>OY744611.1:1519529-1782029 GCA_963556255.1 Allolobophora icterica | reverse complement strand
GTGTTGTGTAACCTTGTAACATTATTTGTGGGTCTTGGCTTCTGTATGTTAAGCATTATAAATTCTCAATGATTATTAGTACCAATGTTATTTAAGAACAGAATATCAGCGCTCTTACTTGTGCGGCCCCATCCTGAAATGACGCAAGTTAAGCCAGCGTAGTCGTTGAGGTTGGACGCTGGAAGAAGAGCCGGTTGAATATTGCCTCCACTGATAATGGCGCTTGCAAAGTTCAGAATGGCGATGTCGTTGGAGTAGGTAGCAAGACCCGTTTGGTAGTCCGCGTGCTAACAGTAAATCACGAATAGCACAAATCAATTTCTTATATCGATTGATCTCATTAAAATCCATCAAGAACAATAATTATAGGCCTACTATGAATCGAATTATTTCCGCCACCAAATTTCGCAACACTCATCGTGAGTGCAATTTGTTTTAGATGTCCACAAATGTTCTATTTCATAGCCTAACAGTGATATTTCGCAACACTCATTGTGAGTGCAATTTGTTTTAGATGTCCACAAATGTTCTATTTAATAACCTAACAGTTATATGAACGTTGAACGTTCAAATCTCATACCCATATGGTGCTCTTAAATGTTTCACCGTAGAAAGTTTCTCCAAAAGAATTGGTCAACGTACCATCGTGTATGAGGTAATGCCGACTGTCTGAGATCCTGGAGTGCCAGATCGTTGATGCAGACCAGCGATTACTTCTATGGAGCTTGGAAGTCTACAAGAAGTAGTAATGAAATGTTTGAGATTGCCTCAAGAATATCACTAAAATTGTAAACTCTTCAAAACAGAAATAGCAGATGTACTTGAACTAAGTTCTCTAATACTTTATATGTATTGCGTATTTTGCCAACAATGAATTATGCATAATCACGAAGCAATTTATACACACTCAACCATTGCGCGTGTTAAAGTAGTTCTCATTGGTGACTAGATGCCTCATTCTTCTCCTTTTACTTACGCTCCATCGACGCAGTGAGATGCACTGAGACCGTAAAATGCGCTCAACAGTGAAGCTCCACAGCTGTGCGAGCCTCCTCGTGTCTGAGACAGTTGCCATGGAAACTCTCCAGGAGCAGCATCCGTTCCACCGATGATGTACTGCTCACCGCCCAGGAAGAAAGATGGAAAAGCGGGGTGGATGAATTTCTGGGGCCTCGCCTGACCTGCAACGATTTTTCTCATAGATATAAATACATAAATCTTTATCGTGCCGTTACGTAATTTAACATAAATTGTTTTCTACTACAAAATCAGTCGATTTGAAGCCGATTATTGCCCGTTGTTATTATGAGACAGGTTTATGACCGTAATCTACTAGGACTAACAGTGACTGCATTTATTTTGCCTGTTTTCTAACAGATGAGTGACTTTGTTCAAATCATAAAGTCCAGTATCTTGGAATTTACTTGCAACTGGAAAAGCGTGTGAATAAAACTAAGAGTCAATTCTCTTCCTGCCAGCGTCGGAACAACCAACGATGCTGCGAGAAAACCCACTGTGTTGAACATTTATGGGAATATAACGTTTCTCTACTCTCGTTCCTGTCTTATGAAATTAGTCTAACGACTGATCTGTTAGAAAAGTGATTGGAGGGCACATATCCATTTATATCTTTCAGCCTAATAATTAAATAGGACGTTTGCATATAGCTCACGCTTTTCCATTGCCAGGAATTCAACACTAGCTTAGGCCATAGTACTGTTGAACGGTGAGTCTGCAAATCTAATCCAATCTCACTACTTGCATAACGTCGTTTTCATAATCCATAAGTCAGCAATTAAATATAGATATATTCGTGTTTGTTGATAAGCTCACCGACAAACCGCAGTAACACTGCAACATATGACAATACAATTATCAAGGTCTTGGAGGCCTGTTAGGCACCCGCTCATTTTACAGTTGCCCCCTAGGTGAAGGCTGAGTCGACCTAGAGCGAGCTAACGGGTATCAAACCGCGTATTTCGAGATCTTGTGTTCTTCGAGCAAGAGTGTTATCATTCTGTTTCTAGTTATAACGTACTAAAAATCGAAATCCAATGGGGAAGTTCGGCTAAATCTATTACGTTAGGGAAACCTGTCTGCTTGCAGTGGTAAGCCAGTTGACCCATGCGATTCTTAAATTTAGGCTTTTTAACATAGCATGGGAGAGTGTGCTTTAAACAAAACATACAGAAGTCAGTTTCTTGCATGTCATTTCTGCTTTTCGATGGTTATTATGACGGTAACTAGACTCTTAAAATATTCTGAGACCGATCGCTGACAACCAGATTTCGTGGTGTTTCACAGTCAAAGCCTATTCAGCCAAATAAGGTATTTTAATGTACATTGCTTTCGCCGTATTACTAGGAAAGTTGAGATAGTATTTTTCTAGCTGTGTTAGCAATGATGACGATTAAAACTTTAGCGACGAGCTGCATTGGCTTCCCAGTCACATTTAGTACACGCTCGTTGTTTAAGTTTTAAATGCGGTGAGGTATACAGTATGTATCATAAAATCCAAGCATTACAAAATGTTGGATTCATTTGCTGGATTGCTGCTGGTGTGTGTTCGATTCCGCCGAATAACCCTCAGCCCCAGTATGACGCCTCTGAACACTTTGTTGTTGAGAGAGGCGTGTAATAAATAAGATTGTAGGATAATGGCCTGGTGCGCTTTTCTTTACAACCAAAAGCAATTCTTTACATCACGCTTAACTTTGTAGTTTGAGAAGCGTCGTAGCGTATTAATTTCTGTTATTGCTTTTTCTGACAGAATATACGGAAATGTCCTGAATTGATTATTTAGAGAGGTAGAAATTGTGACTGCCATAAAACTGGAAGTACAAGATAGCAATGAAACCAGAAGAAATGCCCTACGTTGCTGATAGCAGCGCGTCCATAGATTATCATTTGAAATTTGTCAAGAAGTATGATGAAAAGTAAGTCATCATTTCAAATACGCAAGGATTCCTCTGCTAAGAAAACAACTAAAAATAAATAGCATAGACACAACGCAATTGTAGCAATTAAATATCTGCTTTTTCTTCCTTTCTTCCATAGATCTATTCTTCTCCTTGCAGACGGACTCCGCCTTAGGGTTCCTCTGTCTCCTTCTCTCTAGGTGGTCTTCTGGCAAGCGACACGACGTAGCACTTGTGAATAAGCTACTGCTCTGAGTTTTGCTTTAAGTAGTGCTTTAGAAATTTCGATATTACTGTTACGAAAAATATATCTAATCATAGATAATTATAAGCAGTTACTTACACAGGCTGAGAGCAGCAAGAAAAGCCACAAACGAACGCATCTTTTCCGTGAAGCTTGAAGAAACGAAGGCCGAGACAAGTGAACTTCCAATGAATTCTTCTGTATATATAGGGACTTTTGGCCGGTGGGAAATTGAACATATCGGACAGATGTAAAAAATACACTATTCACAGATTAAACTAGAAGGCTATCGCATGCAAGATAATGGCCTTATGGTTGATAGAGTGAGAGTTTCTCAGGACGGTGTCGCGAATTGCAGCTGTCTGCACACACTTCTGCTTTCCCTTCAGGCTCGAATTAATCCCTCTTTGGAGAGGGGTCAGCCACTCGGCTGACCCCTCTTCCACTTGTTTCAATCGAAAGTGTATGAAGATCCATAGAAGATTTTGGAGCAAAGTTTCACAACCGGATGCCCTTCCTGACGTCAACCCCTTTCGGTTTGGAACCTAGCCTTTGGTGCAAGCACCTACTCGCAAGGCAGCGAGGGCTTCAGGCTTATTTGAAGGCGGCCTGTACTCGCCTTGTCACATGACCGTCATAGAGCATCTGCAATTTTTATCATAGGATGCGGTGCCACCATACCGCGCCCTGACAGCCTTGCCGCTGTTGGTCCGCGACTGCTTATTCGACAGGGTATACCTGCTTATTTCGCAGCTAGCCTCTATATCTAGAGGTCGTTCCACTATCCGCCACCTGTGGACGCGTGTGGTAGCAGTACAGCTCTGCCCCCACAACACTGTCTATGCACACTGTTCCTGTTCCTGTTCGTAGCCATCCCCGATTCGAGAGTCGGCCGCATCATGCACGATGTTCCTCCAACGCTTCCTGTCCTCCGTCAACCTTAGCATTTCTTCCAGTGTCAACCCAGTCCATTCCTTTATGTTATCCAGCCACTTCGTTCTCGGTCTCCCCTTTTTCGATCCTCTGCAATCGTGCCCTGTATGACCGTCATAGTGCCCTACACACACTACAATGTATACTATTTAATAATAATAATAATAATAATAATAATAATAATAATAATAATAATAATAATAATAATAATAATAATAATAATAATAATAATAATAATAATAATACTCCAACCGTACACTGTTGCGTTATGGTTCGAATATCATACGATCTGAAGAAGGGACTCAGCAAGGCGATCCACTGGGCCCTCTGGAGTTCTGCCTTGTCTTACAACCGGTTCTGATAAAGCTGAGTTCGGATCTGCGCATTGGATACTTGGATGACCTGACATTTGGGGGGTAGCAAGGAATCAGTTGCCGCCGATGTTCACCTTATTGCGCAAGAATCAAAGAAGCTGGGTTTGCTATTAAACCGCAGCAAATGTGAAATCGCCTGCCACAACATCCAAACGCCGATCGATGACCCGGCGTTTCAAGACTTTACAAACATGGCCTTCGAACAGATGACCTTGTTAGGTGCACCTCTTATACAGGGTCCAGCTGTGGATAAGGTCTTAGAAACGAAAGCTAACGATCTTGAGAGAGCAATCGCAAGACTGTCCTTACTTCATACACATGATGCTCTGGTTCTGCTGAGAAACAGCTTAAGTGTACCGAAGCTGTTATACAGTATGCGCACAGCCGTCTGTGCAGACTGCCCGGGCTTGGATCGGTTCGACAACTTGTTGAGAGAAGGTCTATCGACCATCCTAAATGTAAACCTTGACGATGACCGGTAGCTCAATTCAGCACTCACCGCGTGGAAGACCCTGACAGATGCAGAACCACCAACAGGAACAGCAACTCATCGCCAAAAGGATACACAGACAAGGCACGGACAGGCCTGCTCGAGTCCACGAGCTGTCCTCGCGATCGTGCTCGCCTGCAAGCTGCACGAGCACCTCATTCTGGTGACTGGATGCTAGCTCCTCCTGTAACTGCTTTGGGCCTTCGCCTCTCAGACGAGGAGATACGGATCGCAGTCGGGGTGAGGCTAGGCACGACACTCTGTGAACCGCACTTGTGCCACCAATGCCGAGAAAATGTCGACGCAAGAGGGCTTCATGGTCTGGTTTGTAGAGGAGGAGGAGGGAAACAACAGCGGCATGCTATGCTCAATGATGTGATCTGGAGAGCGCTGAGCAGAGCGAAAATCCCTGCTCAGAAAGAGCCTCTCGGCCTCTCAAGAGGAAATGGAAAACGACCAGACGGTGTCACGCTGATTCCTTGGTCACGCGGACGATGCCTGACATGGGACGTGACAGTGCCCGATACCTACGCCACCTCCCACCTTGCCCACACATCCATCGGAGCTGGCGAAGCCGCGGAACGTGCAGTTCTGATCAAGAGGGCGAAATACGCAACCATCACTAACACCCATACTTTTGTGGCCATCGCCTTGGAGACGGGTGGATCTTGGAGCGGTGAAGGTCTACAGTTCGTTGTGGAGCTGGGAAGCCGGATTACGGACTCAACGCACGATCCACTGGAGACATCGTATTTGTTCCAACGCATTTCAGTGGCCCTTCAACGTGGAAACGCCATCTGCCTTTCCAGGACACTGCCACCTCTATCTGAGTGACGCTAAGATGGCGCTTCAGACAATTTAACCATTATTGTTAAATAACAACAACAACAATAATAATAATAATAATAATAATAATAATAATAATAATAATAATAATAATAATAATAATAATAATAATAATAATAATAATAATAATAATGATAATAATAATAATAATAATAATAATAATAATAATAATAATAATAATAATAATAATAATAATAAATAATAATACTCGTTTATTAAATTCAAAGTGACAAGTATGCAGTAAGATCACATGATAGAGTACTAACAGATGATAACGAATTTAACAGGAGTCGAATTTATCTGTATGGCAGACTTGAAGACGCCCATCTGTCCTACCGCTCATTATTCAGTCTCCCCCTAGGAAGTGTAGGGGGTGAATAGGCTGAGTCAACGTTTATGGTGCTAGCGGGTATCGAACCCGCGTCCTTCTGATCTTCGTGCCAGCGTGTTACCATTCAACCATCTATCCAACCCCATTTGCGTACCATTATATCTGCAATCGACTCATTAGATAGATCTATGACAGTGGACCGAGGGAAAAAGCGCATCATAGATTTTTTCAAAACAGCTGTGAGGTTGATTTAACCAGAGCTATTATTATAGTCTAGGCATATATCTGTAGTGTAGGCATCAGTCGTTTGTGGAAAGATAATGCTCACAGCGACGCTGAATCGTACATGTAGGCCTATATGGAATGGTGTGGAAAAATGCTGAAAGGGACTCGCGCGATTTAGACCGGAACGATCAAGTTGTTAGCAAATTTTCTCACTTATTGGAATATTCATATGATATATTCCTACACTGATTATATAAAGATATTGTACTTAATAATAATAACAATAATAATAATAATAATAATAATAATAATAATAATAATAATAATAATAATAATATTAATAATAATAATAATAATAATAATAATAATAATAATGATAATAATAATAAGTCATCCCCTCACAATCGAGGGAGGACGCGGCTCAGTGAACCAATTTAATCTTGCACCTTCTTAATTTCTTAGAGTCTGGGGTTAACTCCTCGGGCGGCAAAAAAAAAATAATAATAATAATCTTTATTAATTCAAACTGACAAGTGCGCGCAAGATTACATTGAAAGGTGACAGTACAATCAAAATCTTAGTAAAACACATGTTTAGGCAGCCATAAAAGGCGCCCGCCCTAGGAGGGGGTTACGGGCAGTGTTTAATCTAGACACCTTTGGGGAAAATTTTCCCCCAGGATTTATGTCCCCCAGAGGCCAGGAATATTTTAATGTATTGGCACCTTGTGGGAGGAATTCCCGAAAAAGTAGCTGCATCTTCGAATGGGAAGAAATTTCCCCAAATATCGCCCTTGTTGGTCCCCCAGAAACCTTGTTTCCCCCACCCCATAAGAGGGGTACTAGATTAAACACTGGGCTACGGGCATAGACGTCGATGTTAAGGACAACGAAGGCAAGACCGCTGTTGATTTGCTGAACGATCTGAATAATCCAATATCACTTGATATATAAAAACCCATTAACGATCACATAAATCCCCTAATGCTGTCCTGAACACGAGTGTTACCATCAGTGGCGTAACAACCATATAACGAGGGTGGACAAAGTCCAGGGGCCCCCGAGGTCTCAGGGGCCCCAAGCTTTTTTACTGCGCACCCTGTGTCGCAGTCTGCTTTAGGGCCATATTCTTTCATTTTCCCCCAAGCAAATTTTTTTAATATGGTTAATTGTTCCTTCTGATGACATATTTAGCCTACGGTCTTCAAAAGTGCCGCAACCAAGCCCATGTAGGTCTGAGCATCTCTGCAGCCTGAAGTAGGCTAGCCTATATATATATATATGACGAATGCTTCATGATATGATTGTATACACCACAGCTTTATGTACGTGTGGTGTCTATATCTATAGGTCACCGGGTCGCCGGGGTCGGGCTATTTGACCCTGATCGTAGTAGAATCCAGTTGCCTATGAGTCAGATTCTCCCTTTCAGGCGTAACCACTGCAAACACTTAAGTTTACGGTATACGCTAATCTCTCAACTCCAGTCCTAAGAAATGCCTGAAATAATATATTGCACGTCTGTTTATGGCTCTCTCACTCACATGGATCTGCGATGGCCCTATAGCCAGTGGCAGAGCGCTCCTTCTCCAAATTGAAACTTATGCAGATGTAGGCCTATCTTAGATCCACTATCTAACAGAACATGCTTGATGGTCTTGCTCTTCTTGCGGTGGAAAACGAATGCGCAAAACAATTGAATATTGATGATCTGATAGACACATTTGCTATAGTATTAAAGCTAGAATAGCCAAATTCATGAAGCAATTCTCTGAAGAAGCGCTTCGCACTGGCGACGGTGACTGGGAGAGTGACAAACAGCACACAGGTAGTAGCCAGTTCTGGGATAGATGACGTGATGTGAGAGCTCAATATAAGAACTACAATAGACATTACATTAGGGCCTACTGTGTAGGGCTACGTAGGCAATACATTTGTGGTGTATTCTTGTTTTGTCTTGAACCATTAATGTGACTTGAACTATGGACCATTAATCAGAACGTTTAATACTCTTTTTTGACTTAACTGCAGTGTAAAATAGCTATCTCATCATTTTCACTTTTTAATGGGTAAGGGCCCCCGAGCTTAGAATGTCCAAGGGCCCCCGGCTAGGTTGTTACGCCACTGGTTACCATTCATCTACCATTCTTGTACTTGTACTCTAGTACAACTCTGCAGAGTTTCTATGTACTTGTACTCGTATTCTTGCACTTGAAACCTAAGTACTTGAAACATATCTACTTATTAACTTTATTTACTTCAAAAACGCATTTCACAGAGTGTACAAGGAGTCGCTCTGGAAGATAATGGACAGCTATAAACTTCCAATAAAGATAGCCCAATAATTGACATCACTGGGTGTTTCTATTTTGAAGCAATAAATGTGCGGTAAGAAATGGAGAAAAGATGAGTGAATGGTTTCAGATCCTAACGGTGGTACGACAGGGATGCGTTTTGTCACCGATTATTTTAGCCTTGTTGGTGGATTAGATAATGAAAAAAGCGACAGGCGCTGTGGCACTGGACTGAAATGGTTGAATGGTGATAGACTAAGATTTAAGATACCTGGAATTTGCCAACAACATCACCCTGCTAGACAGTACATAGTAGGCATGAAAGAATTAACATCCATAACTCCGAAGAAGAAGCAGATTCGGCGTCAGTGAGATTCAGTCACTCACTGCCGGGCAAGACTAAGATTGATTGTGATGATTAGAAAATGAAATCACGTAGACAAGGTAATATTCGATGGATTCAATTCGTCGGTAATTTCTGCTGCCATGATATCATAAAACAATGGATAGCAATTGCGACAGTGATGTGAAGATAAGCCTAGGTAGGGGAAATGCTGCATTTTTTTAATTAGGAAGACTCGACATTTGTTTGGAAGACCAGCTGATGCAGTATGAACATGGACGTAGCCAGACTTAAATTCAAGAGGAAACAACTCCGGCAGACATCCAGGTTTAGTAGATGTGCAGAGGTATAACCCATGAAAAATTTTGAAATCTAAAATAGCAAGAGGAGGAAAGTACCTCCTCGTGCCTCAATGTAGCTACGCCTTTGAGTATGAAGACCAATTCGTATGAAGCCAAAATGACAATCACATTAACAAATGAAGCAGAAACGAGGCCAACGACCGTAGCAAACAGAATACTTGAGGCAGCTCATCAGAGATGGTTGAAGAGAATTTTTCACATATAAAATATAAAAACAAGAACCACAGGAGAAGAGGAATTTTAGAATAGCATCAGAAAGCGAGGACTCAAATGGACGAGGCATTTGACTCCTAAAGACAAAAATAAAACGGCGTTACTTATAATTCTACATACGAATGTCCAATCGCGATTAAAAGGAGTCCGGAGGTTTAAAAAAAGTACAAGACCGAGCAAAAACTGGCCGTGAAACCGTCAACAATTATCTGAGATGTCTGGAGATATCATGGAAAAAGGGAGTGAGACAAGCGGTGGACAGGTACAAGTTGGGTAAGATCTCTTGAAGAGGTGGGACTTCAGCCGTCAATGGAAAGACTACTTTGTATACCCATAATATGTTCAGATAGACTATAGTCCTACGACCTACGAAGTGTCTCATAGGTTTGATACTATTTCGTTAATTATCATTCTGCATGCATTCAATTTGCTCCTGGATGCAGTGATGAGCCTTGCAATGAGATCTGTGGAGGCCGGAGTTACAATTAATGGACGGTTACTCAACAATCTGCGCTTTCCTGACCTTATCGATCTGGTTGCAGAGTCACCGAAGCAACTACAAAAGCTGACTGACAGGGTAGATGACAACAGTAAAAGATTGGGACTTAAAATCAATCCGCAGAAAACTAAAACAATGACTATTGGAAAACAGCATGAGAATCTGGAGATCAGGCTGGAAAATAAAGCATTGGAACAAGTGACAGAGTTTGTGTACTTATCGTATCGTATAGTTTCGTATCTAGTAATTTATAAGGCGCCCCTCGCAGTATAAACTATTTAGAGGCGCCCTCAGTGCTTGAGCCCCGTGGAAACAGAAACGTCTTGAGCAAGCGAGAGCCCACCATGGGTTTAGTTCGTAGACGAGAGGGAAGACCATTCCAGGCAAAGGGAACTGTGACAGCAAAAGTTCGACGTTGGGCCGGAGTGGTCCTAGTACGGGGGACAAAGAGATCAAGACGGCCAGTAGAGCGCAAAGGACGAGCAGAAGTTGTAGAGAAAGGTTGCCGCATAAGGTCAGAGAGGTACTTAGGGGAAGCCGTAGCTGGGACTTGGAAACCAGAAGGAGGGTCTTGTACTGGATACGCGAAGTAATCTGGAGCCACTGTAAGACTTCAATCATATATGTGGAGATATGAGCAAAGCGAGGAAGACGTGCTATGAGCCTAGCTGCAGCATTTAAGACTGACTGGAGGGGCAGAGGCGTAGCATGGGGAGACCGAGGAGGAGCGAGTTACAGTAGTCGACCCGAGAGAAAATTAAATGTATTTGATATTGTATTTGATATTGCGCTACTTCAAAAGTTCAGAAGTGCACACGATCATACGACAGAACATTTACGGCGCAGAGCAATTATGCGCGAAGGACTTCCTCAAAGTCCCTACACAGTAGTTGCCTTGGATGAGGCTGCAACCCGTACTCACTCGCGTTACAGGACAATCGACCACTTAACATGAGTAGACATTTAGATAGGCGGGTACGGTGTATGGTGTGTACAATTTGTTCCATTTTAGAACTTGAATAAGATATGAGGAAACAAACTTTAAAACCAAAAAAATAATTCTAAATAATACAAAAATTCTGAATGCTGCTGACGTTTATTAAATTCTTTCAATTTACAACTAGTCAATATCCAAATTTTAAGTTCTCATCAGATGAATATATCCGTCTCTCTCTCTCTCTTCTCTTCCGTCTATTATTGACTATTGTAAATGGCAAATCCCTGTTGACTTGAATCGTTGTCTTGAGAAGATGGTTCCTTCTTACGGAGTGTTGACTGCGATCCAACCCAGGTAGGCGCTGGTGCGGGTGTAAACGGATGGATAAGTCTGGAGGCAGTTTCCAGTACCACTCGATACACCCCATGAAGTAACACCAGCAACGCGGGTACCACCGTCTGGGCAGTTCAATGGGCCACCGCTATCACCCTGAGAAAGATAATCAGTAAGACTGATGTATTTAATTGCATCGTTAGTTTGTACTGAATTTCTTATCTTTGGCCGTCGTCCCAGCGAAGGTTGACCGCAACATGAAAAGCCCGTCCCCAAGCGAAATCCATCAACTTGGGAAGCGCTCCTCTTAAAATGTTTAGTTAAATCCAGACAGGGACAATCTCACAAGTATATTCAGGTCTACTCTGTTCCGAAAAGATCAACTACTGTCTATTTTACATGCTGCAACTAGGCTGACCGGCGGAAAACCGGTCTTATATATCCAGTTTCATGTTGGTAAAATTGTACTGCTACTAATGCAGAAAAGTACTGAGTCAAGACATTTTTAGTTCAAGCATAATTCTCTAGAAGGCTGCGCTCCATCTCACTTCAGAGATACGCGTCTTGATGTCATCCATAAGTGACCACAGATTTCTTCCCTCGGCCATGAAAATTACCTGGATGTCTCACCGGCAAGCACTTTCAAAGTCAAGGCTGTCCAGCATAGAAGCTTTGCTTGAAGTGGCCGTCCCATCTATTTTTAATAAGTTGCCACGTTTCTTATTGCTCGCCATGATGATCTCTTTCATGACCTTCAAGCATGGCTGTTCTTAAACCTGTGTTCTTTAAACCCAGCAAAGACCCAATTGACTTGGTTTAGCACTCGTCAACAACTGGCCAAGGTTGACTACCCTCTTTTATCTCAAAGCTTTCCTTCTTTTAATTCTCTGCATCTGTCCGTAACCTGGGTATAATTCTTGATGGTTCCCTTTCTTTTTCTGACCATATCTCTAATCTCGCCCGCTTGTGCTACTACCATCTCCGACGTCTCAAGGCTATCCGAAGATCTGTCTCCTCTCCAGTCTTTACCTCCATTGTCTATGCCTTTATCTGCTCTCGCATTGATTACTGCAACTCCCTCTTTGTTGGCCTACGAAAGTCCATATCTCCCCTCTACAATCTGTTCTTAAAGCAGCTGCCAGACTAATCGCCCCCTTCCACGATTCTCCCACATTTCCATATTCATGTTTGAACATCTTCACAGGATTCCTCTTACAGCCCGCATCCAACTGAAGGTACTTATATGACTTATTTGTTCCCCCAGTGAGAACGGTGATGGTCGTTCCAACTAAAGGTACTTATCCATATTTGCCGATCTTACCTGGGACTTGCGCTTAAATACCTCTGTGACCTGTTACTTCTTCCTACTTCAGCTAGCTCCCTTCGCCCTCTTCGCTCCTCTGATCGACTTGACTTATTTGTTCCCTCAGTGAGAACGGTGATGGCCCAGTTTCGTTCCTTTGTTACCATTGGCACTTCATTGTGGAATCAGCTTCCTCCTTCGGCCCCGGCTGCAGTACTATCCGGTGGTCCTGCCACAGCTTTTCGTTGTCTTTAAACTTGCCTTTATTCCCGAGGACTTTCGCACTGGGAGCGCCTCTGATTGGTGGGCACTTGGTAGAGGCACTTATAAGTTTTAAAATACAATACAATACAATACAATACAATATCGTAGTGTACTGTGTAGTGAGTAATTTGTGTATTAAAATGATTGTGTAATATATTATAGTAGCAATTAATGAGTTTCCATGACCCTATTGTAATAAGATTAATGAATTTGTTATTTATTTCTAATGAAATGAATTACGTCACACATATTTTAAGGTTGCGACCCCTAGACATGATACAAAATATGAAAATTAATTATTTCATTAACCAGTAGATGAGGGAGCTTTAGTAAGGTCAAAGTATGAAAAAAAAGTGATGAACCCGGAACAAATTGCAAGAAAACGTTTTATGATGATTTTCGGGTGCATTAGGTCTGGAGATGAACATACTAAAAGTTTACCAAAATCGGACCACGGGAAAAGGTCAAATTTTGGCGCCAAAAAAGATGGCCGCCAATGGGGAATGAATGACTCAAATGTACACAACTTGTTCAAAGTTACAGAAGCAAATCATGTAACAATTTGCTAACAGGTGTTTCTAGACTAATTTGACCCTGCTGAAAACGAAAATCGTTGTTAGCAAGCTGGATTTTTAGCGGTTGCATGGAAAAACAAGATGGCGGACAAAATGGTGGCCAAATATCTTTTAATGGCTGTAAGTAAGGTCATGTATGTGATGGAAACATGATTTTAGAGTCTAAATTAACATTTTCGGGGTCAAGGAATGCGACGAAACTAAATATACATATGTAGCACTGCCAAAAAACAAAATGGCGGACAAAATGGCGGCCAAGTATCTTCGAATGGCTGTAAGTAAAGTCATGTATGTGATGGAAACATGATTTTAGAGTCTAAATTAACATTTTCGGGGGTCAAGGAATGCGACGAAACTAAATATACATATGTAGCACTGCCAAAAAACAAAATGGCGGACAAAATGGCGGCCAAGTATCTTCAAATGGCTATACGTAAATCGTGTACATAAAGTCGTGTATATGATGGAAACATGATTTTATTGTCTGAAGTAACAATTTCCGGATCAAGGAATGCGATGAAACTAAAGACACGTATGTAGCACTGCAAAAAAAACAAAATGGCGGACAAAATGGCGGCCAACTATCTTCGAATGGCTGTAAGTAATGTCATGTATGTGATGGAAACATGATTTTAGAGTCTAAATTAACATTTTCGGGGTCAAGGAATGCGATGTAACTAAAGACACATATGTAGCACTGCAAAAGAAACAGATGGCAGAATTACTATCCAGAGGCGCTCTTAGCACAGAAGCCCCGGGGAAAAGAAATGTCTTTAGAGAAAGCGAGACCGATGAGGGCCTGGTTGAGCAACATAAAAACAACCCAAAACGTCTTTGGTCCTCAATCTCCGGCCTACTGGGACAGGGTACGTGTTCAGTGGGTCCTCCTGCCTTTTCTGCTGAGGATTTCCTTCAGATGATGACATGGAAGATTGCTGATCTTCGAGTGAAGACTCTTGATGCCCCTCCTCCGCCATTCTCCCATACGGATGACACCTTTGAAGAATTTCTTCAATCCTTGAAACGGAATTCTGTCAAATAATTGGATCATAAAACAAAAATCATGCGAACTGGACCGTCTTCCCCCATTTTTGGTGAACATTTTAGACGATTTACTTCCATTTCCAGTTTATATATTTAACAGGTCGCTTTCTGAGGGTTACCTACCTGCTTCCCAAAAACGGGCTATTGTTTTCCCGACCTTGAAAAAGCAAAACCTTGACCAAAATGCCTGTCAAAATACCGGCCCATCTCCCATCTTTCTTTCCTCTCAAAGACCCTCGAGAGACTTGTTTCACTCCAGCTACACCCCTATTTTGAGCAAGCTGAGCTTTTGCCGGCCGCCCAATCTGGCTTCAGGGGCCACCATTCTACCGAAACTGCTCTCTTATCCCTACTTTCTGACATTTATATAGCTATTGATCACTCTCATCTTTCTCTCCTGGCGCTTTTTGATGTCTCATCTGACTTTGACATGGTTGACCGTGAGATCCTCCTTCAGCGACTGGAGCTGTCCGTGGCCTATCTGGTGTTCCTCTTTCTTGGCTTAAATCATACCTCTCTGACCGCTCACAGCTGGTTGTCCTTGGTGAAACCAGGACTTAGTGGTGGACAGAGGTGGAATTTGGTGTTCCCCAGGGCTCGGTTCTCGGTCCCATCCTATACATCCTTTTCACTGCTGAATATCCCGTCTCTATTTACTAAACATGTGGCAAATGGCCATCTTTTTGCAGATGATGCTCAGGCTTTTGTACGTGGTCCATCAACTGATCAACTCTCCCTTGTTCGCTCCATTGACCATCTTGTCTCTGACCATCACTACTGGATGTCGACTAACCGTCTGTGCCTAAACACTGCTAAGACTCAAATGATCTGGTTTGGGACTAAACAGCAGCTTGCTAAACTCAACTTTCCATTGCTGACTGAGAAATTCCCTGCTTACACCTACTCTTCCACCGTCCGCGACTTGGGTGTCACACTTGACTCCTCACATTCACAGATCATATCTCCAACATGATTCGCTCTTGCTTCTTTCAACTGAGGCGTCTCAGGGCCATCAGACGTCTCACCTTCTGTATTTATCACCACAGTTCACGCATTTGTCTGCTCACGCTTGGACTACTGCAACTCGCTCCTCATGGGTCGCCCCAAGCAGCGTCTCCCCCCTTAACCTGTCCTAAATGCTTCTGCTAGGCTCATCGCTCGACTCCCACGGTTTGCCCATATCTCTACTTACATGCTTGATGTCCTTCGCTGGCTCCCTATTGCTGCGCGCATCCGATATAAGATCCTCTTCCTTGTCTCTAAATCTCAGCAGCCTACTGCTCCGAAATATCTCTGAAACTATATCTGCGAAAACCGCTAGCTGCATCTGCTTCTCCCTCACTGCGCTCTGTGAAAAGGCTTGATCTTTTTGTTCTCAGGGCAGAAACTGCCTTGGCCCAGCAACGGGCGTTTGCTGTAGTGGTCTCACGATCTGAAATGACCTTCGCTCTCTGCTCAAGGCCAAACTTATGACTGGTTTTCCTCATCGGTCTCGCTTTCTCTAAAGGCATTTCTGTTTTCCCAGGGCTTCTGTGCTAAGAGCGCCTCTGGATAGTTATTCTGCCATCTGTTTCTTTTGCAGTGCTACATGTGTGTCTTTAGTTCCATCGCATTCCTTGACCCCGAAAATGTTAATTTAGACTCTAAAATCATGTTTCCATCACATACATGACATTACTTACAGCCATTCGAAGATAGTTGGCCGCCATTTTGTCCGCCATTTTTTTTTTTTTGCAGTGCTACATACGTGTCTTTAGTTTCATCGCCTTCCTTGATCCGGAAATTGTTACTTTAGACAATAAAATCATGTTTCCATCATATACACGACTTTATGTACACGATTTACGTATAGCCATTTGAAGATACTTGGCCGCCATTTTGTTCGCCATTTTGTTTTTTGGCAGTGCTACATATGTATATTTAGTTTCGTCGCATTCCTTGACCCCCGAAAATGTTAATTTAGACTCTAAAATCATGTTTCCATCACATACATGACTTTACTTACAGCCATTCGAAGATACTTGGCCGCCATTTTGTCCGCCATTTTGTTTTTTGGCAGTGCTACATATGTATATTTAGTTTCGTCGCATTCCTTGACCCCGAAAATGTTAATTTAGACTCTAAAATCATGTTTCCATCACATACATGACTTTACTTACAGCCATTCGAAGATACTTGGCTGCCATTTTGTCCGCCATTTTGTTTTTTGGCAGTGCTACATATGTATATTTAGTTTCGTCGCATTCCTTGACCCCGAAAATGTTAATTTAGACTCTAAAATCATGTTTCCATCACATACATGACCTTACTTACAGCCATTTAAAGATATTTGTCCACCATTTTGTCCACCATCTTGTTTTTCCATGCAACCGCTAAAAATCCAGCTTGCTAACCACGATTTTCGTTTTCAGCAGGGTTAAATTAGTCTAGAAACACCTGTTAGCAAATTGTTACATGATTTGCTTCTGTAACTTTGAGCAAGTTGTGTACATTTGAGTCATTCATTCCCCATTGGCGGCCATCTTTTTTTGGCGCCAAAATTTGACCTTTTCCCGTGGTCCGATTTTGGTAAACTTTTAGTATGTTCATCTCCAGACCTAATGCACCCGAAAATCATCATAAAACGTTTTCTTGCAATTTGTTCAGGGTCAAATCGTATATTGACCCGACTACTTCTATTTATCATTGTCTGGTTGAGGCAACCTCTATTTGCCCCACCCTACTGTTTATGGCAGAAAGATGAACTGTGGGACGGCAAATGATAACAAATGAGACGGAAGGAATGGTGTTGAGATGATAATACGGTACAGTGGCGGTTGATAGTGCGGAACTGTGGTACGACAGGCCTTTTGGTCCGGTGGGTTTTAGAGAGAGACGGATTACTACCAGAAACAACAGTAATGTTGAGGTGAAGGTAGGCATTGTGAAATATTGCTCAAGATTGCGGAAGACGCCAGTAGACAAAGGCGATCGAGCGTCTCGTGGCAGACTAAAAATTAAGTTGAGGCGTTTTTAGAGACATTTGGTTATTTTAGATAAAAAACGATATGACCTGATATCCTGAGTGATTGGACTAAAGAGAAAGTAAGACAAACAGCGAGACCGATAAAAAAGTAGGAATTAGATCAGAGTTAAACACAACACTCTGACAACTACACTGGTGCCCTTCTTGTAGTTAAGTGGCGGGAATCAGCTTATTCACAAGCAATCAAAACAATATCGATAAGCTAGTAAGGCTGATTCAGTTCCAGGTCGATATCCAAAGGTCAGGCGAGTATGTGTGATTGTATGTATGCATGTATCTGGCCATGTTTAAGGAGGATAGGCTCTTCTTTTAAGAAACTCACAAGGGCATTTATACAATACAATTGTATTTGATATTGCGCTACTTCAAAAGTTCAGAAGTGCACACGATCATACGACAGAACATTTACGGCGCAGAGCAATTGTGCGCGAAGGACTTCCTCAAAGTCCCTACACAGTAGTTGCCTTGGATGAGGCTGCAACCCGTACTCCCCGCGTTACAGGACAATCGACCACTTAACATGAGTAGACATTTAGATAGGCGGGTACGGTGTATGGTGTGTACAATTTGTTCCATTTTAGAACTTGAATAAGATATGAGGAAACAAACTTTAAAACAAAAAAAAGTTCTAAATAATAAAAAAATTCTGAATGCTGCTGACGTTTATTAAATTCGTTCAATTTACAACTAGTCAATATCCAAATTTTAAGTTCTCATCAGATGAATATATCCGTCTCTCTCTCTCTCTTCTCTTCTCTTCCGTCTATTATTGACTATTGTAAATGGCAAATGCCTGTTGACTTGAATCGTTGTCTTCAGGAGATGGTTCCTTCTTACGGAGTGTTGGCTGCGATCCAACCCAGGTAGGCGCTGGTGCGGGTGTAAACGGATGGATAAGTCTGGAGGCAGTTTCCAGTACCGCTCGATACACCCCATGAAGTAACACCAGCAACGCGGGTACCACCGTCTGGGCAGTTCAATGGGCCACCGCTATCACCCTGAGAAAGATAATCAGTAAGACTGATGTATTTAACTGCATCGTTAGTTTGTACTGAATTTCTTATCTTTGGTCGTCGTCCCAGCGAAGGTTGACCGCAACATGAAAAGCCCGTCCCCAAGCGAAATCCATCAACTTGGGAAGCGCTTCTCTTAAAATGTTTAGTTAAATCCAGACAGGGACAATCTCACAAGTGTATTCAGGTCTACTGTGTTCCGAAAAGATCAACTACTGTCTATTTTACATGTTACATGTAATTTTCATCGCAGAGGGAAGAAATCTGTGGTCACTTATGGATGACACCAAGACGCGTATCTCTGAAGTGAGATGGAGCGCAGCCTTTTAGAGAATTATGCTTGAACTAAAAATGTCTTGACACAGTACTTTTCTGCATTAGTAGCAGTACAATTTTACCAACATGAAACATGAAGGCTGACCGGCGGAAAACCGGGCATCGCTGGTCTCATATTTCCTCTTTCATGTTTGATCATCTTCATTGGCTTCCCCTTACTGCTCGGATTCAGCTTAAGGTTCTCACTTTAGTCCTTCGGTCCTGTACAGGCTTAGCACCCAAGTACCTCTGTGACATTGTTCGTCTGCCAATTTCAGCTACTTCCCTCCGTCCATTGCGATCGCTTAATCGACATGATCTTCTTGTACCACGAGCCAGGACCTCTATGGCCAAAACTCGAGCCTTTTCTTGCATTGGTCCTGCTCTATGGAATCAACTTCCTCCATTGACACGTGCCTCTTTATTAGCTGGTGGCCCAAGTGCCTCGTTCCGCTGTCTTAAAACCTCTTTCTATTCACTGGGTCTTTCGCACTGGGAGCGCCTCTGATTAGCGAATACTGTGAGAGGCGCTTTATAAATGTTTAGATACAATACAATACAATACAATACAATACAATATATATCCAGTTTCATGTTGGTAAAATTGTACTGCTACTAATGCAGAAAAGTACTGAGTCAAGACATTTTTAGTTCAAGCATAATTCTCTAGAAGGCTGCGCTCCATCTCACTTCAGAGATACGCGTCTTGATGTCATCCATAAGTGACCACAGATTTCTTCCCTCTGCCATGAAAATTACCTGGATGTCTCACCGGCAAGCACTTTCAAAGTCAAGGCTGTCCAGCATAGAAGCTTTGCTTGAAGTGGCCGTCCCATCTATTTTTAATAAGTTGCCACGTCAAAATTTTGGCCTCTGCCTGATTTTCGCAAGAACGTGAAGACCATTCTGTTTGACCCTAGTTTCGTGTGATCAAGTCGGGAGCGTCACTGTCGCGTTTCACTCGATGTATATAAATTTTATATAAATTTGCAAGTACAATTATAAATTCTGAAATACCGATAGTGATAATAAGCAATGATAAACAATAGCCATTTAAGGTGAAATTTAATTTTAGGCGTTAGGATAAACTAGAAGTATTAGAAAGAGCTTGATTAGTTTGAACTTCCTAGCAGAAAATTGCTGAAAAACAAATCTTCAAAGGTTGCGTGCATCAGTAAAACCGCCAAGATTGGCTTACGTTACAGGATCCAACGTTATTAGCCGAGTCGTAGAGGCAGATATGGTTGGCCCAAATATTGCCGATGCTACCAATAAGAGCCTCGCACTGAGTGTTTCCGATAACAGGGATGGAGGCCTTCTGAAGAGTATCAGGAAGGACATTGGATGAACCTGTGATTACAAACACACACATAAACTTGACTCAACCTTTGTCCTCTTTGAACCTTTGCCTGATGAAATTTCACTACAAGTGAGCATGTAATTTAACTTACAATGATCATCTATTTATTATTATTATTATTATTATTATTATTATTATTATTATTATTATTATTGGTAGTATTACTATTTTCGGTTACTATTAATATTATTATTATCTAATTAGTAGAAAGCTATATTACATTTATAGCCATCTAATTTAATATTACATCTAATTCGGAATCAAAGTATGTACAGATGCACTTAGATCTTCTGTAGCTAAACTGTTCGATCTTCTGCTTCGGCTTCGTGTTGTGTAACCTTGTAACATTATTTGTGGGTCTTGGCCTCTGTATGTTAAGCATTATAAATTCTCAATGATTATTAGTACCAATGTTATTTAAGAACAGAATATCAGCGCTCTTACTTGTGCGGCCCCATCCTGAAATGACGCAAGTTAAGCCAGCGTAGTCGTTGAGGTTGGACGCTGGAAGAAGAGCCGGTTGAATATTGCCTCCACTGATAATGGCGCTTGCAAAGTTCAGAATGGCGATGTCGTTGGAGTAGGTAGCAAGACCCGTTTGGTAGTCCGCGTGCTAACAGTAAATCACGAATAGCACAAATCAATTTCTTATATCGATTGATCTCATTAAAATCCTTCAAGAACAATAATTATAGGCCTACTATGAATCGAATTATTTCCGCCACCAAATTTCGCAACACTCATCGTGAGTGCAATTTGTTTTAGATGTCCACAAATGTTCTATTTCATAGCCTAACAGTGATATTTCGCAACACTCATTGTGAGTGCAATTTGTTTTAGATGTCCACAAATGTTCTATTTAATAACCTAACAGTTATATGAACGTTGAACGTTCAAATCTCATACCCATATGGTGCTCTTAAATGTTTCACCGTAGAAAGTTTCTCCAAAAGAATTGGTCAACGTACCATCGTGTATGAGGTAATGCCGACTGTCTGAGATCCTGGAGTGCCAGATCGTTGATGCAGACCAGCGATTACTTCTATGGAGCTTGGAAGTCTACAAGAAGTAGTAATGAAATGTTTGAGATTGCCTCAAGAATATCACTAAAATTGTAAACTCTTCAAAACAGAAATAGCAGATGTACTTGAACTAAGTTCTCTAATACTTTATATGTATTGCGTATTTTGCCAACAATGAATTATGCATAATCACGAAGCAATTTATACACACTCAACCATTGCGCGTGTTAAAGTAGTTCTCATTGGTGACTAGATGCCTCATTCTTCTCCTTTTACTTACGCTCCATCGACGCAGTGAGATGCACTGAGACCGTAAAATGCGCTCAACAGTGAAGCTCCACAGCTGTGCGAGCCTCCTCGTGTCTGAGACAGTTGCCATGGAAACTCTCCAGGAGCAGCATCCGTTCCACCGATGATGTACTGCTCACCGCCCAGGAAGAAAGACGGAAAAGGGCCCCGGATGTATTGCTGGGGCCTCGCCTGACCTGCAACGATTTTTCTCATAGATATAAATACATAAATCTTAATCATGCTGTTACGTAATTTAACATAAATTGTTTTCTACTACAAAATCAGTCGATTTGAAGCCGATAATTGCCCGTTATTATTATGAGACAGGTTTATGACCGTAATCTACAAGGACTAACAGTGACTGCATTTATTTTGCTTGTTTTCTAACAGATGAGTGACTGTGTTCAAATCATAAAGTCCAGTATCTTGGAATTTACTTGCAACTGGAAAAGCGTGTGAATAAAACTAAGGGTCAATGTATATCATAAAATCCAAGCATTATAAAATGTTGGATTCATTTGCTGGATTGCTGCTGGTATGTGTTCGATTCCGCCGAATAACCCTCAGCCCCAGTATGACGCCTCTGAACACTTTGTTGTTGAGAGAGGCGTGTAATAAATAAGATTGTAGGAGAATGGCCTGGTGCGCTTTTCTTTACAACCAAAAGCAATTCTTTACATCACGCTTAACTTTGTAGTTTGAGAAGCGTCGTAGCGTATTAATTTCTGTTATTGCTTTTTCTGACAGAATATACGGAAATGTCCTGAATTGATTATTTAGAGAGGTAGAAATTGTGACTGCCATAAAACTGGAAGTACAAGATAGCAATGAAACCAGAAGAAATGCCCTACGTTGCTGATAGCAGCGCGTCCATAGATTATCATTTGAAATTTGTCAAGAAGTATGATGAAAAGTAAGTCATCATTTCAAATACGCAAGGATTCCTCTGCTAAGAAAACAACTAAAAATAAATAGCATAGACACAACGCAATTGTAGCAATTAAATATCTGCTTTTTCTTCCTTTCTTCCATAGATCTATTCTTCTCCTTGCAGACGGACTCCGCCTTAGGGTTCCTCTGTCTCCTTCTCTCTAGGTGGTCTTCTGGCAAGCGACACGACGTAGCACTTGTGAATAAGCTACTGCTCTGAGTTTTGCTTTAAGTAGTGCTTTAGAAATTTCGATATTACTGTTACGAAAAATATATCTAATCATAGATAATTATAAGCAGTTACTTACACAGGCTGAGAGCAGCAAGAAAAGCAACAAACGAACGCATCTTTTCCGTGAAGCTTGAAGAAACGAAGTCCGAGACAAGTGAACTTCCAATGAATTCTTCTGTATATATAGGGACTTTTGGCCGGTGGGAAATTGAACATATCAGACAGATGTAAAAAAAATACACTATTCACAGATTAAACTAGAAGGCTATCGCATGCAAGATAATGGCCTTATGGTTGATAGAGTGAGAGTTTCTCAGGACGGTGTCGCGAATTGCAGCTGTCTGCACACACTTCTGCTTTCCCTTCAGGCTCGAATTAATCCCTCTTTGGAGAGGGGTCAGCCACTCGGCTGACCCCTCTTCCACTTGTTTCAATCGAAAGTGTATGAAGATCCATAGAAGATTTTGGAGCAAAGTTTCACAACCGGATGCCCTTCCTGACGTCAACCCCTTTCGGTTTGGAACCTAGCCTTTGGTGCAAGCACCTACTCGCAAGGCAGCGAGGGCTTCAGGCTTATTTGAAGGCGGCCTGTACTCGCCTTGTCGCATGACCGTCATAGAGCATCTGCAATTTTTATCATAGGATGCGGTGCCACCATACCGCGCCCTGACAGCCTTGCCGCTGTTGGTCCGCGACTGCTTATTCGACAGGGTATACCTGCTTATTTCGCAGCTAGCCTCTATATCTAGAGGTCGTTCCACTATCCGCCACCTGTGGACGCGTGTGGTAGCAGTACAGCTCTGCCCCCACAACACTGTCTATGCACACTGTTCCTGTTCCTGTTCGTAGCCATCCCCGATTCGAGAGTCGGCCGCATCATGCACGATGTTCCTCCAACGCTTCCTGTCCTCCGTCAACCTTAGCATTTCTTCCAGTGTCAACCCAGTCCATTCCTTTATGTTATCCAGCCACTTCGTTCTCGGTCTCCCCTTTTTCGATCCTCTGCAATCGTGCCCTGTATGACCGTCATAGTGCCCTACACACACTACAATGTATACTATTTAATAATAATAATAATAATAATAATAATAATAATAATAATAATAATAATAATAATAATAATAATAATAATAATAATAATACTCCAACCGTCCACTGTTGCGTTATGGTTCGAATATCATATGATCTGAAGAAGGGACTCAGCAAGGCGATCCACTGGGCCCTCTGGAGTTCTGCCTTGTCTTACAACCGGTTCTGATAAAGCTGAGTTCGGATCTGCGCATTGGATACTTGGATGACCTGACATTGGGGGGTAGCAAGGAATCAGTTGCCGCCGATGTTCACCTTATTGCGCAAGAATCAAAGAAGCTGGGTTTGCTATTAAACCGCAGCAAATGTGAAATCGCCTGCCACAACATCCAAACGCCGATCGATGACCCGGCGTTTCAAGACTTTACAAACATGGCCTTCGAACAGATGACCTTTTTAGGTGCACCTCTTATACAGGGTCCAGCTGTGGATAAGGTCTTAGAAACGAAAGCTAACGATCTTGAGAGAGCAATCGCAAGACTGTCCTTACTTCATACACATGATGCTCTGGTTCTGCTGAGAAACAGCTTAAGTGTACCGAAGCTGTTATACAGTATGCGCACAGCCGTCTGTGCAGACTGCCCGGGCTTGGATCGGTTCGACAACTTGTTGAGAGAAGGTCTATCGACCATCCTAAATGTAAACCTTGACGATGACCGGTAGCTCCACTCACCGCGTGGAAGACCCTGACAGATGCAGAACCACCAACAGGAACAGCAACTTATCGCCAAAAGGAGTGGGATATCCGATACACAGACAAGGCACGGACAGGCCTGCTCGAGTCCACGAGCTGTCCTCGCGATCGTGCTCGCCTGCTAGCTGCACGAGCACCTCATTCTGGTGACTGGATGCTAGCTCCTCCTGTAACTGCTTTGGGCCTTCGCCTCTCAGACGAGGAGATACGGATCGCAGTCGGGGTGAGGCTAGGCACGACACTCTGTGAACCGCACTTGTGCCACCACTGCCGAGAAAATGTCGACGCAAGAGGGCTTCATGGTCTGGTTTGTAGAGGAGGAGGAGGGAAACAACAGCGGCATGCTATGCTCAATGATGTGATCTGGAGAGCGCTGAGCAGAGCGAAAATCCCTGCTCAGAAAGAGCCTCTCGGCCTCTCAAGAGGAAATGGAAAACGACCAGACGGTGTCACGCTGATTCCTTGGTCACGCGGACGATGCCTGACATGGGACGTGACAGTGCCCGATACCTACGCCACCTCCCACCTTGCCCACACATCCATCGGAGCTGGCGAAGCCGCGGAACGTGCAGTTCTGATCAAGAGGGCGAAATACGCAACCATCACTAACACCCATACTTTTGTGGCCATCGCCTTGGAGACGGGTGGATCTTGGAGCGGTGAAGGTCTACAGTTCGTTGTGGAGCTGGGAAGCCGGATTACGGACTCAACGCACGATCCACTGGAGACATCGTATTTGTTCCAACGCATTTCAGTGGCCCTTCAACGTGGAAACGCCATCTGCCTTTCCAGGACACTGCCACCTCTATCTGAGTGACGCTAAGATGGCGCTTCAGACAATTTAACCATTATTGTTAAATAACAACAACAATAATAATAATAATAATAATAATAATAATAATAATAATAATAATAATAATAATAATAATAATAATAATAATAATAATAATGATAATAATAATAATAATAATAATAATAATAATAATAATAATAATAATAATAAATAATAATACTCGTTTATTAAATTCAAAGTGACAAGTATGCAGTAAGATCACATGATAGAGTACTAACAGATGATAACGAATTTAACAGGAGTCGAATTTATCTGTATGGCAGACTTGAAGACGCCCATCTGTCCTACCGCTCATTATTCAGTCTCCCCCTAGGAAGTGTAGGGGGTGAATAGGCTGAGTCAACGTTTATGGTGCTAGCGGGTATCGAACCCGCGTCCTTCTGATCTTCGTGCCAGCGTGTTACCATTCAACCATCTCTCCAACCCCATTTGCGTACCATTATATCTGCAATCGACTCATTAGATAGATCTATGACAGTGGACCGAGGGAAAAAGCGCATCATAGATTTTTTCAAAACAGCTGTGAGGTTGATTTAACCAGAGCTATTATTATAGTCTAGGCATATATCTGTAGTGTAGGCATTAGTCGTTTGTGGAAAGATAATGCTCACAGCGACGCTGAATCGTACATGTAGGCCTATATGGAATGGTGTGGAAAAATGCTGAAAGGGACTCGCGCGATTTAGACCGGAACGATCAAGTTGTTAGCAAATTTTCACACTTATTGGAATATTCATATGATATATTCCTACACTGATTATATAAAGATATTGTACTTAATAATAATAACAATAATAATAATAATAATAATAATAATAATATTAATAATAATAATAATAATAATAATAATAATAATAATAATAATAATAATAATGATAATAATAATAAGTCATCCCCTCACAATCGAGGGAGGACGCGGCTCAGTGAACCAATTTAATCTTGCACCTTCTTAATTTCTTAGAGTCTGGGGTTAACTCCTCGGGCGGCAAAAAAAAATATAATAATAATCTTTATTAATTCAAACTGACAAGTGCGCGCAAGATTACATTGAAAGGTGACAGTACAATCAAAATCTTAGTAAAACACATGTTTAGGCAGCCATAAAAGGCGCCCGCCCTAGGAGGGGGTTACGGGCAGTGTTTAATCTAGACACCTTTGGGGAAAATTTTCCCCCAGGATTTATGTCCCCCAGAGGCCAGGAATATTTTAATGTATTGGCACCTTGTGGGGGGAATTCCCGAAAAAGTAGCTGCATCTTCGAATGGGAAGAAATTTCCCCAAAAGATCGCCCTTGTTGGTCCCCCAGAAACCTTGTTTCCCCCACCCCATAAGAGGGGTACTAGATTAAACACTGGGCTACGGGCATAAACGTCGATGTTAAGGACAACGAAGGCAAGACCGCTGTTGATTTGCTGAACGATCTGAATAATCCAATATCACTTGATATATAAAAACCCATTAACGATCACATAAATCCCCTAATGCTGTCCTGAACACGAGTGTTACCATCAGTGGCGTAACAACCATATAACGAGGGTGGACAAAGTCCAGGGGCCCCCGAGGTCTCAGGGGCCCCAAGCTTTTTTACTGCGCACCCTGTGTCGCAGTCTGCTTTAGGGCCATATTCTTTCATTTTCCCCCAAGCAAATTTTTTTAATATGGTTAATTGTTCCTTCTGATGACATATTTAGCCTACGGTCTTCAAAAGTGCCGCAACCAAGCCCATGTAGGTCTGAGCATCTCTGCAGCCTGAAGTAGGCTAGCCTATATATATATATATGACGAATGCTTCATGATATGATTGTATACACCACAGCTTTATGTACGTGTGGTGTCTATATCTATAGGTCACCGGGTCGCCGGGGTCGGGCTATTTGACCCTGATCGTAGTAGAATCCAGTTGCCTATGAGTCAGATTCTCCCTTTCAGGCGTAACCACTGCAAACACTTAAGTTTACGGTATACGCTAATCTCTCAACTCCAGTCCTAAGAAATGCCTGAAATAATATATTGCACGTCTGTTTATGGCTCTCTCACTCACATGGATCTGCGATGGCCCTATAGCCAGTGGCAGAGCGCTCCTTCTCCAAATTGAAACTTATGCAGATGTAGGCCTATCTTAGATCCACTATCTAACAGAACATGCTTGATGGTCTTGCTCTTCTTGCGGTGGAAAACGAATGCGCAAAACAATTGAATATTGATGATCTGATAGACACATTTGCTATAGTATTAAAGCTAGAATAGCCAAATTCATGAAGCAATTCTCTGAAGAAGCGCTTCGCACTGGCGACGGTGACTGGGAGAGTGACAAACAGCACACAGGTAGTAGCCAGTTCTGGGATAGATGACGTGATGTGAGAGCTCAATATAAGAACTACAATAGACATTACATTAGGGCCTACTGTGTAGGGCTACGTAGGCAATACATTTGTGGTGTATTCTTGTTTTGTCTTGAACCATTAATGTGACTTGAACTATGGACCATTAATCAGAACGTTTAATACTCTTTTTTGACTTAACTGCAGTGTAAAATAGCTATCTCATCATTTTCACTTTTTAATGGGTAAGGGCCCCCGAGCTTAGAATGTCCAAGGGCCCCCGGCTAGGTTGTTACGCCACTGGTTACCATTCATCTACCATTCTTGTACTTGTACTCTAGTACAACTCTGCAGAGTTTCTATGTACTTGTACTCGTATTCTTGCACTTGAAACCTAAGTACTTGAAACATATCTACTTATTAACTTTATTTACTTCAAAAACGCATTTCACAGAGTGTACAAGGAGTCGCTCTGGAAGATAATGGACAGCTATAAACTTCCAATAAAGATAGCCCAATAATTGACATCACTGGGTGTTTCTATTTTGAAGCAATAAATGTGCGGTAAGAAATGGAGAAAAGATGAGTGAATGGTTTCAGATCCTAACGGTGGTACGACAGGGATGCGTTTTGTCACCGATTATTTTAGCCTTGTTGGTGGATTAGATAATGAAAAAAGCGACAGGCGCTGTGGCACTGGACTGAAATGGTTGAATGGTGATAGACTAAGATTTAAGATACCTGGAATTTGCCAACAACATCACCCTGCTAGACAGTACATAGTAGGCATGAAAGAATTAACATCCATAACTCCGAAGAAGAAGCAGATTCGGCGTCAGTGAGATTCAGTCACTCACTGCCGGGCAAGACTAAGATTGATTGTGATGATTAGAAAATGAAATCACGTAGACAAGGTAATATTCGATGGATTCAATTCGTCGGTAATTTCTGCTGCCATGATATCATAAAACAATGGATAGCAATTGCGACAGTGATGTGAAGATAAGCATAGGTAGGGGAAATGCTGCATTTTTTTAATTAGGAAGACTCGACATTTGTTTGGAAGACCAGCTGATGCAGTATGAACATGGACGTAGCCAGACTTAAATTCAAGAGGAAACAACTCCGGCAGACATCCAGGTTTAGTAGATGTGCAGAGGTATAACCCATGAAAAATTTTGAAATCTAAAATAGCAAGAGGAGGAAAGTGCTTCCTCGTGCCTCAATGTAGCTACGCCTTTGAGTATGAAGACCAATTCGTATGAAGCCAAAATGACAATCACATTAACAAATGAAGCAGAAACGAGGACAACGACCGTAGCAAACAGAATACTTGAGGCAGCTCATCAGAGATGGTTGAAGAGAATTTTTCACATATAAAATATAAAAACAAGAACCACAGGAGAAGAGGAATTTTAGAATAGCATCAGAAAGCGAGGACTCAAATGGACGAGGCATTTGACTCCTAAAGACAAAAATAAAACGGCGTTACTTATAATTCTACATACGAATGTCCAATCGCGATTAAAAGGAGTCCGGAGGTTTAAAAAAGTACAAGACCGAGCAAAAACTGGCCGTGAAACCGTCAACAATTATCTGAGATGTCTGGAGATATCATGGAAAAAGGGAGTGAGACAAGCGGTGGACAGGTACAAGTTGGGTAAGATCTCTTGAAGAGGTGGGACTTCAGCCGTCAATGGAAAGACTACTTTGTATACCCATAATATGTTCAGATAGACTATAGTCCTACGACCTACGAAGTGTCTCATAGGTTTGATACTATTTCGTTAATTATCATTCTGCATGCATTCAACTTGCTCCTGGATGCAGTGATGAGCCTTGCAATGAGATCTGTGGAGGCCGGAGTTACAATTAATGGACGGTTACTCAACAATCTGCGCTTTCCTGACCTTATCGATCTGGTTGCAGAGTCACCGAAGCAACTACAAAAGCTGACTGACAGGGTAGATGACAACAGTAAAAGATTGGGACTTAAAATCAATCCGCAGAAAACTAAAACAATGACTATTGGAAAACAGCATGAGAATCTGGAGATCAGGCTGGAAAATAAAGCATTGGAACAAGTGACAGAGTTTGTGTACTTATCGTATCGTATAGTTTCGTATCTAGTAATTTATAAGGCGCCCCTCGCAGTATAAGCTATTTAGAGGCGCCCTCAGTGCTTGAGCCCCGTGGAAACAGAAACGTCTTGAGCAAGCGAGAAGCCCACCATGGGTTTAGTTCGTAGACGAGAGGGAAGACCATTCCAGGCAAAGGGAACTGTGACAGCAAAAGTTCGACGTTGGGCCGGAGTGGTCCTAGTACGGGGGACAAAGAGATCAAGACGGCCAGTAGAGCGCAAAGGACGAGCAGAAGTTGCAGAGAAAGGTTGCCGCATAAGGTCAGAGAGGTACTTAGGGGAAGCCGTAGCTGGGACTTGGAAACCAGAAGGAGGATCTTGTACTGGATACGCGAAGTAATCTGGAGCCACTGTAAGACTTCAATCATATATGTGGAGATATGAGCAAAGCGAGGAAGACGTGCTATGAGCCTAGCTGCAGCATTTAAGACTGACTGGAGGGGGAGAGGCGTAGCATGGGGAGACCGAGGAGGAGCGAGTTACAGTAGTCGACCCGAGAGAAAATTAAATGTATTTGATATTGTATTTGATATTGCGCTACTTCAAAGTTCAGAAGTGCACACGATCATACGACAGAACATTTACGGCGCAGAGCAATTATGCGCGAAGGACTTCCTCAAAGTCCCTACACAGTAGTTGCCTTGGATGAGGCTGCAACCCGTACTCCCTCGCGTTACAGGACAATCGACCACTTAACATGAGTAGACATTTAGATAGGCGGGTACGGTGTATGGTGTGTACAATTTGTTCCATTTTAGAACTTGAATAAGATATGAGGAAACAAACTTTAAAACCAAAAAAATAATTATAAATAATACAAAAATTCTGAATGCTGCTGACGTTTATTAAATTCTTTCAATTTACAACTAGTCAATATCCAAATTTTAAGTTCTCATCAGATGAATATATCCGTCTCTCTCTCTCTCTCTTCTCTTCTCTTCCGTCTATTATTGACTATTGTAAATGGCAAATCCCTGTTGACTTGAATCGTTGTCTTGAGAAGATGGTTCCTTCTTACGGAGTGTTGACTGCGATCCAACCCAGGTAGGCGCTGGTGCGGGTGTCAACGGATGGATAAGTCTGGAGGCAGTTTCCAGTACCACTCGATACACCCCATGAAGTAACACCAGCAACGCGGGTACCACCGTCTGGGCAGTTCAATGGGCCACCGCTATCACCCTGAGAAAGATAATCAGTAAGACTGATGTATTTAACTGCATCGTTAGTTTGTACTGAATTTCTTATCTTTGGCCGTCGTCCCAGCGAAGGTTGACCGCAACATGAAAAGCCCGTCCCCAAGCGAAATCCATCAACTTGGGAAGCGCTCCTCTTAAAATGTTTAGTTAAATCCAGACAGGGACAATCTCACAAGTATATTCAGGTCTACTCTGTTCCGAAAAGATCAACTACTGTCTATTTTACATGCTGCAACTAGGCTGACCGGCGGAAAACCGGTCATATATGTCCAGTTTCATGTTGGTAAAATTGTACTGCTACTAATGCAGAAAAGTACTGAGTCAAGACATTTTTAGTTCAAGCATAATTCTCTAGAAGGCTGCGCTCTATCTCACTTCAGAGATACGCGTCTTGGTGTCATCCATAAGTGACCACAGATTTCTTCCCTCTGCCATGAAAATTACCTGGATGTCTCACCGGCAAGCACTTTCAAAGTCAAGGCTGTCCAGCATAGAAGCTTTGCTTGAAGTGGCCGTCCCATCTATTTTTAATAAGTTGCCACGTTTCTTATTGCTCGCCATGATGATCTCTTTCATGACCTTCAAGCATGGCTGTTCTTAAACCTGTGTTCTTTAAACCCAGCAAAGACCCAATTGACTTGGTTTAGCACTCGTCAACAACTGGCCAAGGTTGACTACCCTCTTTTATCTCAAAGCTTTCCTTCTTTTAATTCTCTGCATCTGTCCGTAACCTGGGTGTAATTCTTGATGGTTCCCTTTCTTTTTCTGACCATATCTCTAATCTCGCCCGCTTGTGCTACTACCATCTCCGACGTCTCAAGGCTATCCGAAGATCTGTCTCCTCTCCAGTCTTTACCTCCATTGTCTATGCCTTTATCTGCTCTCGCATTGATTACTGCAACTCCCTCTTTGTTGGCCTACGAAAGTCCATATCTCCCCTCTACAATCTGTTCTTAAAGCAGCTGCCAGACTAATCGCCCCCTTCCACGATTCTCCCACATTTCCATATTCATGTTTGAACATCTTCACAGGATTCCTCTTACAGCCCGCATCCAACTGAAGGTACTTATATGACTTATTTGTTCCCCCAGTGAGAACAATGATGGTCGTTCCAACTAAAGGTACTTATCCATATTTGCCGATCTTACCTGGGACTTGCGCTTAAATACCTCTGTGACCTGTTACTTCTTCCTACTTCAGCTAGCTCCCTTCGCCCTCTTCGCTCCTCTGATCGACTTGACTTATTTGTTCCCTCAGTGAGAACGGTGATGGCCCAGTTTCGTTCCTTTGTTACCATTGGCCCTTCATTGTGGAATCAGCTTCCTCCTTCGGCCCCGGCTGCAGTACTATCCGGTGGTCCTGCCACAGCTTTTCGTTGTCTTTAAACTTGCCTTTATTCCCGAGGACTTTCGCACTGGGAGCGCCTCTGATTGGTGGGCACTTGGTAGAGGCACTTATAAGTTTTAAAATACAATACAATACAATACAATACAATATCGTAGTGTACTGTGTAGTGAGTAATTTGTGTATTAAAATGATTGTGTAATATATTATAGTAGCAATTAATGAGTTTCCATGACCCTATTGTAATAAGATTAATGAATTTGTTATTTATTTCTAATGAAATGAATTACGTCACACATATTTTAAGGTTGCGACCCCTAGACATGATACAAAATATGAAAATTAATTATTTCATTAACCAGTAGATGAGGAAGCTTCTATTTATCATTGTCTGGTTGAGGCAACCTCTATTTGCCCCACCCTACTGTTTATGGCAGAAAGATGAACTGTGGGACGGCAAATGATAACAAATGAGACGGAAGGAATGGTGTTGAGATGATAATACGGTACAGTGGCGGTTGATAGTGCGGAACTGTGGCACGACAGGCCTTTTGGTCCGGTGGGTTTTAGAGAGAGACGGATTACTACCAGAAACAACAGTAATGTTGAGGTGAAGGTAGGCATTGTGAAATATTGCTCAAGATTGCGGAAGACGCCAGTAGACAAAGGCGATCGAGCGTCTCGTGGCAGACTAAAAATTAAGTTGAGGCGTTTTTAGAGACATTTGGTTATTTTAGATAAAAAACGATATGACCTGATATCCTGAGTGATTGGACTAAAGAGAAAGTAAGACAAACAGCGAGACCGATAAAAAAGTAGGAATTAGATCAGAGTTAAACACAACACTCTGACAACTACACTGGTGCCCTTCTTGTAGTTAAGTGGCGGGAATCAGCTTATTCACAAGCAATCAAAACAATATCGATAAGCTAGTAAGGCTGATTCAGTTCCAGGTCGATATCCAAAGGTCAGGCGAGTATGTGTGATTGTATGTATGCATGTATCTGGCCATGTTTAAGGAGGATAGGCTCTTCTTTTAAGAAACTCACAAGGGCATTTATACAATACAATTGTATTTGATATTGCGCTACTTCAAAAGTTCAGAAGTGCACACGATCATACGACAGAACATTTACGGCGCAGAGCAATTGTGCGCGAAGGACTTCCTCAAAGTCCCTACACAGTAGTTGCCTTGGATGAGGCTGCAACCCGTACTCCCTCGCGTTACAGGACAATCGACCACTTAACATGAGTAGACATTTAGATAGGCGGGTACGGTGTATGGTGTGTACAATTTGTTCCATTTTAGAACTTGAATAAGATATGAGGAAACAAACTTTAAAACAAAAAAAAGTTCTAAATAATAAAAAAATTCTGAATGCTGCTGACGTTTATTAAATTCGTTCAATTTACAACTAGTCAATATCCAAATTTTAAGTTCTCATCAGATGAATATATCCGTCTCTCTCTCTCTCTTCTCTTCTCTTCCGTCTATTATTGACTATTGTAAATGGCAAATGCCTGTTGACTTGAATCGTTGTCTTCAGGAGATGGTTCCTTCTTACGGAGTGTTGGCTGCGATCCAACCCAGGTAGGCGCTGGTGCGGGTGTAAACGGATGGATAAGTCTGGAGGCAGTTTCCAGTACCGCTCGATACACCCCATGAAGTAACACCAGCAACGCGGGTACCACCGTCTGGGCAGTTCAATGGGCCACCGCTATCACCCTGAGAAAGATAATCAGTAAGACTGATGTATTTAACTGCATCGTTAGTTTGTACTGAATTTCTTATCTTTGGTCGTCGTCCCAGCGAAGGTTGACCGCAACATGAAAAGCCCGTCCCCAAGCGAAATCCATCAACTTGGGAAGCGCTTCTCTTAAAATGTTTAGTTAAATCCAGACAGGGACAATCTCACAAGTGTATTCAGGTCTACTGTGTTCCGAAAAGATCAACTACTGTCTATTTTACATGTTACATGTAATTTTCATCGCAGAGGGAAGAAATCTGTGGTCACTTATGGATGACACCAAGACGCGTATCTCTGAAGTGAGATGGAGCGCAGCCTTTTAGAGAATTATGCTTGAACTAAAAATGTCTTGACTCAGTACTTTTCTGCATTAGTAGCAGTACAATTTTACCAACATGAAACATGAAGGCTGACCGGCGGAAAACCGGGCATCGCTGGTCTCATATTTCCTCTTTCATGTTTGATCATCTTCATTGGCTTCCCCTTACTGCTCGGATTCAGCTTAAGGTTCTCACTTTAGTCCTTCGGTCCTGTACAGGCTTAGCACCCAAGTACCTCTGTGACATTGTTCGTCTGCCAATTTCAGCTACTTCCCTCCGTCCATTGCGATCGCTTAATCGACATGATCTTCTTGTACCACGAGCCAGGACCTCTATGGCCAAAACTCGAGCCTTTTCTTGCATTGGTCCTGCTCTATGGAATCAACTTCCTCCATTGACACGTGCCTCTTTATTAGCTGGTGGCCCAAGTGCCTCGTTCCGCTGTCTTAAAACCTCTTTCTATTCACTGGGTCTTTCGCACTGGGAGCGCCTCTGATTAGCGAATACTGTGAGAGGCGCTTTATAAATGTTTAGATACAATACAATACAATACAATATATATCCAGTTTCATGTTGGTAAAATTGTACTGCTACTAATGCAGAAAAGTACTGAGTCAAGACATTTTTAGTTCAAGCATAATTCTCTAGAAGGCTGCGCTCCATCTCACTTCAGAGATACGCGTCTTGATGTCATCCATAAGTGACCACAGATTTCTTCCCTCTGCCATGAAAATTACCTGGATGTCTCACCGGCAAGCACTTTCAAAGTCAAGGCTGTCCAGCATAGAAGCTTTGCTTGAAGTGGCCGTCCCATCTATTTTTAATAAGTTGCCACGTCAAAATTTTGGCCTCTGCCTGATTTTCGCAAGAACGTGAAGACCATTCTGTTTGACCCTAGTTTCGTGTGATCAAGTCGGGAGCGTCACTGTCGCGTTTCACTCGATGTATATAAATTTTATATAAATTTGCAAGTACAATTATAAATTCTGAAATACCGATAGTGATAATAAGCAATGATAAACAATAGCCATTTAAGGTGAAATTTAATTTTAGGCGTTAGGATAAACTAGAAGTATTAGAAAGAGCTTGATTTGTTTGAACTTCCTAGCAGAAAATTGCTGAAAAACAAATCTTCAAAGGTTGCGTGCATCAGTAAAACCGCCAAGATTGGCTTACGTTACAGGATCCAACGTTATTAGCCGAGTCGTAGAGGCAGATATGGTTGGCCCAAATATTGCCGATGCTACCAATAAGAGCCTCGCACTGAGTGTTTCCGATAACAGGGATGGAGGCCTTCTGAAGAGTATCAGGAAGGACATTGGATGAACCTGTGATTACAAACACACACATAAACTTGACTCAACCATTGTCCTCTTTGAACCTTTGCCTGATGAAATTTCACTACAAGTGAGCATGTAATTTAACTTACAATGATCATCTATTTATTATTATTATTATTTTATTATTATTATTGGTAGTATTACTATTTTCGGTTACTATTAATATTATTATTATCTAATTAGTAGAAAGCTATATTACATTTATAGCCATCTAATTTAATATTACATCTAATTCGGAATCAAAGTATGTACAGATGCACTTAGATCTTCTGTAGCTAAACTGTTCGATCTTCTGCTTCGGCTTCGTGTTGTGTAACCTTGTAACATTATTTGTGGGTCTTGGCCTCTGTATGTTAAGCATTATAAATTCTCAATGATTATTAGTACCAATGTTATTTAAGAACAGAATATCAGCGCTCTTACTTGTGCGGCCCCATCCTGAAATGACGCAAGTTAAGCCAGCGTAGTCGTTGAGGTTGGACGCTGGAAGAAGAGCCGGTTGAATATTGCCTCCACTGATAATGGCGCTTGCAAAGTTCAGAATGGCGATGTCGTTGGAGTAGGTAGCAAGACCCGTTTGGTAGTCCGCGTGCTAACAGTAAATCACGAATAGCACAAATCAATTTCTTATATCGATTGATCTCATTAAAATCCTTCAAGAACAATAATTATAGGCCTACTATGAATCGAATTATTTCCGCCACCAAATTTCGCAACACTCATCGTGAGTGCAATTTGTTTTAGATGTCCACAAATGTTCTATTTCATAGCCTAACAGTGATATTTCGCAACACTCATTGTGAGTGCAATTTGTTTTAGATGTCCACAAATGTTCTATTTAATAACCTAACAGTTATATGAACGTTGAACGTTCAAATCTCATACCCATATGGTGCTCTTAAATGTTTCACCGTAGAAAGTTTCTCCAAAAGAATTGGTCAACGTACCATCGTGTATGAGGTAATGCCGACTGTCTGAGATCCTGGAGTGCCAGATCGTTGATGCAGACCAGCGATTACTTCTATGGAGCTTGGAAGTCTACAAGAAGTAGTAATGAAATGTTTGAGATTGCCTCAAGAATATCACTAAAATTGTAAACTCTTCAAAACAGAAATAGCAGATGTACTTGAACTAAGTTCTCTAATACTTTATATGTATTGCGTAGTTTGCCAACAATGAATTATGCATAATCACGAAGCAATTTATACACACTCAACCATTGCGCGTGTTAAAGTAGTTCTCATTGGTGACTAGATGCCTCATTCTTCTCCTTTTACTTACGCTCCATCGACGCAGTGAGATGCACTGAGACCGTAAAACGCGCTCAACAGTGAAGCTCCACAGCTGTGCGAGCCTCCTCGTGTCTGAGACAGTTGCCATGGAAACTCTCCAGGAGCAGCATCCGTTCCACCGATGATGTACTGCTCACCGCCCAGGAAGAAAGACGGAAAAGGGCCCCGGATGTATTGCTGGGGCCTCGCCTGACCTGCAACGATTTTTCTCAAAGATAAAAATGCATAAATCTTTATCATGATGTTACGTAATTTAACATAAATTGTTTTCTACTACAAAATCAGTCGATTTGAAGCCGATTATTGCCCGTTATTATTATGAGACAGGTTTATGACCGTAATCTACAAGGACTAACATTGACTGCATTTATTTTGCTTGTTTTCTAACAGATGAGTGACTGTGTTCAAATCATAAAGTCCAGTATCTTGGAATTTACTTGCAACTGGAAAAGCGTGTGAATAAAACTAAGAGTCAATGTATATCATAAAATCCAAGCATTATAAAATGTTGGATTCATTTGCTGGATTGCTGCTGGTATGTGTACGATTCCGCCGAATAACCCTCAGCCCCAGTATGACGCCTCTGAACACTTTGTTGTTGAGAGAGGCGTGTAATAAATAAGATTGTAGGAGAATGGCCTGGTGCGCTTTTCTTTACAACCAAAAGCAATTCTTTACATCACGCTTAACTTTGTAGTTTGAGAAGCGTCGTAGCGTATTAATTTCTGTTATTGCTTTTTCTGACAGAATATACGGAAATGTCCTGAATTGATTATTTAGAGAGGTAGAAATTGTGACTGCCATAAAACTGGAAGTACAAGATAGCAATGAAACCAGAAGAAATGCCCTACGTTGCTGATAGCAGCGCGTCCATAGATTATCATTTGAAATTTGTCAAGAAGTATGATGAAAAGTAAGTCATCATTTCAAATACGCAAGGATTCCTCTGCTAAGAAAACAACTAAAAATAAATAGCATAGACACAACGCAATTGTAGCAATTAAATATCTGCTTTTTCTTCTTCCTTTCTTCCATCGATCTATTCTTCTCGTTCCAGACGGACTCCGCCTTAGGGTTCCTCTGTCTCCTTCTCTCTAGGTGGTCTTCTGGCAAGCGACACGACGTAGCACTTGTGAATAAGCTACTGCTCTGAGTTTTGCTTTAAGTAGTGCTTTAGAAATTTCGATATTACTGTTACGAAAAATATTTCTAATCATAGAAAGTTGGAAGCAGTTACTTACACAGGCTGAGAGCAGCAAGAAAAGCCACAAACGAACGCATCTTTTCCGTGAAGCTTGAAGAAACGAAGGCCGAGACAAGTGAACTTCCAATGAATTCTTCTGTATATATAGGGACTTTTGGCCGGTGGGAAATTGAACATATCAGACAGATGTAAAAAAATACACTATTCACAGATTAAACTAGAAGGCTATCGCATGCAAGATAATGGCCTTATGGTTGATAGAGTGAGAGTTTCTCAGGACGGTGTCGCGAATTGCAGCTGTCTACACACACTACAGTCATGGCCAAGAGTTTGCGATCACCCAGTTTTAGGCACATTTTCCAACGTTCTTATGGTGTTTGGGCTATTCCTGAGATAATTTTCTTAGTTATTGCGCTTCTTGTTCTACCAGCATTGTGACAGCATATTGTTACTATGCTAAATAGTTTAAAAATAGTTTTAAAGTTAAAATTATGATCATTTTATCCCCTATTTACTGTCTTTTCCGGCAAGAAGCTGCATAAAGGTTGGTGTTCCAGTATACTAACCGTTTTATGGATTTTATTGGAATTTTAAAGTATTTAAACTACAACTACTTAATTTGTTCTGTGTATATATGTATGTATGCATGCATATATCTGTATGTATGTATGTATGTATGTACGTATATGTGTGTACGTATATGTATGTACGTATATGTATGTATTGTCCTGCACGAAAATCAAAGCTGTCGCCGATGAACGTTAAGGATCGGCTGAACTTTTGTCATATTTACAAACTTTGGACTTCTGACCAGTGGTAGCGCATAATGTTTTCGGATGAAACCACTGTCACACAACATGACAGTTCATGCATGCGTGTGAGGAGGCCATCTAACCAGAGGCATAATCCCAAGTACGTCACACCGACAGTAAAGCAGGCACCGAAGGTCACAGCTATAGTGTGAGAAGCAGTATCGGGTGCTGGACGGGCTGGGCTGTGGATAATTCCAAGGAACACCTCAATAAATGGAACTGTGTATCTGAACATCCTGAAAGAGAAACTGCCAAACTGCATCAACATCCATGATATCAGATATCAGGTGCATCATGTTAAGGTACAAAGGCAATCAAATTCTGGCTGAAGCAAAAGCACATTAAGCTGCTAGAACCATGGCCTGGTAGCAGACCAGACTTGAACATCATTGAGAATGTGTGGAAGGTCTCTGTCCAGTGTCCACAGTCAACCTTCTGAGGCAGACTTGATCAACGGGATCAAGTTCGTGTGGTGTTCATCCAGTACCCGACACTGCTTCTCACACTATGACATTCGGTGCCTGCTTTACTGTCGGAATACTTGAGGCCGCTCATCAGAGATGGTTGAATAGAATTTTTCACATATAAAATATAAAAACAAGAACCACAGGAGAAGAGGAATTTTAGAATAGCATCAGAAAGCGAGGACTCAAATGGACGAGGCATTTGACTCCTAAAGACAAAAATAAAACAGCGTTACTTATAATTCTATATACGAATGTCCAATCGCGATGAAAAGGAGTCCGGAGGTAAAAAAAAAGTACAAGACCAAGCAAAAACTGGCCGTGAAACCGTCAACAATTATCTGGGGTGTCTGGAGATATCGTGGAAGAAGGCAATGAGACAAGTGGTGGACAGGTATAAGTTGGGTAAGATCTCTTGAAGAGGTGGGACTTCAGCCGTCAATGGAAAGATTACTTTGTATACCCATAATTATTATGTTCAGATAGACTATAGTCCTACGACCTACGAAGTGTCTCATAGGTTTGATACTATTTCGTTAATTATCATTCTGCATGCATTCAACTTGCTCCTGGATGCAGTGATGAGCCTTGCAATGAGATCTGTGGAGGCCGGAGTTACAATTAATTGACGGTTACTCAACAATCTGCGCTTTCCTGACGATATCGATCTGGTTGCAGAGTCACCAAAGCACCTACAAAAGCTGACTGACAGGGTAGATGACAACAGTAAAAGATTGGGACTTAAAATCAATCCGCAGAAAACTAAAACAATGACCATTGGAAAACAGCATGAGAATCTGGAGATCAGGCTGGAAAATAAAGGATTGGAACAAGAGACAGAGTTTGTGTACTTATCGTATCGTATAGTTTCGTATCTAGTAATTTATAAGGCGCCCCTCGCAGTATAAACTATTCAGAGGCGCCCTCAGTGCATGAGCCCCGTGGAAACAGAAACGTCTTGAGCAAGCGAGTAGCTGCTGAGGAGATTTCCATCATGAGTTTAGTTCGTAGTCGAGAGGGAAGACCATTCCAGGCAGAGGGAACTGTGACAGCAAAAGCTCGACGTTGGGCCAGAGTGGTCCTAGTACGGGGGACAAAGAGATCAAGACGGCCAGTAGAGCGCAAAGGACGAGCAGAAGTTGCAGAGAAAGGTTGCCGCATAAGGTCAGAGAGGTATTTAGGGGAAGCCGTAGCTGGGACTTGGAAACCCGAAGGAGGATCTTGTACTGGATACGCGAAGTAATCGGGAGCCAGTGTAAGACTTCAATCATATATGTGGAGATATGAGCAAAGCGAGGAAGACGTACTATCATAGCACTGCTATGAGCCTAGCTGCAGCATTTAAGACTGACTGGAGGGGGAGAGGCGTAGCATGGGGAGACCGAGGAGGAGCGAGTTACAGTAGTCGACCCGAGAGAAAATTAATGCATGCACAATGGAGGTAAAGACAGTAGGAACAGTGGATCGCTCAGTCGTCTCAGTTGGAAGAAGCAGGAGCGAGTCAGAGTCGAGATTTGTTCAGTAAAGGTGAGAGAGGAGTCAAGAGTGATACCCAAATCGGGTACACTGGAGGAGTAGGTATAAGAAGGAAACTTGAGTGCCAGCAGTGAATAATCAAGCTTATTTAGTTGTTGCTTAGTGTCAAACCAAATCAATTGAGTCTTGGTGGAATTTAAGCAAAGTCGATTTGATGACATCCAAAGGTGCAAGTCTTGGGCAAGTGCATCAACGGAGGACTGATAACAGAAGAAGTAGGTGTTAAATGAGTGTTTGTAAACAGGCTGTACAGAAGTTATTTGATATAAAAGACTGTCTCTACAGGAAAGGATCTACAGAGGGCCCACAGGACCCACAGACCCTTGTCAAAGATCGGTTTTCAAGCAGTGTCTATGGTTATCATGGCTTAGAAGTCTTTTGAATCATGGTGTTAAGTGGGTCTTTGAACGCAGGCTCAATAGAAGCGATTTGAAACAAAAGACCACCTATTTTTCCGAGAAAAAACCTGCAAACCGAGCCGCTTTGGATTCACTCAAAAACAAAAAAGAATCGCAAGCGCCTTAACACACCAAACGGCAAAAGTGTCATTTGCTGCCGGCCGAGAACCTCCTATGAGGCCGGCCCACACGCAAATGAAACTCATTCGCGAGTCTAATAGAAAAAAATCAAGGTTCACTAATCGTACTGTGGTGGTGCGCCAGGAACAACAGACTCAAATCTCCAACCATTATAGATAAAAACTTTTATTTCGAAGTTCGCGGAGAAGACCCTGTGCTGGTTAGTTTCTTGATTAGTTCCGCCACCATCTCGTCATTGCTTTGACTCGGCAAATCTTTGTTTCCACACTTGTTTTGTTGGTTCCGTAAGCGTTGGGTACAAAGCCATTGTTTTTTATAGTTGCTCTATCAGTAACGTTACGTTTAACTCAATAGTTGAAGTACTTTCAACGCCTCTCTTTTTGCCATCAGTTAGGAAACTCGTTTGTCCTGGAATGAATATAACCCTAGCTGCATTAGCCCTTGAACGGTAACCTGGGGGTAATTTCTACCCCTAGATTGTTGTAACTGCAGCAGCTGCAGCTATTAAAGGAAGTATTAGAAATTTTTACAATCGCTTTGGTGACTTTCCCTAATATTGACCATCCTTCAAATTAAGTGAAAAAAAATTATGCATAGGGCCCCCGGGATACTGTCAACATATTTTCAATAATTATGGCGGCAAAAACGAGATGTTATGAAGAAAACCTAATTGCAAAGGAGAATCTAAAATGCTTAGTCCACATCCAAACAAATAACATATGATATCTTTACATCTAGATAACAAACAAAAGCTCAAGTGATATTATCTCTTATGCTAAGACATCTTCAATTGTAGGCCTACAGCTCTTACATATTAGCTTCTTTTCAGCATGCTGCTGACAAACAAATTGTTCACATTCAATGCATTGGTTTTCAACTTTTATATCTTTTTTTCTGGGGCATGCATGACATCGACCACGCTTTCTCGACTTCTGCGACTCCGGTTTGAGTAACACGGGTTGCACCCCAACAGACATCATTGCACGAGCAACAGACGGCTGATGCGACATTGTTGGCACATTGGCACGAATTTCTATGAAAGGACGAATTAGTTTCTCGCCAGCTTCAGTCAGAAACAGACGGCGTCTATCGACTCGTTTGTTTGGCTTCTCTGATGTCAACTTCCATAGCACAAAGGCATTGTAGCAGGCAGCATCGATCAGAAAGAAAAAAAGCCGCATTGGCCAACGCCGTGTTTGACGAGCACAAGTGTAATATGAAATGCACTGGTCAAAAGCATCTACGGCGCCTTTAGTGGCATTATAATCCAATATCATGTAAGGCTTGCGTCCTCGACCATCAGTGTCTACTTCCGGTTTGTTATGCATTGTCGACATCAGAATTACCGACCTATTCTTCTTTGGTGCATATGAAACTAATGTTGTGTCTGCAGTGAAAACAAATATTGATTCATGTTCTGGGCGCTTTGCGACAATCACTGAATGTGGAAGCTCTGTTTTGTTCTTGCGGATCGTCCCTAAGATAGTCAGATTCTTCGACAACAAAGACTGTCCAAGAGCATACGAAGTGAAGAAGTTGTCAACCGTTACATTCCTGCCTGAACCGAACAGTGGTTCAGCTAAGTCAGTCACAACACGTGCGCCCTGATGACGCTCGGGTGTTGAACCAACTTTGCCCAAATACATCTGCAAGTTGCAAAGGTAGTTTGTTCCGTTATCACACATCGACCAGTTCTTTATACCATATCTATCTGGCTTCGAAGGGATATACATCCTGAAAGGGCAACGTCCACGGAAACCGATAAGAGTCTCGTCGATGCAAACAAAAGATGATGGTCGATAGGAATTTCTGCATTTGCACGCGAACGAGTCATAAAGATCACGAATAGCGGAAAGTTTATCTGATTGTACTCGGTCTTTTCTTGTCGACTTATCGTCGAATCGTGCACTCGACAAAAACACCAGAAATCGTTTCAACGGCATCGTTGCTCGCAAAATAGGACGCCGGAATGTCTGGGACCACATCAGTTCTGACGACTCTCCCTTCGACGACATGACACCTGTGAGAATTAGAAGACCGATGCATGCCTCCATTTCTAAGAGGTCAAAGTCTTCATGGCATACGAGCTGTTGAACTGCTCTTTTTTGTCTTCGGCGCTCTAACTCTTCGTTTGTATGTTGGAGAACAGTTGTCATGAACTTCTCATCCAGGAAATGTTCGACGCACATCCTTGGATCTGCCAGTAGTGCCTTGTCAATTGTCACTGAACAACGTTCGCGGACGATGTTATGCTTACCGCGACGACCTTTAGGCGGCTGCAGTGGAATGCTACTCCATCTTAGCGTATTGTCTTTTGAAATGCACTCGTCTGGTTCTTCATCGTGTGTTGTTTCATCTTCGGCAGAACTCGAAGTAGCGTCGTTCAACTCTACATTGTCAACTTCCTCACCGGCGTCAAATTCTGACTCACTGGTCAAAACGTCTGCGGCCTCTTCGTCATCATCGTCGCGGCGTTCCGCGTCTATCCATTCCTGAATGGAAACTAATGCTTGAGCTGAATTGAGCCGCCTGGGTCTTGCAGCCATGCCCCGAAAATTTATAGTAGTAATAGTTATGCTAGCAGTAACGGTAATCGTAATAATAACAGAAAAACATTCAATAACATGAATATTAGCAAAACCGACAGTTGGTTTTATGTCAATAACGCAATGACGTCATCGTAATGACGTCAGTCCTCTGCATAGAATACCTAATCGTGTTAAATACAAAGAATATTATCAAACTAGGCCTATGATGTACTGTATCGTTAGAAAAATTCGTTCCTACCTCACAAACAAGAGCAGTTACCCCCGGGGGTATAAAACAACCCCAGGTTACCGAGGACCGGTGTAAAAAAAGGTTACCGTTCAAGGGTTAAATTGTCCAGTTGGAATGTCGACAGTACGATCGATGCTACCCGCCGCTGTAATAACGCGAACTGACACATCGCCGGTTCTTGAACCAAACATTGTAAGCCTCCAGAATCCACGGTCTAACGAGACAGCCTCGGTGGTAGTTTGCAAAGTAATTCACGGATATCTCGCAGCAATTAACGGAAGAGTTTGCCACGAACTCGTGTTCACTGTTTTGGCTTCCGTGTAAATATCTCGGCTGTGGTAGTCGTCTGATACGAAATCGATGTGAGTTTGGGGAACCGCGGCTAACATTATCTCCGGTGGGCTTAGGGATAATATATCCCCAGTTGGTTAGACCAACCAAATCATCGAGGTTGTACTTGTGCATATTTGTTTCTCCTTTTTGTCGGGGATAACCACGAATCTTGTAGTGTGAGTCGGCCATTAATTCTTATGTTTCTCCAACTTTAAAATATGTGTTAATCTGGAAGTGGGATATGCGAAGAGAAGTTGATGATGATGGCTCTATTTCACGGACCATCAATAGGTATGTTTTGAATGCGGTGTCAGTGTTGATGGTAAACTCCTGCATAGAATCAGTCAAAATGGTATTGGAGGTGAGTAGTTGTGTATTCGAGATTGTCGAGGTTGTATGAGTACTCCCATAAAACTGCCAAGACATGATACGATTAGAAGCCACCCCAGCAAGACTTATCTTCCATATTCGCACTGGCGCCGGACATTCAATCTGAATCGAAGTCTTAAAATTACCATAACCCACAGTGGGAGTGGTCCTCCACTCACCTGTTACTCCATAGTCAAACGCTAAATGTGCTAAGAAAGTGGAGAGAAATGAACTGGCTGAGGCAATAAAAGTTTCGGAAGAGTCTTTGGACAGGGGTGGAATGTGGCCGATGTAGTTGAGAAACTTGATGTTGCTCAAGTACTGTCTTACAGCAGTATCTTTACTGTCTGTTTACCTTTTAACAACAACAGCCTGAGTGTCGACACATTGCTTATTCGCCGCGTTCAAAGGTTCCGTCGGTATTTTACTTAATTCTGTCATTTTCCCGGAAACAATCCTTGTCACCTGTCCGATGCTCGCCGCGTCGCTATTAGCTGTTGAGGCGCCTGTGTATAGCCCAGTCACTTTTTTTACCGGTCATAGCCAAATTACCAGTCATGGTGTCGCCAGTTTTGAGAACGTGATTACCTCTAATGATAGCATCCTGATCGACTGCGTACTGTCTGGTTGCAGCGTTCTCGGCATCAACGTAACGCTTTTTTGTTATGTGCAATGGTTCGGTTGGTGCTCTATCACTCTTTGTCGTGGTGTCAGTAACCACCTTCGACACTTGTGCCATACTCGACGCATCGCTTTCAGACGTGGCAACGTCCGTAGGGAGCCCAGTAACTCTTTTACCGCCCATGATTAAATCGCCTGTCATTGCGTCACCAGCTTTCAGCACGCATGCGCTCCTGATAATAGCATCTTGCGCGTTGGCGTAACTTTTAGCAGCTTCAACTTTTTGGTCCGCGTACTCCCTGGCGGCAGTGGCCTTCTGGTCTGCATACGACCTGACTCCAGAATCTTGGAAATCAACGTATCTCTGGTTTGTCATGTGCAACGGTTCCGCGGGCGTCGTATCTTTATTTGTAGTGGTGTGTGTGATCAGCTGTATCACTTGTTTCCAACTCGCTGCGTCGCTGTCGGATCCTGGAATTTCTGTTGGGAGCCCCATAACTCGGTGGCCACCCATAACTAAACTTCCAGTCACTACACTGCCAGATGTTAGCACGCAAGCATTCCTAACGGCGGCATCTTGCTCGTAGACGAAACTTTTGACAATAACGTCCTTCTCGTCCGCACACTTCCTAACGGAATCTCTCAGCACCGTGTTTTTCTCGTCCGTGTACTGATTGGCATCGACGAGTTTCTGGTCTGCATGATTTTCGGCTGCGGTCGCCTTTGGTCCGCGTATCGCACCACTTGTGCCCAGCTCGCAGCGTCGCTTTCAGACGCAGCAGCGTCTGTGGGCAGCCCAGTCACTTTGTGACCACCCATTTCTAGAACGCCAGACATCGTTCCACCAGTGAGTTGTAAGTTGTCCTGATCTATGATGTCCGCATAAGCCTTTGTCGCGGCGTTCGTTTCCATCGTGAGCGTTCCCACGTTTGTCAGCCGAAAACCCCCCAGCCGATAGAATTCCAAACATTGTATCACCCGCCTTGTGGACGAGCCTAGCGGCGCTTATCTGTCCCCCTCCAACCGAACCTCCGCCGTCTCTTACAAACTTATCAACAGGTATTTTTTATACAAAAAGGGTGACGGAAGTCTGACATAGGTCAAGAACTATGTCTTCAAAATTCTTTCCAGCATCGAGCTCTCTTAGCACGAGAAGACAGAGATGACCACACACCACACCATCGGGACCCTGCAACTGGAACGTCTGTGTTCTTACGGTGCGGTTTAAATATCGAGAGATTTCGAGAGGCGGATCCAGCCCAAAACTATCAAAATAGATTGCTGTAGGCCCATCTATCCAATAGGCGTTCCAGTGAGTACCATCACCAGAACCGGAATCTAAATTAACAACTCCACACTCCTCGTCACGAGCTACGGCAGGCAGATCATCCCGCATGAGTGCACCGCGGAAATGCGGCAGGGCCCTGGCGGCTCTCTCTATGTCAAAGTTGCGGCTTGAACTTTTGACAGCGCGAGCTTATCGTTTCCACGAAGGTGGCCATGTGTGAGCCGGATCGTGGCACCAGTGCCAGCGCGCACAGCATTAGCCAATGGTGCCTTTTCTCCTTCGGTCAGTGAAAGGCCGAACGCAACGTATTCAGTTTTCATTTTTGGAAAAAATATATCTAGAAGAGGGCCTTCTTTCTAAATGTGAAACCGTCGACTATGCATAATCAGTAGACGACGTTAAATTTGCTACCATCCGATTCAAAATTCAGGAGTCGGTCGCTGATCAGGACGGCATATGCTGTCGTATTATTTGGTACCGCGGCGTTAAAGTCCACCTTGATTTGTACGTCCTGTGCAGAGTTTTTCAGACGTTCGGATTGTCTGCGCACGTCCAAAAACGAAAATCGGAAACATATCTACGTAGTCGATTGGTGTAACTTGGCACGATGATTCACGCGCGTCTATATCGCAATATTCCTCCTTGAAGTCACGTAGGGCCTTGTAAGCGCGAGATGTTGTCCTCTTGGTGAAGTCGAGATTCATGTCAACCCCGGGGTAGTGATCGCTGTTGAGCATGGCAAAGATGTTGCGATCCTGTGCATGGTCAAACAGTGCAGGATTCTGGCCTTGGTTTGCATTCTTTCCAGTCTGAAAAGCAACTAGAATCCAGCGTGGTTTTTCCGTGCCCGACTTAACGTACAAACGCCAGGAAAACGTCGTTGCTCACGGTTCCGCAATGTTATCGCATTGTATGACGCGGAATGCTACAGGCACCTTTACATTAGCCACAATAAGCATGCTCTTATACTCTAGAGCGGGTATTACATGTGGCATGAACCAGGAGGGTTTAGTCAGCGTGTTCTGGCCATTGGCAACAGCGGCTTCCTTGAAGATCGCGTCTGCATCCCCATGCCGACTCAGCAGTAAGGAGTGTTTAATCCCGTACATCGCAGAAGCTGAATAGATGTCTTAAGGGAACGATTAATGAAAATTTGCCAATAGGGTCTGGCTTTGCAATTATCATCTGTCGACGGACCTCGAAGCCGAGATTCGCGGCCGCCGCAGTCGCCGTCGTGTCCTTCTGTCAACACATGTTTAAACCTTCGGTCTTGGAGAAGTCGTCGCCGTATACTAGCATGCCTTTCATCGTCGTGGCTTGACCAGGCGACCTGACGTTCTCTATCTCGGTGTTGCTAGCCAAGTATCGGATCTGAGAGAACATGTATGGGATGGCGATATTGATGAATGTCGCCAACGTGCCTACTACGTAAGCCGCGTCGGTTGATGTAAGCCTGCCTTCCACAAGAAGTTAGCTCTTGGAAGGTTGGGTGAAGATGTCTTGGTTCTGGATGTCTATCTGTATGGCCTGGCCAATGGCCATTGTTGGTAGCCGCAGGGATTTGTGATTCATACTTTCGGTATTCAAACGATTCGATGCTATTGTCATCGGGCACCACCGAAGCGAACTCCAACATTTCACTCGGCACGTCAAATGCCGGCATTATTATAGATAAAAAAGTTCAAACTCCAATAATTAATCATGTCACAAATAATTTTCATTTGTGATGGGTAAAACAGTTTTTTGCGTTTATTTAATTTTGCGGGAAACAGGCCGTTACCCCGACTCGGTTTTATAGTTTTGAAACCAGATCCAGCAATGCGGCTGTTTATGTCAACTGTTACCGGTGCAGCGGCCGGACTCGCAGCCATTTGTTTTAAGTATTCGATGCTCTAGTCGCTGAGCGCCTACTCCACGGTGCGGAAACAGCCGCAACTGAATTTTTCATTTGCGTTTCCACCGCCGCAGCGCGTCTCGCTCTTACGGCATCGACAATTTGCCTCATTGCAGACGCTGTTGTGGCGTCGGCATTCGCCAGATTACCAACTACATCGGCAGCGTTTGTGATTACGCCTTTGTTAGCCGAAATGACGGAACCAGCACGGCCTAGGAATCCCGCGATTTTGGGTATCCAGTCGAAAAGTCCACCACCCACGACACGACGCCACCGCTTTTTAATCCCAAGAACCAACATGTAAGAATTTAAATGTGAAAATCTACGCACTGCAGATGTGAAACCTTATAGTTACTGTCTCACCGTGGAGGTTTAATTGTTCACCATTCTGGTCGGTCAGCCACACACGAATGCCCTGAACGTTACCAGCGGGTGCAACTGGTAGGTACACCAGATTTTTCAGAGACTCGACTACCTTATAGCCAGGCGACACCCGGGAAAAAACTGTAGATTACTAGCAGCTGGCTACCATTGCGATACGATCCAGAGATAATGTTGCAATTTACCAGGATTGTGTCCACCCGGAGAATATCGACTGGATTTTCTCCCTCTTTATAACCACGGCCAAGCCTCTGAGGGTTAAAACTGAGCGTTTGCCTGATGGTAGATGAGGTCATATCTACCTTATAAGCGGCATTCGTTATCTTTATGAAGGCACGCAGGGTTGATGCGTTAGCTCCTATAGTAATAGGAGAATCAAAGCCGAGTTGTGCCACAGCCGTCGGCGGTGGATTTGGCTTTTCTAACTGGCGGCCGATTTCATCGTTAATCTGTGCGATCTCTTAGCTTACGTCGGGCAAAATGATCGTCTTCCACGTATTGCTATTGTTGGAGCTGTAGACGAACTTGTTATTTGTGGTATCGATGTTCGGAATTGAATAATAAGTTTTAAGATTAAATAAAGCAAGCTCAAAGCGTCTTTTTGGATCCAGGTACAGCGGCGGTGATAAAGCCGTGGTCCACCCTGTAGTATCTGAGGAGACAACTATGCTAAAATTTTCCTTAGGCTGCAAAAGTTCTCGAATTTCTTCGAGCAGCTTATCCGTGCGTTCCATCTGAGCCATGAATTTTGTTTTCTATTTCTACTTTACGAGAATGCTTCTATTCAATTCGAGTGCCAGCTCTTTGGAGATAGCACCGGAACGCAGTAACTCGTCAAGAATAGCGGAGATTTCGTTATCGAGAACAGTGTTTCCCGCAGCTCTAGAGGCCACCAATAGCTGCAACCTCTCTACCAGGGCGTTTGGGTCGCCGCGAATCAGCTGAAACCTTTTTGCTTCTTCGACCGTGAATCGGCAACCCGGACCAGTGCCTCCACTAACTGGGAATTTTCCCAAGATCTTGGGAATTGGCGGATCGTCTTGGGATCTGGGGATTTTCCATGGAAATCTGGGGATTTTTTACTAAGGTCTACAGTCGTAATATAATATTAATATTTCATATGGAATTATAACAATAAGCACTTGTTGACTTGTTGTTGAGTGACTCGTTGGACATGTGTCTACGGCTACTGGTCGTTTACTTCTGTACCTTACTTACACTTATCTTGTGAAGAACATGACGTCATACTTTATCCGTAGATTCCGTAATCCATACTTCCATACATTTTACCGCCGATACGGACGTTCCAAGTTTTTTTATTAAAGGAAAAGGACTAAATCTGGACAAAATCGTCATAAAGTCGTAACAGTTTTAAACTGGAAGTTGCCATGGCATCGTCTGATTCTGACTCTGACTCTGAGACTGGCGACACTAGCGCCGAGCCGCGCTAGAAAGCAAAGGTATGGTAGGCCCTAAGGACAACTGTTCAACGAGAAATGGCTGAAATCGATGAATGTAAACTTTGGCTTAAATCAAAGGGAGGAGATAAACTGTGCAGCAAAATGTAGCGTTTGTTCCAAACACTGACTAGCGTTAACAGGTCGGCACTAGTGAACATGCAGAGTCTGCCAAACAAGTTAAAAACTACGAAACAAAAGAAAGCATGATTTGTATCAACAAGTTCTTTAAGAAACCGACCACTCCCACCACTGACTGTATGTCAGTTAGGCCAACTTGGGATTTTTAGTACAATCTTGGGATTTTTGTGGCAAGATCTTGGGAATTCTGAAAATGGAGAGTGGAAGCACTGACCCGGACATCTGTACTAGCTTTTTGAAAGTCTCGATTGACTGAGGCGAGTATTGCTTAGTCTTAACGAATCGTTTTGTCAGGAGGTTGAACAGCGACTCGCTGGCCGGAGATTCGAGAACGAGATTTCCACCTTTGAACATTCTCAGTCTACCGGCAGACAGCGCGACGGGGTCAACGGAGAGCTCACCCAAGGCGTTACCTTGTAATTTCAGAGGAACGGCTGGAACAGTGAAACCTTTCCCTTTTTTGTGAGGCTGTGGCCCGCTAGCAGTACATAAATTCGCTTTTTAGATTACTTTAGTGCTTCAATATCTACAGTCACCGCATCTATCTTTTCTTCGTCTCCTTCCTCATTGGCTTTCTTTTTCTCTTTGCCTAGGGTGTGGCGATTATAGTGATTTACCTCTCCGGTTATCCTTTCAGCATCTGCCTTGTCGGCGAAATCGAGCTTGCTCGGAGGTTTAAACCCATGGCTTGCGATTGCCTCGACGTTAAGATATTTGTTTGGATCGACTAGCAATGCGCGGGGGATTCGGGGTGCTGGAAGCGCTGGAGTAGCTGCTCCTGCGGAAGCACCGAACAAAGCTGCTATCGGGTTAAAATTAGCAGACTCAGCAATCTGCGCCGGCAAATCCTGTAAAGCGCTGGTTACTTTCTGCAGCTCCTTAGAAGATGCCGCTTGTGCCTCAGCTGTAGCTTCAGCGACTGGTTTGAAAAGCTTTTACCGCGTCGAACTGAAGGTTTGCCTCTCCGAGCTTCTCATCCACAAAACGCTGTCTCAGACGATTTCTGAGATCTAAATAATCCTGAGTTAACGCGTCTCGCTCCTGCTTAGACGATATTTTGTCCACATCGCGTTTGTATATCGGCTATATCTTGGCTATATTATGTCTTTAAATACTTGCCTTAGGCTTATAGAATCGATCGAACCCACAACGATATTTTCCATCATACATCTTGGACATCAAATCTATCGCTGCGAATCCATATGGTTGGGCCGAACACTCGCTGAAAAATGTAAGAAACTCATCAAAAGACATTGTCTCCGCCCACGAACGTATCGTGAAAGGCTTGCAAATTTTTACTGTCTTGGTTGAAGAGTACGATAAGATTGACATTGTCCCGGATCGCTTGTTTGGGAATTCGAAAGTAGTTTGAGTTAGATAGAAGCAATCCGCGCCACCGTGTCGACCCATAGTGATGGGTCCCTGTTTTTTCAAGCATGACGTCATCGGAGACTAGAAGGCTTCTGGGATTCTTAGTTAACGATTCGACTGGAACTATGTCTTCGGACGTTGAGTGAAAAAACGCCACTTCTTTCTTAGCAACTTTTTCCAACTCTGTGATCCAGTCCCGGAGAAACTGTTATTTTTCCTGTCCCAGAGACTTTGAGTAGATGTACAGCCGATCAAAACGCAGGTACCCCTTCTTCAACAGAAGGTTTAGCAGTAGGTTTGCTTTCCCACATCCGCTAGGCTCACAGATGATACACCGTATGCTGGATGGCAACAACCAATGGTGGTGTTTTTCCCATCGTCGGCTTCGAGATCGAAATTTGTTATTTCCATATAGAGACAACGAGTTGTGATTGTATTCAACAAAAACAATGTACTGCCTGCGATGTAAGAAACATACTGAGACTTAAAATAAACAATCGTCGACCTAAGGAACGGGCGACCAGCCAATTAGGGAACCTGTGTCGTCTGTGGTGCAAAGAAGAGTCCAATTTTCCTCTCGAAAGCTCGCAAGCATAAGTCTCGTGACACTAATGGAGGCTCTCTGCTGAATAGAGGTCTCAACGCTCTACCTCTGCCTGAGATGGATAAAAGCCTTCCGTCCGGTATGCCTTCAGAAGATAATCCGGGAGGTTCTTTTCAGAACACGGAAAAATACTCTTACTGTGGGGCCAGTGTGGGCCATTCACAAAACTCGATAAACGGCTGTCACAGCGTTATAGCGGTGTTAATCAGCTCGACCGTGCGTGCCTCAACCATGATGTGGCCTAAACAGTTCACAACGACACTCCTGAGCGTAACCACGCGGATGACATTCTCGCTGCAGCCGCGTCAAAGATTGCACTCACCGATGAAACTCCAAATTATGAGAAGAAAGACGCCCGGCTCGTATCGGCCATTATGTCAGCGAAGTCGAGGCTGGGGATGGGTGTCGGAAGGCGAAAATGAAAATGAGTTTTCATTTGTGTATGCGTTTACCTGTTTTGAAATATTTACTTTTTACTGAAGTGTCTAAGCAGCTTTCAAACGTCTATTACACCCCAAGAGGTTACTGGCGAGGAAAGGCTGCGGTGAAAAAACTAGCCTTAGCCGCCAAGGTTTCCGAGGTGAAGGCCCGAGATTGGTTGAAGAAACAAGCTGTATGGTAAATTTATTTACTAGTTCCCCGCTACATACCGCGTCCAAAGTTCGAGGAAAATCGGACAAACGCCGTACACCAGGCCGATCTCTTGTTTTTACCTCACGATATAGTAGGTCGCAAGACTTATAAAATTTATATGCTCTCACTGTTGGTGATGTTGCTTCACGATACAAAGAAGCTGAGCCGTTGATTGATAAAAGTGCGGTTGAAGTCGCCGCGGCTCTAAGCCGAATCTACAAGCGGGGTCCACTCACTTGGCCTCAACGCCTCCAAGTCGACCCAGGCGGCGAATTTATGGGTGTTTTCACACCGTTGTTGGCGAAACACGATGTTCTTGTAAGGCGGGGACAGGCCGGTAACCATCGTCAACCGTGCATCGTTGAACGCTTTAACCGGACTCTGGCCGAGCCTCTTTTCGGTGCTCAATACCCTCAGGAATTGCTCCTGGCTGCAAGGGGTCATCCGAAAGGTCAGCCGATTGGGTTCTCCGGTTGCAATATGTTTTGGCTGCAATAAACGATGAGCCGACGCGTTTGCTCGACAAAAAGCCGGCTGAAGCGATTAAAGATGCTAAGGTGACACAGAAGCCCTTTCTTCTTGGTCATCGTGTCGCAAATGAAACTTATTCGCGTGGCTTTGATGAGCCTATTCTCGGACACGACGTTCTCGTTCGGTACTTGTACGCTCTCATCGATCTCGAAGGTGGTAGCAAACGCGCCACCGATACTAACTGGTCGCTCACCGTCCACGCTATTTTGGATGTTGTTCGGCAGGCTGGCCAGCCGGCGTTGTACCATTTGGTGGATGGTCCTCCCCGCGGTTTTGTGCGTGAGGAGCTGCTGTTGATTCCTATGGGCACTGAGTTACCACCCGACAGAATAATCAACCATCGGTAATTTCATATGCCAGCGTTGTAATCTCATCGGCCTCTATCCACTTTTTTCTGTATAGTGGAGAGAGAATGACTTTATTCTGCTCGTACAATCCGTCGCGGTGGTCGTGACTTCGAATCGCGACTTTTGTGTGCCGCATCTCTTCTCGTTCGAACAGGCATTCCTTGTTTAGCTCGTGGTGCAGATCCTTCTTCACAATTGCTCTCTGAACGCCTTTCGCTTTCCTGAGCTCTGAACCACCCGATGTCAGGATCGAGTACGTTTTCGGGTGTTATCCTATAAATTCCGCGATGGTGACTCCGTTACATTCGTCCTTGAACTTGCCCACGACTTTCTTATTTTCTACACTGTGGTATGGGCCATCCTTTGAAAACTCACTAAAGTCGTATAAGTGTTTTGTATTCCACATATCGGGATAGGCGTTCGGAGTCTCCACCTGGAATAACAGGCTGTCAGTGTCTGTATATAGCAACTGGGCTTTTTCTCCGCACTCGTTTTTCACATCGTTGTACCAGAAGTCGTACAGAAGATGCTTGCTGAGGTCGAGAACTGCCTGGCCGACATATGAGGTCTGTTTAACTTGAGATTGCTCTTCAAACTGTGAATCGCGGCGAGTTGGTCGTTGAAGATTTTATGCGAAATGTAGGCCGGGTCGGCAATTAGTTTACGAAGTTTGTCAATTTTTGAGGTCGCTACCAGGTTGACCCTTATTCCTTTTTCTAAGATTTTCCATGGTTTTCCGAAGACTGCATTATTAGCCAGTTTGAAGAAATCCTTCTCAAAATCTGACGTTGCTTTCACCCTCAATTTCGTGTTCATCTCGATGTATGGAGCCATCCAAGCCTCTTGCCGGAATTTAACGGTACGATGGATTTTAGAAACCTGTAGGCACAACGAGTGGTAGAGTTTAAGATTTCGGTAATGAACCACATACCGCTCCTTAGGTCGTAGGCTTGGTACTAACTTCACATGCTTTGTGAACATGCCTCCCAACTCGTTCATATGCACATTCTGATAGTCACTCAATCAGTCCTCTTGGACTGACAGGGTCACCGGTGCTAGGGATAGTCGTTGTGGACATCGTGATCGACTTCGAGCAGGAAGCCTTCAGCTGCGTCGTCTGGAGTTTCCAACACTTCGTCGAGTGTCGGATTGTCCCAGCTGAATCCTCCAATTGGCAGTGGCTGTTGCATAGCCCAGCCGTAAAGATTATTCGCGTCGAGATACATGATCCAGTTGTCTGGCTTCGTGGTATCATGATCTGGGCATTGCGGGTTGTTGGCCTTTGAGAAGCGCTTAGATAGCATCGAGATTCCACCTCTGAGACCTTTCTCTACGAACAAGTGCATGTCTATATCGGTGAAACGTTCAAGCTCAATTTTCGTCTTTTTCAAAAAGCGTCCCAGGCCATTCCGGGCAGGTTGAAATAGTTAGCCGGGTCTAGACCGTAGTGTTTCATCGATGTGGCTCTGCAGGTCCCAAAGACATCCGCTAGTAATTGTAATTGTAACCGAAAACTTATATAACGCCACTCAATTCAGCTGCGCTTTCAACCCGCATCAATGCCGTCACCGGCAAAAAGGAAAGTTTTCAGGCGTCTACGGAACTGGAGAGTAGGAGTACATCCGTGCGGAGATTCAGGTCGTGATACTCGCTTACAGTCAAACTAGTTCCTCACTCGCTGGGCGTGTTGAAAATCCTCATCGGAGATGTTCTCTCGGGTAAGTCTGCTGTAGAACGCTTCTTTTGGTGGAAGTTGTTCTTCTTCGAAGCGGTGGTAATCGTCAATGTGCTCGTAACAATAAACACCCTCTCGTCTCAAAAGATCCAGTTTTGCCTTGTCATCGTTTATGTACGCCGCTGTGACTTTCAGACAAGTTTCCAGAGAGCTTGTCTAGCGAGCTGTTTAGAAACTGGAGACAATCGATGAACTGTAGTTGACCTATGTTGAATGTCATATATTTCTCCATATTGTTTGGGTTACAGTTAATTGCAGTTTCCTCATCCTGTGCGGCCTCACAGCTGCCTATCGCTTGCATTATGAGGTGGCTGTCATAACCTCGTAGATTGTTGAAAACCACCGGTACCTTACACGTATCGGGATATATTCGAAATTTGAGGATGCATGCGTTGTGAGCAGCACCTCGGTACTTACCGGTAATGTGGCAGTGGTCACGAACTCTATCCGCTTCGAGCGCTTCTCCGCAGACGTGACATTCTACAGCCTCGCGAAATAATTGGCGATCGAACGGTGACATAACTATCTTAACTGGGGTGGCCAGCCTTTGTTTGATAGAGGCCAGCTCGCCTTGTAGTCGTTGCAGGAACTCGGGCACGGCGTTTTCTCCCCGGAATAGAACTGGCTTCTTCGTGCGGCCGTGGCATCGAACCACTATATAACAGAAGCTGCATGGTTTCTGCTCAGCTATCTGTCTGGTATTGCTCTCGTTGGGATTCATGGCCGCAAAAAGGCGTATATTATATACGGGGCTCGCATCTGTTTGCGATGGTTCTGTAATTTGAGGATATTTTCATCCTCCTTAAGCATCTCAATTCGCTGAGGCTTCTTACTGATGCCCTGGCAGTCTTTGATATGAGCATCCAGCAAGTCTTGACTACAAAATATGTGTAGGCAGCGGCGACATGGATGCTTCCTGTTATTGTGTTTGCTATCTTGACGAAGAATTCGGCCAAGGTCTTTTATCCAGACGTAGTGGTGATTCTGTTCATTTACGCCACTGGCCAACAGTAGAAGATCGATATTATAGCCTCTATTGGTCTGCTTTGAGACATAAATCGGATACAGCCCTTCATTCCATCCGAAGACCGATATGGACACCATCGGATTCCGACGTTCGAACTTAGCGATATCTGTGACCTTCATTGGAAATTCTATACCGTCGAAGTTTAGCTCCTGCAGGTGGGCCTGATACTTAGTTGGACGCTGAGGGTTTTGTTCTGCCGGTTACATTGCGCTTAGTATGGCCCACTCGAAGCAGCGGTTGTCTTCGTTTTGCACGTTAATAACCGAGCGGGGTGGTATGTACTTCGGTGTTGGATAGTAGCTCTTACCTCGGAAGGGCTTATATCTTGCAAAACTGAGGTCTAGCGCCACGACCCGCTTCACTCTCCAACCCGATCCCTCATTGTTATACTCTTCGAGGAGTTTTAGTATTTCAGCCTTGGCCTTCCGTATATCCCCTTGGATGTTACCCGCATTGGTAATTGGTTCTGCTTTGCTTCGAAAGTAGGTCGTATTTGTAATGATGCCGGGGAGCCCGTTGCCGTCGTACACATTATCAACGGTCGGCGCCAACTTTCCCAAATATACAGTCAACACTTGCGAGTATTTCAAACTGCCATTTTTCAACAGCTCTTCGTTTAGCTGCGACTCAATGTTGTACTGCACTGCACTCAAGAAAGCCAAAGCATCTCCCTCCAGCCTGTGATTAAGCGGCACTTCTGCGCGGAAGTCTCTCAGAAGCTGATTGGCGAGCTCTCTGTGTACTAGAAAGGGTGGTGGTCCACCTCTATACTTCTTAATTAGGAGTGGGTCGAATTCTTCCAGAAGGACGTTGCGTTTTTTTCCTCTACGCTTGCGCATGGGCGGAACTGGCTTTGGAAACAATGTCTTTAACAAGCGCCGTTTGACTGCTTCAGGAATAGCTTCGTCTAAAATGTTATGCAGTACTGCCTGAAGAACTTTAGTCTTCGGCTGTGTTAACTCGGCCAAGAGTTCGTCTACGTAACTGTCCATATTTTTCAGCCTATACGTATATTATAAGTCACGCGTTTGTTCAAATGGGCGTTGAGCTGTCGTTAACTCACCAGAACTAATGTTTAGTTTTATCTGGCGCGTTTTCAGTGTTAAGCAGGCTTTTATACATCGGCGTATACTATAAGTCATACGTTTTGTCATTAATTCAACCAAAACTGATGCGAAGTTCTTTCTGGCACGTTTTTCAGTATTGATCAAGTTTTGCGCTGCTGCATGAGCTCGACAAGCTCTACATAAACGAACTTCAGCATGGGTTCCAGCACTACATTTGCGTCATTCGCGTGGTAATTTTGCACCGCTTCCCAGCTTAGCCCTATGCGTCTTACAATAGTCGTAAATACAGCTTCGGCCACAGATTTCTGTCTGCCCGATTTTAATCCAAGCGCATTTATTTTGTCCGCACATACCATTGATATTCCTAACATCATCAAATCTCTAATTGGATGAACAGTAAAAGAAAAATTTGATGCAATATTTCTTCCACACTTATGTTTTAGGACTGGAGCAACCTTTCTGGTTGTGCCAAAGTTCGTTTTAAACCAAAACATATTTCTTGCTATGCCCTAGCCAGCAGTCAACACCGCCCCGAGTCCGATGCCTGCTGGTCTGGTTGGTACAGCGGATGATCAGCCGACCAACGGGACCAAGGTACAAGGTCGCCTCAATCGCGTCACCTGGGCTATATTTGCGATCGTCACGCTACACAGAACAAACATCAACCAACCTCTTATGACCAGCTGCACGCTCCACTGAACAAACAACGACCAACATCATGCGACCGGGTCATATGACGAAGGCGGACGGGTGCATATAAGATTTGACATCCATCTCGGGAGACACGTTATTAAGGGGACCGGCGGCAGCGATCTCATGATCAGTTCAGGAACGTTGCTGAGACGCGGTCATAACGTGGGACGGCTGGACGCTAGACTCTTGAACACAACAGACGTTGACGTGGAGACGAAGCGATAACGATTTAGACCCGTAATGACGGTTGGACGATTAGAGTTTACTGTACTACGAACGACTGATTGAGACAGATCAAACTACTGACATTAGGTTTACTTTGTTAGCATTGTATATAATTATATGTGTATTAGTTATATAATAAACAAACTTAGCTTCATTATTCGAACCGTGTTCGTCTGTGTACTTAACAGAACCGACGTAGGGACACTTAAGCACACGACATACTATCAATGAATTAAGTCAAATACGTCGTACTTTGATGTCATTTTTCAAGCAGCTACACGTTTTTCAGAACCTGCTAACAGTGAACTAGATAAAAGAAATTTCGACATTGACGTTGAGACTGCTTTGAAACAGAAAATATTAACAGTGAATTATAATAGTAGATTCTCAAGGTTATCATAATATTTAATATCGAGTTTTAATGGAATATAGACACTCTATTTTAATATGAAATCCAAAAGTTACTAATCTAATTCAACTAAATGTTAATACAAAAAAAACAATTTGGACAATCCTGTCCAAAATTTTATGAATATAGAAACTGTAATATGAAATCCAAAGTTACTAATCTAACACAACTAAATCTTAATGCAGAATTAACAATTAATCGACGACAGCTAATAAACCCGCATTGATTAATTTGATTAATTTGATTAATTAGATCACGTGTTTAAATTACTTCAACTTCAGATGTGCGATATACCCCAATAAATCGACTAGTTTATATTTCTCCAATTATTACTCCTATTAGGCCTACTACTGCATAAATTTTCCGTGATAATATTTATATTATAGAAATTTCCCGCGACGAATTGTTCCGCGCCGAATTGTCCCGCGCCGAATTGTCCCGCGACGAATTGTCCCGCGCCGAATTGTCCTGCGACGAATTGTCCGGCGACGAATTGTCCGGTCACCAATGTAGGGGCCTAACAGTTGGTTCCAAACATAATTACGAGTTTACGACAAATCACAAATTAAAACGCATATTTTATGTTAATTTTTTAATCTTTTAATATTCATTTAACCATATTATACCATTTGGTCCAGTAATAACTAAAAATGCCTCCATTTCATGTTAAATGTTACAAAAAGCATTGGCAGTGTCTCCCATCTAAGCCCTCATTGTGAAAGTTTGGTACCATCGGCGCTCGATTATGTGGGCCGCTCATAGCCAAATTTCCCGGGCCGCTTTTGCAAGCGTGGGAAAGGAATAAAGCATATTACTAGATACAATCAAATTGAAATCAAATTGGTTAAATAGTAGGGTGGATCGAAAAAAAATTTCTTTCGTATCGAATATTAATAGTGACCAAAAGTTGCCTTTGGTATACGTAATCAACTGTGTAAAATTATTTTAAATTTGGACAACATCTTGAGGGTCCCCAACAAGATCAAAAATAGCAAAAAACTATGGTTCGCGGGCAGTTTTTAACTAAATTCTGCTCATTCCTTGCATTTGTTGCATCGTATGTCAGCTGGGATCATCTAGATCTATCAGAATATGTCTGGCTAGCACTTGGTGTATTCAACTAATTTTATATCTACTACTTTTATATCTATACTCTTTATTTCCTGTTTGGTACGTACACAATACACATATTTGTTTATTTCCAATCAATGGCTTGACACACTGCAAACCATTACAATAAGAGTACCGACGGTTAACTAAGATACTGTTCCATCAAGAGATAACATTGATGACATGGCTACTGGTGTTTTGTATACAAGACCCTAGAGATGAAGTTTCTGTCATCTTTGAGGGGCAGGGAAAATCATGCGGTCTCGGTCCTAGACTATAGTGACGCACAACCGTAGATGAGAAAATGGGATGGAGCACATGGGTCCTGCATCAAATGACCGACCGCAGAAAGCTGTCATCCGCATCGCTCACCGTCGCCCCCACATCCCACACATCCCGCGACAGGTAACACATTCTACGCATTCGTTCCCTAAACCTCTCCAGGCGTGCACGGTCTTCAGCGGTAGCGCAACCCAAACACGTTGGGGCTGCATACAGAAGCCGAGCAACTGTGGTCGCACTGCAGCAACCGTATGTAAGCCCAATCAGGGAACCCATGAGCCCTTGACACTTCGGAGCATAGAGAGAGCTAGAGGAACATGATCTCATAGTCTCTAGGACATGGGAGGATGCACGCAGATCCTCAGTTAGGTATCTTTTCTTACCATGACAAGTATATGAAGCTAATGAAACTACTGCCAACTTAAAGGAACTCGGTACAGACCAGAAATATCTGTTGGAAATAACAAACGCTGTTTCTGAAGGTCACTGCCCACATGACTTATCTAAACGAATCCCCGGAAAATTAAGTTACTCAAGGAGGCTTACAACTGCGAGTCAACTTCTCCTTTTGTACATCGCAACAGCTGAACCATCAGCCAACTACCAGATTCTTGCGGCATATTTACATGAAGGCGTATGCTTCGATGTGGGTCAGCATCAAGGCTATTGGCCGTCGTGCAAAGATGGTGCAAGACATTTTGCTCCGCTCCTTCCAGCTTTTCCGTTATCTTACTGTTGAACAGAAACGTATTGTCGATCCTATTATACAGCGGAATGCCCATTTTGCCTATCCGGAAAACCTACTTCTCTCCATGATTACAGATGATCGTCAGCACGCAGGAGAACTCGGAATTCATTGCATTCTTAAGACGAGTTCGTCAACTCGAACATCAACTGTGCGACAATTCAAAGTAGGCCTACCAGAACTCAGGTTTGACGCCCGTGAGGTCTTTGACTTGATCGACTGGCAAAACTCCCACAAAACGAACAGCCGCTGACGAGTGACATTTCGGAGGGACATTTAAAGCTATTTGTGACTAGCGGTGAACCGCCCATAGTTAACTTTCCTAAGTTACCTTGTCATATGCAGGCTGTGGATCGCTGCGTCAAGTTATTTATTGAATCATCAGCAGCGGTTTGTGGCGCAAAATCGCGAGTTGCCTTTATCCGATCCCGGCTAGAATCTCGGATGATAATGCCAACGTTTCACACACAATCCGATTATCGTGTCATGTAGCCTGAACGTTGTTGCGAATTAACATTTGTGCAATTGAGTTATGCATAAGAATGTATGCTATGATTTGTTAATACGGTACATCTATTGTATAATTGTATTGTATTGTATTGCATTCAAACATTTATAAAGCACCTCTAGTAGGATGAACCGTTCAGAGTAGCTCCCAGTGCGCAAGATGTTGTCACGTCTGATGATTCACGATAATCCACAATAGTGCCCATAATAGTAAAATTTCAAAGTCCTTGGGGACCCTCAAGATGATGCACAATAATTACCAAATTTTTACTGTGTGTTTGTCATACCAATTGGCAACTTTTGCCCACTATTAATAATAGTTATTTAACAAAACATTTTTTAGCATGTACTTTCTAGCATGTACACCCTATTAAATAGCTACCGACCGACTCGTGCTCTTCGAAAGGTCCTCTTCCAGTTCCAAATCTGGTGTCCTGCCAACTATCGGCAGAAGAGACTGGATCGAGCAGTTTGGCTGGTTCGATCTTCCTCCGCATTTCAACCGCTGGAGCCAGTATTGAAGCCTACTGCTGCTGATTCTTCTTTGCGGATTGACTCTTCACAATCTCGACAGCAGTCTTCTCCACTGACTAAAGAAAATCCACTTCCTTCTCCGCCTCTGTCTACACCGCCCTCTGGTCTTCGACTTGCCTCTTGGAACGCTCATTCCATATCGGAAAAGTTTGCTTACGTCTCACAATCTCTTCTTGAGGATAAGCTCGACGTCTTTGCCATTACTGAAAGTTGGCATTTTGCCTCTGACGATGTTCCAGTTCTACGTGCGACACCGTCTGGTTTTTCATCGCGTGACCGTCCTCGTCCACTTCACCCAGATGGTCGACCGGCCCGTGGTGGAGGCATCATCGTATTCTTCCGCTCCTCGCTACGCGTTTCTCAGATCAATATCGACGATTCATTATCAACGCTGGAAGCCCTCTGAGCATTGCCACTCCTCATGGTCCCGTCACTCTGCTTACGGTCTACCGACCTGGCTCTTCTCCTCCAACAGCAGGCCCGGATTTAGGCATGTGCACTATGTGCCAGTGCACAGGGGCCCCCACCACATAGGGGCCTCCACCACAAAGGTTAAAGACATTTTTGACTTGTGTTTCATAACTGATTATAAAATATTTCAGTAGGCCTAATGTGCATTGTGCACAGACACAATTTAACACATATTATATCTAAAACAAAGAAAGAGTTAAAAGGTCAGAAGATAGTTTGTGTCGGGCATGAAGTAATGTAAAATTAGCGAAACTTTGCGTGTTTTCTTCGAAATTCGGTCACAAGATCCTCAAAGTTGATATCACGCAGAATGTTAGCTTCTATGCTCATCAGAGCCAGGTGGGACAACCGTTCATTCCCCATCGATGTGCGAAGTCTGTTCTTTATTCGTTTCATTTTTGAGAATGAACGTTCCGCACTGCAGTTACTAACCATAAGCACCAGATACATGCGGAGTGCTATCTCCACATTAGGAAATGATCCGTGAACTGGTTTCTGGAGTATCAACCGATACATGAAATTCTAAATTCTGGGCTTTAATTCTGGCATACTATATACTAGTTCTCGATTCAATGGCTGCCAAAACGTGTGTTTAGTCTTGATAACTACTGTCATGTTTCAATGTAATCTTACTGCGTGTCTGCACCGGGTGTCCGCAGGAATTTTTCAGAGGGGCAAAATTCAGAGGGGCAAAAATTTCTGGGGGGCAAACTTTTCTGGGGGGCAAAAATTTTTTTAGGGGAATAAAATTACGTTTTTTTGCATAGAATAGCTGACTTACTTCAATAATTGTTTTTTAGCATTGAAAATCGTGTTGGGACTGTTGGAATAGTCATAAAATTCAAGATTTAAAAAAATATTTTCAAAATCCAGGGGGAAATGCCCCCTTACCCCTTCCGGACGTCCATGGTCCTATGGGCCTCCACCACGGCGGTGCACTGGGGCCTCCACCCAGGTTAATACGGCCCTGTCCAACAGCACAATTTTTTGAAGAACTTTCTACTCTCTTGGAAACAGTTGTTACACGTAACTCTCAGCTCGTCATCCTCGGTGATTTTAATATCCATCTTGAGGATCCTACCTTACCTGCTTCTGCTCGGTTCTTAGACATTCTCACGCAATTTGGACTTCGACAGCATATCAATCAACCTACTCACAGATTGGGTGGTCAGTTTGATCTTGCTTCTGAACCCGTCCAAAACTCAATTCATTTGGCTTGGTGGTCGTAGACAGCTGGCGGGGGTTGACCTACACCAGTTGACTGAAACCTTTCCCCATATCACTTTCTCGCTTACTGTTCGTGACCTAGGTGTTACGCTGGATCGAGAGCTTAGTCTCTCTCAGCACGTTAACTTGGTCACTCGGAACTGTTATTATCAGCTCCGGCAGTTGCGTGTTGTACTGAGGTCCCTCTCCCATGATGCTGCAGTGATCTTAGTTCATGCATTTGTCACTGGTAGAGTTGACCACTGTTGCTCGGTCCTTGTTGGTCACTCCAAGGGCCTAATGGGGCGACTTGACCGGGTCCTTCGTTCTGCTGCTAGACTTATTGGTCGCATTCCAAAATATGCCCCAGTCTCTGCCTATATGCGTGACGTCTTACATTGGCTTCCTGCCTCTGAGCGCATCTCCTACAGGATAGCAGCACTAGTTTGGCGGTGTCTCTCCGGTAGCGCCCCATCCTACCTGTCTGAACTCTGCTGCCCGATTTCTGATTTAGCTTCTCGCAGAGCTTTGCGCTCTGCGACTAGTGGGGAGCTATTGGTCCCTCGGACCCGCTCCGCAGTCAGGCAACGCCGAGCTTTCTCGGTTGTTGGCCCGTCTACCTGGAATGGTCTTCCGATATCCTTACGCTGCTTCCCCCGAAATAATTCACCTGTTTTCTTACGACAACTCAAGACCTATCTGTTTAGCCGTGGCTGGGCTGGGAGCGCCTCTGAGTAGGTCTCTTGAAGAAGCGCTATATAAATGTCCAGAATGAATGAATGAATGAATGAATGAATGAATGAATGAATCACTAGTGAGGATGATCAAGTAGACGACCTTAAAGTTCTACTTCCGACGCTCTCGGACCATTCTGTCATCAGTTTTACTCTTCCTTCCATTCATCTTCAACCGATTTACTCCATTCGCATGATACGTGGATGGAAGTCGTTCGACTCGTCTGCCTTCAGTGCAGCTCTACGTGATACTCTTCTTTCTTCAGCGGATTCTACTCTGGATAACCTCTCAGTTGCTGAACTATTCGACCTATACACTTCCACGGTTACAAGTCTCCTCGACGCCATGTTACCTCGGCGTAAAGTTTGGACACGTCATCGCCCACTGGCAGTCTGGTTTGACGCTGACTGCCGTCGACTCCGCCGTCGTACCCGATGCCTCGAGCGCCGTAGTCGTCGGACTAAAGAACCTGTCGACCGACTAGCCTGGATTACTCAGCTTCGCTCATTACATCGCCTCTACCATCAGAAGGAAGCTGAATATTGGGAAAAGCTAATCTTGCGCAACGAAAAAAATCCAAGACGCTTGTGGTCGTCTGTATCGGGTCTCCTTGGGCGACCATCTCGTTCTACTGAAGCTCCATCTTTCACCGCAGATGAGTTTCAGGAAATGCTTTCCACAAAGATTGACCGACTTCGTGCTTCGACAGCTGATGCTACTCCTCCGACCTTTACATCTACATCCACTGTCTTCGATAGTTTTCGTCGTATCTCAGAGTTCGACCTTCGTTTAGTAATAACGTCTGTTAATCTTAAATCAAGTGAACTTGATCCGCTACCCCCTTTTGTTATTAGTGACATTTTAGATGACCTTGCTCCATTTCTTGTTTATCTATTTAATAGATCGCTTTCCGAAGGGTGTATTCCTCCATCGCAGAAGAGTGCTCTGGTCTTTCCCTCGCTAAAAAGCCTAATCTTGATACTAATCTCTGCAGTAATTTCCGTCCCATCTCCAATTTATCTTTCCTGTCCAAGACTCTAGAACGTCTTGTCTCTCTTCAGCTTCTACCTTATCTTGAGCAATCTGGACTCCTTCCTGCTAATCAATCAGGCTTTAGGGCTCATCATTCTACTGAGACTGCTCTCCTCTCTCTCCTCTCTGAAATCTACTCTGCTGTTGACAGGGATGAACTTAGCCTATTGGCTCTTTTCGATGTTTCTGCAGCCTTTGATATGGTAGATATAGTATTCTCCTTCAGCGTCTTGAGACTTCATATGGGTTGCAGGGCCTTCCACTCTGCTGGTTTCGATCATATCTGTCTGAACGAACCCAAATGATTATATCGGGCGACTCTAGAACAAAATGGATTCATATTAACCCTCGGGCTACCAAGGGGGGGTGGTTACCACCCCCCCCTACGTTTTTCTGGAAAAATTTTTTTAGCACATGGAATATAATTTTGACAGTTTAGGTAGCTGTAGGGGGTTCATTTGCACACATTTTGAGGTAAAAGTCGTGATGATAGCCCACGCCATAAAAAAGTTATACCCGATATAGCCTAGGTACCACTATTGAAATCAGGACTTTCTCTCGTCAGCTGTTAGCTGTTGTCGACTATAAAGGTATTCATTATTCTTTCTGGAAGAGAAACAACTATGCCATTCTTTAGAGGGAATGTAGGGCTATATTTGCATACATATTTACATACATACAATCATACATACATACATACATACATACATACATACCTACATACATACATACATACATTCATACAATCATACATACATACACACATACATTCATACAATCATATATACATACATACATTCATACATTCATACAATCATACATACATACATACATACATACCTACATACATACATACATGCATTCATACAATCATACATACATACATACATACATACATACATACAGACATACATACATTCATACAATCATACATACATACATACATACATACATACATACATACATACATACATTCATACATACATACATACCTACATACATACATACATACATTCATACATACATACATACCTTAGTTATTTGTCTTTTGATAACCGGAAGTGATCATAATAAATAATAATACGCTTTTTCAGTGTGAAAATCACTGATGCAACATCACAACGTAAACCGATATGGTTGGGTATGGGGAAGGGCTATAAACAGTTGAAGCAGAATGCCAACAGAGTAAACTAGTGCTGTGAAGTGTTCAAGAAGCCGGTTTGCAGGAAGCATTCACACAAAACAATGAAAGTAACTTGCAATAACTGCAAGGACCACTGACGTTTTTGACTGCCGGGAAAAATTACATAATTTCTTGTTTCATGTTGATATAGCTGCACGCCTTTAGGTTTTGCCTGCAACTAAAACAGACTTTGGAATAGTTTGTATTGTTGAAAATTAAGCCTCATTATATTTAGAATATTCTTGGATACATAGTTCATTTTCAAAACCCACATCATTTATATCTTTTTATCCAAATAGTACAAATTGTGTGGGATAATATCAGATATCGTTAAATGGACCGGTGCCTTTGTTAAAAACTATATAATTTCGAGATGCATTCATATATTTTACAACTAAATATACCATTCTTTTCAGAAATGAATGCTGAATCAAATGCTGTATTACACGATATGATATTTTAAACCAAACACGAAATTCCGGGGGGGGGTGGTAACCACCCCCCTTGGTAGCCGATGTCGCAAAAAAACCTTGGTAGCCTGAGGGTTAAGCTGGGCGTTCCTCAAGGCTCTGTACTTGGTCCTCTACTCTTTATTCTCTACACGGCTGACATTCCTTCGCTTTTCCCACTCTCGGGAGCTACTGGTCATCTCTTTGCAGATGATGTGCAAGCATTTGTCCATGGATCTCCTTTATCTCAATTGCAATTAGTTGAGCGTATTGAGTCTCTATCTAAGTCTCTCCATTCCTGGGTGTCCTCAAATCGTCTCTGTCTTAATGCCTCCAAAACCCAGTTCATTTGGTTTGGCTCCCCTCAACAGTTGCTGAAGATTGATTTCGCCCTCCTCTTGGAAATCTTCCCTCGCTACTCCTTTTCATCAAGTGTACGTGACCTAGGTGTTACGCTTGATAGCTCTCTCTCCTTCAAAGATCCATCTAACCTCACACGTGTTTCCTACTTCCACTTAAGGCGTCTCAGGGCTGTTCGACGATCTGTCTCTTCCTCTGTTTTCACAACGCTGGTCCATGCTTTCATTTTCTCCAGAGTTGACTACTGCAATTCGCTTCTAATCGGTCTTCCTAAGGTCCGTCTCATGCCTCTGCAGTCAGTCCTAAATGCAGCTGCGAGATTAATTGCCCGTCTTTCACGCTACTCACACATTTCATCCTTCATGTTTGAGAAACTGCACTGGCTTCCTCTCTCTGCACGTATTAAGTTCAAAATCCTTATTCTGGTGCCAAAGACACAGCGGGGTCTTGCCCCCAAATATTTAATTGATGTAATTCACCGGCCTCTTTCTGTCTCCTCGCATCGTCCACTTCGCTCCTCAAACAGATTTGATCTCTCAGTTCCTCATACTAGAACAGCTATGGCTCAGTCCCGATCTTTTGCCTCAATTGGTCCCTCTCTCTGGAATAGACTGTCTCCTTCTACTCGCTCTCAAATTTTAATAAGTAACCCCTCATCTTGTTTTGCTTTCCTCAAGACTTATTTCTTTTCTCTCGGCCTTGCGCACTGGGAGCGCCTCTGAACGGTTCACCCTACTAGAGGCGCTTTACAAATGTTTGAATACAATACAATACAAAATACAAGGTTGCATTGCAGTGCTTGCTTAGCCTATATCTAAAACAGTTGTGGTGTTGAAGAGGCACAAGGGATTACAAAATAGTAACTTACATGAATGTCACGGTTTCTGTCGTTAAAATACGAAGATAAGAATCGATCTTAATTGAAGCAGTAACAGATGATAGTTAATATAATTAAAAATACTAAAGCATGCAGCATTAAAGTCTCTGCTTCAGAAGTACCACTTAATTACATCGTCGGGGCGTCGGATCTGCATCCAATCCTCAACAGCAACAAACAAGTCACATTCGCGACTTCGCGGACGACTCTTATACTTGTTAATTGGATACTCACATGCACACAGCCGTAGAGGAATATGAACATATCAACCACTGGGCTAGATTTAAAAAACAATCTTCGCCTTAATACCTCCAAAAAAGGAAATGATTGTAACACGAAAAATCTCCTAAAATGCAATTTCAAGAGAAGTGACTTCCCCACTATGGGGTTATGGTTCAACAAATGAAAAACTTAGAAGTCACTATAAGATCAGACTTAACTATGGGCCACACTTGGATAAGGTAATCTCTACTACCTCCTCATCGATCTATGCTCTTCGTGTCCTCCATTTAGACGGACTCCCGGCCCTTGCCCTTCATGATATCGCAATGGCAACGGCGATCGTACAACTAATGTATGCCTCACCAACTTGATGGGGCTATGCTAGCTCGAAGGAAAAAAGTCAAAATTGAGCGTTTGATAAATCGAATGAAGCGTGGATGATTTTTAACAGTACCCGATCTAACTGCCACCTAGTTGAACGAAACTGCTGATGCATGCCTTTTTCAGGCAGTTGCAGAGAACGAGAATCTTGTACTCCAGCACTTATTCACCTCTTCGTAATCATCAACACCATCTTTCCAATAGAATACATAAATTCACTTTACCCAAAAAATACAGCAACTATATTCCCCGTATTCTCTATAAGAACTCTTACCATACTAGAGCAAACTCTTTCTCTTATAATGTACCAAGTTGCGGCATGTCAGCTTGTTTTCCTCAGTAAACGAATATTGTATTGTATTGTAACGTTGCTCGTCCTGCTGCTGATGTCTTCGTCAAATCGAAACTTGGAAACCGCGATTAAAACAACAAGCAAAATATTAAGTGAACCAAGTCGCTAACAGTCGATAGCTTAGCGACTGGTTGCGACTTGAGGGCTTAGCGTTGGCGGCAGATTGCGGCGGCGCTGGAGACTACAAGGGGGTCCGGAACCAGTCTGGTCCCTCTGAAGTTACGCCGAGGCTAGAAAGGGTCACTAGCATGGTGATCCTGGGCGTTACTGCCTCGGATAGTCTAGGTTTCGGGGGAGATATTTAGCGCATATATTGCCGGGCGCGCCAATCCCTATATGCATTGCGCACTATAATCGCCCGTGGCCTACGTGGCCCTCACCTACATGATGTGATGCGGGCCGCAACACGCGCCAGCATGCTGTACGCCTCCCCAGCTTGGTGGGACTTCATTTGCCATGATGATCTGGATCGGCTCCAGTCCGTAATGCGCTGACTAATTAGATGTCATTACCTTCCTGATAACACTCCCTCCATTGAACAGCTATGCGCTGATGCCGATTCCAGCCTCTTCGCCGTAGTTCATGCGGACGGGGGTTATGTACCGCATGACCTGCTCACGCCGCTGCTCACGCCGCTGCTCACGCCGGATTATGAACCCGCGGGCGCAGTTGCTGCTGTTGCAAAGTTATAAAATCTGAGCAAGGAAAAGATAAACTTAGTTTTGAAGGTTATGTAATTTTATGTATATGTAAAGCAGAAAAATTTAGCAAATGGTGTAGTGTCATTTGAGTGCGAAAAGAGGCGTAACAAGGCAGAATGTAAAGCTAAAATAAAAATTCGTGGAGAAGAGCTTGTAGAACGGCTTAACGAACATTCTCATGGTCCAAATCGTGCCCGATAAGAAGTTCTCGAAGCAGTTCAACGAATGAAGAAACACGCAGAAGAAACGGAAGAAACGCCGCAGCAAATAATTACGCAGTCTGTTGCAACGATAACCTGTGATGCTAAAGCAAAGTTGCCAACCATTCATCATTTATTTCGAAATGTCAGACGTCATCGTCAAGCTGTTAATAATCCGCTTCCTGCTCCACAGAATGTTGACGAAATGGTAATTCCAGATCGCTACAAAGTTACACATGATGGTCAAGAATTTCTTCTGTTTGATTCCGGTCCAGGCAATAACAACCGAATGTTAATCTTTGGAACACATGACAACATCCGACTCTTGGGAAATACACCTCACTGGTTTTGGATGGAACTTTCAAAACAGCTCCTTCTTTTTTCAACTGTACACCGTACACGCTCTGGTTAACAAACGAACCATTCCATGTGTTTATGCATTATTGAAGAACAAAACTCAGGTCACATACATTGAGCTGTTTGAGAAGCTACTTACGCTGAATGTAAATTTGAAGCCAGCTAGCATCATGGTTGATTTTGTATTGGCAGTCATTAACAGTCTAGACAGAGTTTTTACGGACAGTGAAATCAAAGGATGTTTCTGTCATCTGAGTCAGAATATATATCTACCGCAAGATACAGGACTCCGAATTTGCACTGAAATTCAGAATGATTCCGGCTCTTGCATTTGTGGCAACTGACGACGTTGCTGGTGCCTTTGAGGAATTGTCTGAAATACTGCCTCCAGAAAGTAGACCGGTTGCGGATAATTTCGAAGATGCTTACACAGGAAGACCACAACGACGTGGACGACGACAATCTACTTATGCCATTGGGATGTGGAATATGTATCGAAGATCCGAAGACGAATTGCCAAAAACAAACAATTCGGTTGAAGGCTGGCATAGAAGTTTTCAGTCGAGCGTCGGCAGTTTTCATCCAACCATCTGGAAGTTTGTTGGATTTATTCAAAGAGTACAAGCATTACAACAAGTTCACTGCAGCCAATTTCTTGCTGGTCACCCATCACAACCTCCAAGGAACATGTATGCGGACTCAAATGCACGGATTCTGGCCGTCATTAGCGAGCGCAATGTTCTTGACTATCTACATGTACGTGGAATAGCTCGCAACCTTTCTTTTTAAGTTTAATAAACTGATTAACAATAAACAACATTTCCTGTTACTCATTTAATTTCATACTGTGACGTTGCATGATTATCTAATATATGTCTAATAAATTAATATATAAACTGTATGGTTAACATACGTTATTTGTATATTTATATACTTTAAGATATCAGTATAGGGGTTATTGTCCGGGGGGTTATTTGCATGGTGGGTTATTGTCCGGGGGTTATTGTCGGGGGGTTATTGTCCGGTGGTTATTGTCCGGGGTCATTGTCCGGGGGGTTATTGTCCTAGAACCATAATACTATGTGGGACTGCTTTGATGATGCTTGATCACAACCAGGATGTTTGATCATAACCATGTGTGTTAACCAAAATGTGTATAGCAATTGGTATATTACAGAATATTCTTATATTATCCTATCTTATCTTATCTATAGCCCGATAGCGCATTGGATAACATCTGGCGTAGAGTGCGAGAGGTACAGAGATCGAGTCCCATAGGCGGACATGCTTTGTAGGCTGCAATTTGCGCCGTGTATTGCAGGCTGTCTGTTCTGTTAGTAGTTAAGATTTATCGCATAACATGTACATGTACAGCGCAGTGCGTTTGCAGGCGCTTAATTAAAGAATAAATATTAATATTATATTATTATCTTATACATCGTGCATGTGTGCATACATAAATTAGAAATATTGTTGGACGTACGCCTAGACAGAAACCAGCAAGAGGCGGCGTGTATATTTACTGTTATACAAACATAAGTACATATGCCTACAATCCCTAAATAGGCCTACTTAATCCAATGTGAATCTCGTTAACGATAAAGGTAACGAAAATGTTCGTTAACGAAAATAAATGATTTCTTTAACGATAACTATAACTATAACCAAAATATCATTAACTATCAATATAGCCATAAGGAAAATTACACTAACGAAAATTCATAGTTATTTTCGATAGGCCTACAAAAAGCTGAAAAGTTGATTCATTGATTGAAAAGTGTAATATCGACAAACATGAAAACGTTAAAGTGCACAACAACCAATAGCCTATGGTCACCGTGGTGGTCGGTGAATATGGAGCTTCGTGTATTCGTAAAGCTGAATGCAACCATTCTTTAAAGCCTTTCGAAGCTCTATGCAAATTGTGTAACGCGTCTTAATATCAGTATGATTCTCGTTAACGATAACGATAACAAAAATGTTTTCGCTAACGAAAGTAAAATGATTTCGTTAACGATAACTATAACTGTAACTAAGAATAATACTAACTAAAACTGTAACTATAACTAAAATGAAAACCATTAACTATAAATGTGACTGTAACTAAAATAGAATCTGTAAGGAGAATCACACTGCTACATACATACATACGTATACATACATACATACATACATACATACATACATACATACATACATACATACATACATACATACATACATACATACATACATACATACATACATACATACATACATACATACATACATACATACATACATACATACATACATACATACATACATACATACATACATACATACATACATACATACACACATAAATACATACATACATACATACATACTTGAACATATACGTTTGACTTGTTGATATCACAACGAAGCGAGTTACAATAATCAAGGCGACTTGAGACCAATGCGTTTGCCAGATATATCCTAAGAGACATGTGGACATAACACCTAATTCTGCGCATGTCACGAATGTACAGCTGTACGCATCTGACGACTTACTAATACCGCTTACATAGTCAGTGATATTATATAGTAGATAAAAAAAAAAACGCCTAAGTAACGAGCAACATAGGCTTAATCAATATAGAGTCCCCCAATTTCAGTCGTTTAAGTCATCCAAATCTCTTCAGTTTGTTTCTGTGCAGTGCCCCGGACCAGAAAGTTGGTCTTCGATAGGTTGAAAAGGGATTCATTTGGCCACATTCAAGTCTGCATCTCCCCAAAGACAACTTCACACTGCACACTACTGTCACTACACACTATTCATACGACGAACTTTCAAGTGAAGTACAGTTTTGAGTATCATCAGCATAGAGATGATATTTTAGAGAACGATTGCAAGGCAATATTACTAATGGCGCGGCGTTTAATTAATCAGAAGATGATCAAACAGTAAGAATGTGGAACATTACATCCCAGCGAAGCACTAGATGAATAATTACCAAGTAAGATAAGTACTGAACAAATTAAGCGCAGGACCAGAAACGATGCAGCAGAAGAGAATGGTAGGCCTACACAGTATCAAAAACGGCAGCCCTTTCAGGAAGGACATGTGCTATCTTCTTATCGTTTTCCATAGGGCACACAATGTCATTACGAATAGCAATGAAATTTAGAGTAGGCCCTATGTATATTGAAATTGGAAGATTAGAGAGATGTATCGAAGATAGATTGGTTTGCAGATATAAAATTCTACGTCAGGATGGATTTATAATGTGACAGGTCGCCAGAGTTAAAAGATTTCTTAAGCAGCGGATGAAGTATATCATGAGTGATGCAAACGGGTAGGATACATATCATAATTAAAGGAGAAAAATGACAATTGATGCAATATTTGGATCCGAGGCATCGAAGCACTCTTTCACAGGAATGGTGTCAAGGAGACGGGTATAGTCATGTGAGGAAAACATAAGTCTTAGAACCTCTTCAAGAATTGTTGACCGAAAGTAGTCCAAGACAAAAGGTGCAAAACTTGGATTAAGCCAAAATTTGGTCAAACCAATTTAAGTAATTTACCGGATATTTTGTCTGAACATTGGTTAAGAAGTCGCCGAAACTGATTTTCTATTATTGATTGCCGCTGAGACTTATGTCTATACGGAAGTGGGGCTTCTTTGAATAATTTCTCTTTTGCTGCAGACCAGGAGAACGAAGTCTCAAACCATCGAAAGCACCAGGGACGAACTTGTCAAAGTAAGAACAATTTTTTACGATGCTCGGCTCGAATATCCGCAATCTTTTCACCCTCACCATTTCTTGCTTTCTACAGATTTTCTGCAACCGACCTAACTCATGTGGCATGAGTTCGATGATCTGTCGTGTAACCAGCCTCAAGCTTACTGATTAGAACATTAGTAGTCGAGCATAGAAGGCAACCGAAGCAGAGACTGAGAAGATTTAATGACTTCATACTCAGCTTCTTCTTGCGGCACTGTTGCAGCTTAATGAGATCTCATGCTTTACCATTTAGTCTAGAATACCTTACCTTCATCATAATTTAATATCCCTTCCCACACTCTTGCGTTCTTCTGATGCGTGTTGCTAAGGTTCAGGACAATCTTAGGATCACACACGTTCCGTTGTAATGCGTATTTCGAATTGTCCATAACGATTGTTAACATTTTAATTTAAATCACCAAGACTCACTATTTTACTCATGCCTTTGCATGACTTCGATTTGTCCCCTAGCGATCATAAATCTGTGTCTCGGATTCAGATTTACGCTTTAAATAAACAATGAATAATAAATTTTCAATTTATTCCTTCCGAAATTGTCATTGGAAGCATCATTCTAGCAAGCAAGATAGTCTACTAAAAGTTTAAGTTACAAATAGTGAAATTGTAAACAAAGACATCGATTATCAAGGCGAGTGCGTATCTCTGTACTTTGAACAAGTTGTCCCTAGGCGATATCCCGTCTGTCTCGCCTCCTGTCTGTTCTCTTCACGTCGACCACCTGTTTGATAAGGTAACTTTACCACAGCGTTATTCGTACGTATATATAAGCGTGTGATTCTCTGAAGTAGGCCTAGTCGCTGTTCTACGAAATAGTTCATTCGTCAATCATGAGGATCCTGCTGTTGTTGTGTTTGGCTCTGCCAGGTGAGTGTCGATGCTTCTTGAACTTTCTATAGTAGGCTATACGCTTCTTTTTCGTGAGCGCTTGAAACCTGTTTTCTTAGAACTGGGTTTTGTACTATATTGAACCCTTCTGATGAGCTTCTTCAGTGTAGGCGTTATAGAAATTTGTAGTTGCAACTAGAACGCTAATAATTATGAGTCATACCTGCACTCTGTTTTATTACTGTGAAGCATGGCTGTTCATAGACTTCTCTCCGTTGTTACGGGTTAGGCACTCTTTCGTTGATCTTCAATCGCAAAGGTGTCTTATAAAACTTCAACAATAATATACATCCCGGGATATATATATATATATATGAGGTATTGTATATAAACCTATATATATATATATTATATACATATCCCGGAATATATTATATATATATATATTTCTTACTAAAACTGAAATAGACGCAGGATGATATAATATATGCAATAATATACATCCCGGGATATATATGTATATATATACATATATAATTATATTGTATTGTATTGGTATTGTATCTAAACATTTATAAAGCGCCTCTCACAGTATTCGCTAATCAGAGGCGCTCCCAGTGCGAAAGACCCAGTGAATAGAAAGAGGTTTTAAGACAGCGGAACGAGGCACTTGGGCCACCAGCTAATAAAGAGGCACGTGTCAATGGAGGAAGTTGATTCCATAGAGCAGGACCAATGCAAGAAAAGGCTCGAGTTTTGGCCATAGAGGTCCTGGCTCGTGGTACAAGAAGATCATGTCGATTAAGCGATCGCAATGGACGGAGGGAAGTAGCTGAAATTGGCAGACGAACAATGTCACAGAGGTACTTGGGTGCTAAGCCTGTACAGGACCGAAGGACTAAAGTGAGAACCTTCAGCTGAATCCGAGCAGTAAGGGGAAGCCAATGAAGATGATCGAACATGAAAGAGGAAATATGAGACCAGCGAGGAAGTCGGGCTATTAATCTGGCTGCAGCATTTAAAACAGTCTGGAGGGGGGAAAGACGGACTTTTGGCAGCCCAATCAAAACAGAATTACAGTAGTCAATTCTGGAGCAGATGAAGGCGTGGATGATAGTGGTAAAAACGGAGGAGGAGACAGAGCGTCGGATTGCTCTAAGCCGTCTCAAGTGAAAGTAAGAAGAACGGGTAAGATTAACAATGTGTTCAGAAAAGGTTAGCATACTGTCAAGGACAACACCAAGGTCACGGACACTAGAGAGAAAAGTGAATGACGGGAATTTCTCAGCAAGAAGCGGGATGTATATTATTGTATATATATATATCATCCTGCTTCTTTTTCAGTTTTAGTAAGAAATATAATATATATATATATATATATATGTCCCGGGATATGTATATAGGGCCTAATATATATATATATATATATATATATATATATATATATATATATATATATATATATATATATATATATATATATACAATACCTCATTCAAGATATGGAAGGAGGAAGAAAGGAAGCGGAAGTCGCCAATGATAAAACAAGAGAAATTAGCTAAAACACCAATTGATCAGGTGTAAATTTTTCAATGTTCGGTTTTTTGCATATATCAATAAATAAGATCTTACATTATATGCAAAACATATTGATTTAATAATATTTCACCTATTTCATGACAAATTTAATATATTTATGTGACTGATAAAAAAATTATCCGGGAATTTAAAATCATTTCCTTGGATCCTTGGGATCAGCCCCCTTGCCTGGGGAATAACCTATGCGTTTAACAACCAGCTCCTGGGGAATTAATTTAACTGAAAACATAATTTTGTATGATGCTCTTTAACTTATTAGTTTCAATAGTATCAGACTAGTATCAGTTTCAGTTTTTACTACTAAATCAAGAGTAAATAAGTGAAAATGTTCGTAATGAGACTTATTGTCACTGTTCAGGACAAATATTTGCTGTGATTTAACGTGCGACTAACGCTTAGTGCAACATCAAACGTATGCTACTGTTCGCGTTGTAGTCGCTATCTAAGCTATCGAGTTCAAATTCTGAATAATCTAATTCTGAATCTGAAGAGAATAAAGAATTATCGTCCGTAAATATTTCTGCCAAAACTTCCGCTGATGTTCGCTTACGACCTCTTGATGACATGGTTTTACTAAACGAAAATTTACCAAACAAAATCTAAAGTTGTTGACACTAGAAAGCTATCAACAAACGGCCTTTACTAATGGATAACTCTTGTCCTACCCTAGAATAACTAACCTAGAATAATTTCAGCACGACAGTATAGCTAATCTAGAAGAATTTAGTCTGGTACGACGTACTTATTCGGCATCCCCAAGCCAGCGAAAATCAATAACATGCTTGACGTATATATGTTACAGGCAATTCGTAAAACCAGGGATTTTGTAAAATCCCTGAAATTTTTAGGTAATTTGTAAAATCCCTGATTCACTCAGGCACTTTACAAAATCCCTGAAAAAACCAGGGATTTTGTAAAATCCCTGAAATCAGACGACGAAAATTTGACAGATTGCCTGAAATGAAAATTTGACAGATTGCCTGAAAATTTGACAGATTGCCTGAAATGAAAATGACGAACATAATCGAAGTTTATTACGCAAACAAACCATATTTTCAAAGGATTGACAGTTTTAGATGGTATTTTATATTAAGTTTAGTTCTCATGTTGTACAACCAGGAATTTTGTAAAATGTCTGACAGTTTATTATGCGGACAAGTCTTATTTTCAAACGATTACCATTTCTAGATGGCATTTTATTTTAAGTTCAGTTCGACATCAGTTTTTGTTTTTACACGACATACTCGAATGGTTTCGACACTTGACTTTCCCTTTGAAAAATTTTAACTTTGAAGTTGCAGATTAATTGAAGTTGTTGATACATCACAAATTAGTAAACAATCTGGCTTGACAACTTTGCTTTCCCTTTGAAAAATTTGCACCTATTTGTCTTGCAGCACTCAGTAGACTTGAAGTTGCATGATAATTGAAGTTGCTGATACTTCACAAATTAATAAACAATACGGCTCGACAACTGCACTTTCCCTTTGAAAAATTTTCCCCTAGCCTATTTGTTTTGCAGCACTCAGAGAACTTTGATTGTCTATTTCCTTATAATTCTTTGATGTGCCGTCGCAACAATTAGAAGTTGACCGAAATATTTACCGATTGTCTGAGATTAACTGTGGTCAGACGAGTACCCTTGCTATAAATTAACACCCAGCAAGAACTATTTCATTTCTAGTTATACTTTGGTTAGGTCAGTTCTAAACAAAATGGATAGTGAGCATAATGTGACGTATATATACGGCTTCCCCAGGCAAGGGGTTAACCGCCGAAGTTCAAAAACTCATAGACGATTCCTCGACAAAGCAGTATGAATTGGACTCTGCACCTGTCTGGCTGCTTAAATCTCTCTCCACCGTTTTCGCTGCGAACCTCGCCTCCCTCATCAATGCTTCCATGACTCAGGCATCCGTACCCACGAAACATAAACGTGCCATCATTCGACCCCGTGTCAAGAAACCGGGACTCGACCCAACAGACCCGGCCAGCTATCGTCCCATCTCGAACCTGTCCTTCATCTCGAAAGTAGTCGAACGTGTTATCCACAAGCAATTATCCGAATACGACTCGACCCAACAGACCCGGCCAGCTATCGTCCCATCTCGAACCTGTCCTTCATCTCGAAAGTTACTGTAGTCGAACGTGTTATCCACAAGCAATTATCCGAATACGTTGAATCGCGTCATTTGCTTCCGCCCACACAATCTGGTTTCCGTCGCCATCGCTCCACCGAAACTGCGGTCATCAAAGTAGTACAATTAGTAGGCGGATAAGCCAATTAGGTTAATTAGTCTGATTAGGCTAATTAATAGGTCATTAATTAATTAATCAATTAAATAATAAGCCATTTTGTGGCTATCAGAGGAGCGAAAGTGATCTGTTTATGCGACGTGACTTTAAAGTACGATCTGGTAACGGTAACGAAGGTCAGTAAATGACGAACAGTAGTGATTGGTCACGTGACACTGTCTGTGTGCGTGTGAATGTATTTGTGCCTGTGAATGTATTTGTGCGGGAGTGTGTGGTGTGTGCGTGCTCGTGTGGTGTGTAATAGGAAGAAGAAGAGAAGAAGAGCAGTCCCTTAAGCTAGCCAGGAGGCAGCCATGGGTATGAAGTGTTAGCGACTTCATTTTCTTAGCCTCGGCATATGAGGGCGGGTGGCCAATCCTCTCCCTCGCCGTCTCATGTTCTCACTGACAGTGAACGGTCAGTGTACTCATCATAGCTGAGTTGGCTAGGGGGTGCAAGTGGAACAAAAATCTGGAACCGAATTTCTGCCCTGGAGGGGATTTGAACCGCCGATCTCTCGATTGACAGTCCAGCGCGCTAACTACTAGACTACCGAGCAAACCCGGTGTGTAATAGTAGGGGTTAAGTAGGCGTTACAGCGCAGTCGCTAGGTGGCGTTCTGAAAGCTTAAAAACCCTTACAATGAGTGAATCTGAAACCGGAGTTGACGCAGTCGCTAGGTGGCGTTCTGAAAGCTTAAAAAACCCTTAAAACGAGTGAATCTGAAACCCCAACCTGTTGGCGCTCTCAAGGGCCTGCCAGAGGGAAAGGAATGGTCATTCAGGGTAAAGAAATGAGATTACAAGCATTCTCGTGACCAGCTAGCCCGTATAAACAGATCGGCTTTTAAGCAGTGCCTATGCTTATAACTCTCCCAGCCCTAAGTCTGCCACCTTCTCATCGTTCTCCTACTGCACCAGGCAATTAAAATAACTCAATAACACACACACAACAACACACAGACACACACAAACACACACACCTACACACATACATACACAAACATACATACACACATATACTGTCTGTGTCTGTCTGTCTGTCTGCAACGCACCGACAGACAAACAAACAGAAGAGACGCCCATATAGACAGGAACACACACACAAATACAGAGGCATAGAGAGACCGACGCACAGACGCACAGACAGGCCTATACATAAACGCTGTAGGCTAAGAAATCGAATCGCTCCAATTCAATTTTAAGTTACAGATTCGGATAAATGGTGAAAAATCCGCAATTTTGCGTACCTACACGGCTTACTTCGCTTCATAAATAAAGAAACTCTAGTGCTGGTCCACTTAAATCTTCAGTCGAGAAGATCTTTCTGGACCAAGCTACCCATCTTAGCGACTGCAGACGTAGCCATCTATCGAGTGCGGTGGAATCATTCCAAAATACGATAGATATGACAAACAACACATGGGTCTTGTCATAGCTGGCACAGTAGCTACATTGGTTAGAGCCTTAGGCATGATTGTTCCAATCTCGGTTCGCCTCCCGAAGGCGGCATTTAATACTTTAGTGATTTAAAACCTTGGTCTATCACGGTTGGTATGTTACACTGGGACCTTAAATTGCGTGGTTCTGATCCATACGGGCAGCGGTGATGAAGTTTCTCATCTGATCAATGATCAAGGTCGAGGCAATACAGTCGCTGTATAAAACATGTACATTTGCATGTTCCCATTTCAGGTTACACGATGACTTAATTGATGCAACCATCATTTGTGGGGCGAGGTGGCTCAGTGGTAAGTTCGGCGCCTTGTGACCGGAGGGTTGCAGGTTCGAATCCCACTCTAGCCGTTGCGTACGGACCTTGAACAAGTCCTTCACTCGCAATTGTTCGTGGCGCTTCGGCGTGAAAATTCCAACACAGTATCAAATGCTGTAGTCGGGAGCGTCTCTGAGTAGTAGTACAATTCGAGAGGCGTTATAGAAATATCCGGAATAAATAAATAAATAATAAATCAATGCATAGCTAAAGTACACAATGGTTTCAGTCAATAAGCTGCACAATGGACCAATGCAACTGCTTTTGTAAATAATTCTAAAATTCATATCTCTGGAACCAATAAAGATAGAATAATAATTTTTTCAACATTTTAAACAGAAATTATTATTTGTCATTTTAAACCCAAAATATGTAAAGGTAAATTTTTTGACAATAGCCTCCTTTTGTAAATCATTCCAAAATTCATATCACTGGAACCAATAAGAATAAAATAATAATTTTTTCAACATTTTAAACAGAAATTATTATTTGTCATTTTAAGCCCAAAATATGTAAAAAAAATAAATTTTTTGACAATAGCCTCCTTTTGTCAGAGCAAGTCACATTTATGGTGGGGTTTGCTTGCGACCCTTACTAAAAAATGTATATCGTATAACAAAGATAGTCAAAACCAGATGAAGACTGACACTATCAAATCAACAACGTTTGCGTCCATCACCGAAAAAAAATTCTTGTTGTGCTTAAGAAATCTTGTCCATCTATCACAAATCTCCAAAAAACGAATCAAACTCGTACATAAACGAGCAGCCGTTGATTAAATTTAGCATGCCAGGTCTTAGAACGACTGAAATCGACCATCGTTCGAAGAGCTGTTGGTCGATGCCGTTTTCACTGTGTTTTTCCACTGTATTCCCCTGATTCCGTTTTCACTGTGTTTTTCCACTGTATGCCCTTGAAACACAAACCAGCAGGTCTACTTATTACAGTGGAAAAACAGATCAATAAGCCTCTTCCTCCTCCTAAACCTCTGCGAAACCGCAAATGGATAGCTAATGTATGAATATGGATAATAATAATAATAATAATAATAATAATAATAATAATAATAATAATAATAATAATAATAATAATAATAATAATAATAATAATAATAATAATCTCTGCTCCTAAATAATATTTTTTTCCAACTCCTGAGGGATCCTTGATACCTCGGGTAAAAAATAAAATAAAAAAAATAATGATAATAATAATAATAATAATAATTAGCCTTGTTTTGAACGAAAGTCCTCACGACTTTCAATCACGATTATCTCCTCATTTTGCTCCTTCCGCAGTGGCGTGGTTTGGACTTCTCAGTAAAACTTATAACCCACACTAATCGTAGAGTGGTGGTGCGCTAGGAATAACAGACTCACTACTCCAACCGCCTACGATGAAAATTTTTATATCGTGGTTCGCGGAGAAGACCCAGCGCTGGTTAGTTTCTTGATTAGATCCGCCACCATGTCGTCTTTGCTTTGACTCGGCAACTCTTTTTTCCATTCTTGCTTTGTATATCACGTTTCATTGTTCTATATTTCTCCTCCTCTCAAAGAATAAGCTTATACTCTTCATCGCTAATAGCCGTGTCCTCCAAGGCCTTTCAAATGTGGTCATGAACAGTGTTTAGTTTACTTTCCGTCAAAATACAAATTTCGTCGTGTTTTGAAGCTTTAGCAACAAAACTTCTACTAACAATATTTCCAATAATATCCAGAAAACTCGTCGCTATGGCTAAACTCTCTAGAACAATACCAGGAATAAAACCAATACCAGTGGCTAGCATAGCTGCCCCACCCACCCCAGTTCCAAGACTAACCATAGCAAGGCCGGCCGAGGCCCCATTAGCCACATCTACAACCCTCTTATATTTCTTACACAGTTGTCCTCGACTTATCGCCCCAGACCTCAGGAATGCTCCTATTTCGCCGATCTTCTGCAGACGGAACGTTTGCGACGTTGTGTCTGACAAAATTGTTGACTCCGTAAGCGTTGGGTACAAAGATATTGTTTTTTTATAGTTTCTCTATCAGTAACGTTATGTTTAAGTCGATAGATGTAGTACTTTAAACGCCTCTCTTTTTCCCTTCAATTCGGAAACTCGTTTGCCCTGGAATGAATATTGCCCTAGCTGCATCAAATTGTCCACTTGAAATGTCAACTGTTCAATCGATGCAACCTGCGACTGTTATAACGCGAACTGACGCATCACCGGTACTAACACCAAACATTGTAAGCCTCCAGAATCCACGGTCTAACGAGACTGTGTCATTTGCAGTTTGCAACGTAATATAAGGATAGCGCGCCGCGGTTAATGGAAGCGTTTGCCACGAACTTAGAGTCACAGTTTTGGTTGCTATGTAAATATCGCGGCTGTGGTAATTATCCGACACAATATCGATGTGGATTTGGGGAACCGCGGCTAACATATCTGCGGTGGGCTTAGGGATAGTATATCCCCAGTTGGTTAGCCCAACCAAATCATCGAGGTTGTACTTGTGCATATTTGTTTCTCCTTTTTGCCGGAGATAACCACGAATCTTGTAGTGTGAGTCAGCCATTATTAAGTCTTATGTATTCGCAACTTTAAAATATGTATAGATCTGAAAGTGGGATATTCCAAAATTAGCTTGTGATGGCTCTGTTCCAAGGATCATCAGGTTATATGATTTGTATGCGGTGTCAGTGTTGATGGTAAACTCCTGCATAGAATCAGTCAAAGCGGTATTGGAGGTGAGTAGTTGTGCACTCACGATTGTCGAGGTTGTTTGAGTACTCCCAAAAATCTTCCAGGACGTGATACGACTAGCAGTCACCCCAGCCAGACTAACCTTCCATATTCGCACCGGCGTCGGAGATTCAATATTTAAAAAGTCCCTAAAATAGCATCAGCCGCGGCAGGCGGGACTCTCCACTCACCTACGACTCCTGAGTTGAATGCCAAATGTGCTGGGTTAGTGGGGATAGAATCGCTGGCTGAGGCTTTAAAACCCGTTTCGGAAATGTTTTTGGGCATGGGTGGAATGTGGCCGCTGTAATTGCAAAAATTGATGCTATTCAAGTACTGTCGTACAGCAGGCTCTTTACTGTCTGAATACCTTTTAATAGCAACAGCCTGGGTGTCGACATACTGTTTATTCGCCACGTTCAAAGGCTCCGTTGGTATTTTACTTAACTTTGCCATTTTGCCGGTAACAATCCTTGTCACCTGCCCGATGCTCGCCGCATCGCTATTAGATGTTGAGGCGCCTGTGTAAAGCCCAATCACTTTCTTACCGCCCATAGCCAAATTACCAGTCATGGTGTCGCCAGTTTTGAGAACGTGATTACCTCTAATGATAGCATCCTGATCGACTGCGTACTGTCTGGTGGCCGCGATCTCGGCATCGACATAACGCTTGTTTGTCATGTGCAACGGTTCCGTTGGTACTCTATCACTCTTTGTCATAGTGTCGGTAACCACCTCATGTCGCTAGATGGCGGTCGGTTGAGCTGGTCGGGAACTTTAGCAGCGGCGCTTAAAATGCACAGTTTCTCGAAATTCAACTAATTAAACCAAATGTACCTAAAAATCGGACTTCTTCATGACAGATAAAGAATCGGTCAGTCGGATGGGACAACTATTCCTTCACTAAACCGCCTCACGAACTCGGAATTGGCACTTTATAAATGGTATGTACAAGTCGCACCACGCTATTTTTAGATTGACGTGATTGACGTGATTGACGTGAAACGCCCCTTTCTACGGTTCAACTAATTCAACCAAATGAACCTAAAAATCGGACTTTCTCGCTACAGATAAAGAATCGGTCAGCCGGATGGGATAACTATTCCATTACTAGTCCGCCTCACGAACTCGGAATCATCACTTTATAAACGGTATGTACAAATCGATCCACGCTATTTAAAGATTGACGTGAAACGCCCCTCTCTACATCGTCGCTCCTGCGGTGTTACTACGGATCGTAGCCTTCTTTCTTCTGGTCAACAGCCTGTTCAAAATATTCCAACTTGCTTCGTACATTGCTCTAACTATGTCAAAAAAGGACTGAAGACCGAGGACCTTCTAGAGAGCCTTCAAGATGAGCGTGTCTCCAAACTATTGTGTGGTCTCATGGAGAAAACTCTAAGTACAATGGTGGACAAAATCTCCAAGGCACTTGCATCTGAAATCGAGAAAGAGATCATGATTAAAACCGATGCTGCAATAAAGTTGAACAACAGCGACCTCACAAACAAAATTGTTGCGATGACGGAGACTAAGCTACATAACTACAGTAAAGATCAAAATGAGGCTACCCTCACTACAACTAAAGAATTGATACACAAACTGAATGAAGAGTAAAATGAGTTAGTCTCCACTGCAATGGAGGATAAATTACGTAAAACCACAATAGACTTGAGCTCAAGATTGCAGGTGCTACATAAGGAGAACCAAACACTCAAGTCAAGGATCGACTACACTGACAATTACTCACGTCGGGATAACCTGATAATCAGTGGTCTAGCGACTCCCCATCAATCTGGGACCGATCTTACACAACCCGTGATTGAATTTTTCACTAAATCGCTCAGTCTGGATGTGAAGGAAACTGATGTATCGGTGGCACACTTCATCCCGGGAAACCTCGGGGGCTCCCGCAGACCAATCCTCGTCCGCTTCTCGAACCGTGGAACACGCGACCTTGTCTACGAGAAACGCAAGTCCCTCAGATCCCAGAATACCTCTCTGCCTGTAGCTGAACGTGTCTACATAAATGAACATTTAACAAGACAAAACTCCCTACTTTTCGCGGAGGCTAGGAAACTGGTAAAACAAAAGGTTTTGTTCTCAACCTGGACCAGGGAGGGTTTGGTCTTCGCTCGCCTCCTGGACAACCCTCAGGGACCTGGCATCGCTTACCGACACCTAGACCTCTCACGTCAACTCAGTTGTATGACACTTTCTCCTGTTTGGTCTACACTTATGCACCAATCTTCGATAATGAACAAATACACCACCTTCACCCTACGACTGGATTACCGGAACCTATTCGAGTGTGGGAATTAACACTAACTAGGAAACCCACTGAACCTCTATTGCTTGCTGGAGATGACTCGTTTGGCTCAGTCGGAGGAGTGAAGATTCATTTTGAAATTTGAATCCATCGTTTATAATAAAGTGTGTGTAAATGCATATATATATGAATGTACGCATTTGCATGTATTTATGTGTTGTATCACACCTTCAGGTTGCACTCACCCTGTTTCCAGGTTTAAATAAGTAAATTGTGTCTGTTATTTTATTGCGGCGTTAGCACGCGTTCAAGAAACACTTACCTGGTTCTCAGACCTAAAATGAGTGAACTACGACTATCATAGGATCGTAAAACTCAGTTCAATTGAGATCCTCTAGGACCTGGCCGCTGATTTGGCGCTTTCTGAAACTTTGAATTTTTGGCTTTGATCTGGTGCTATTTGAAATTTTGAATTCCCAGCCTTGAGTTGGTGTTATTTGAATTTTGTTTTTCTGGCCTTGATTTGCTGCTATCTGAAATTTGAATTTCTGGCTTTGGTTTGGTTCTATTTGAAATTTTGTATTCCTGGCCCTGATTTACAGTATTTGAATTTGAAATTTTGAACTTCAGACTTTGAATTGGTACTACTGGAAATTTTGAATTCCTGGCCTTGATTTGGTGTTATTTGCATTCTGAATTTCTAGCTTTGATTTGGTGCTATCTGATATTTTGAATTTCTGGTTTTGATTTGGCACTATTTGAATCTTTGAATTCCTGGCTTTGATTTGGTGATATTTGAATTTTTTGAAATTCTGGTTTTGTTTTGATTTGGTTTTGCTTTGAATTTTGTGCATTTTGAATATTGGCCTAGATTTGGTGTTATTTGAATTTCTGAAGTTCTGGCCTGATTTGATGCTAGTTGGATTTTTTTTTGAATTTCTGTCCGTGAAACAAGTTGTGTTACTTGACTTTGTTCGAACTTCTGCCACTGTGTAAATATCCTCATTACCAGAGTCATGAGTGACGGTGACCCAACTTCTGGTTTGAATTTTTGAATTCCTGGCCTTGATTTGGTGCTATTTGACCTCTTGAAGTCTTGACCTTGAATTTGATGCAATTTGAATTTTTTGGTAATTCTGTTATTGAGACAAGTTGTGATTTTGTTTGAATTCCTGCTACGGTGTCAATTTTCTCATAGCTGGAGGTTGGGAGTGACTGTGACCCCATTACGTGGAGCATATTGATTTTGAGGCTCCGTTGTGAAAGGGATGAGATTGCGGGTGTGCTGCCTTGCCTGGGCATTGATTGAAGTCGTATTATTGAGATAAACTCGTGTTATCAGATGTTTCTCGAATTGAGTTTAACATTTGTTGAGATGAAGTGTTTGTTGTTATGTATTTAGTTGCTGCCTTATATAGGCGTGTTTTTTCTGTTTTTTTCTTTTTCTGAGGAACGTTCCTGGACTGATTTAAACGATTTATTATTGTTTGAATTTCTGTGTTACAATGGCTTTTTTCTTGCCTAGGAACAGTCATTCTCTAACTTATCTGGCACTGATAGTAAATTTGATCTTCTGTTATGACATTGTCTAATGAAACATATGGTCGGATCCTGTCACGGCTCCATTGCACAGTTCTAAATTTATTAGTTGATCTGTTATGGGAATACTCTATTTCCACTCAACTATGGTTCACTTACCGAGAAATGCCTTATATATTGCCTGGCGTTGTCGCTCATCTAGTTTCCTTATCGCTTTATTCTTACTCTCCCTTCTTTTTTGGTTGTGCTCTCTGTTTCGTTTTTGTTTAGTAGTTAACTAGTTAAGCCTATTCCTGATCATGTCACTGCGTTTTATATGTGAGCAGCACCTTATTAATAATGTTACTAGTACTTATTGTGTAGACTGTACTAATTGGTTTCATCGATCTTGTTTGACCACATGTGAAGACATCACTTGGTCTTGTAATCTTTGCTTACTGGTTAAGCTTCCGTTTGCCTTATACGACTACACTGGCCTTGATACTCCAAATGACCTAGATTCTCCAAAACACCAACCGTCCACTGGATCCCCATTCCCGTTTCTTGCACTAAGGACATCAGATCTGATATTTAATCCATTTGAGTTTGATGAAGAAAATGATACTCCCCTCCTCATGGATGGAAATGTGGACCCTGACCTGAACATCCATAATGAGTCTTATAACTTTACATCTCAGTATAAAGACCTGATGCAGTTAAAACCTTTTCGACAAAGCCCAAATTATAGATACCCATTTGGAATAGCCCATCTAAATTGTCGTAGTATTATAAACATGTTAACTTATATTCACTTACTTTTGTTACAAGCAAAAATTGACATCTTGGCTGTCACTGAAACTTGGTTGGACCAGGACCAGGAGGACCTGATACGTATCCCGGGTTATACCTTTGTTCATAAATCCAGGGATAGTGGGGGAGGAGGTGGAGTCGGGTTTTTTTTACAAAATCTGAGTGTATATTTGAAATTCTGGAGGGTAGAGGACTTGGATCTCAGCATGTACATTTGAATCAATTTATATTAAAATTCGGCAAGATAAAGATAAGGATATTACCATTGCGTCTATCTATAGGCCACCTGGATCTTCAATTACTGACTTTAACACAGACCTTAACCATACCCTCAGAAAATTGGCTTCCTCAAATAATAGACTGTATCTAACAGAGGATTTTAGTATAAATCTACTACGTAGTGGGGATCACCTACCGACAGCCGACTTTTATGATCTTATGACCTCCCATAGACGTGAATTGCGCATTATCGACAGTTTTAGATTCATGGCCTTGAGTCTTGACGCTTTATCGAAGAATCTGAAGAAAGAACAATGTAAAAACATTGGTGCATTATATTCTGGGATACAGCTCGACCTTTTACTCAACAAGGGATTTTACCCGTATGATTACGTTGCTTCCGTCGATAGATTTAACGAAACCGAACTACCTCCCAAGTCCGCATTCTATTCGAGGTTAAACGACTCAGATATTAGCGATGAAGATTACGATCACGCCAAAAATGTGTGGAATGCATTCGGATGTAAAACGTCAAAAGAATACCACGACCTGTATAATGTTTCGGATGTTCTACTGCTAGCCGATGTTTTCGAAAACTTTAGAGACGTATGCGTGACGAACTACAGGCTAGATCCCGCGTGGTATTACACTTCTCCGGGACTGGCCTGGGATGCCGCTTTGAAGATGACCGGTATAAAGTTGGAGTTGTTGAGCGATTACGATATGATTCTGATGATTAAGCAAGGAATAAGAGGAGGAATCAGCACAATTTCGAATCGTTATGGGAAAGCCAACAATAAGTATATGACGGCGGATAAATTCAATAGGAGCGAACCTTCGTCACATATAACTTATCTAGACGCTAATAATTTATACGGATGGGCAATAAGCAAGCCTTTACTGAGTCGGGGATTTAAATGGATGAGCGACGACGCGCTAAATAATTGTTGTCTATTATGATTGTGTCTATTGGAAGTCGATTTAGAATATCCTGACGAGCTCCACGGTCTCCACAACGACTATCCTTTGGCTCCTGAGAGCCTCTCGCCGGAATTATCCGTCATACCAAAACTAATTCCGAACTTTTTCAATTCAATTCAATTCAACTTTTTGATCCGAATTCAATACAAAAGTGCAGTAGGCACCAATCGAAATGCAAAAACATTCGGGATACAATAGGGAAAGCCCAAAGGGACATAGGTCCCGCTTGCTGCTTATTTGTTACATGGTAATAAGATGGCACCAGAAAATAAAGGGGACATGATGGGGACAAAACCAGACCCTGAAAATAATGACCATGAGGTATAGTATGAATGAAAAGTAAAGGACTAGTTTGAAAATACAAGAAAATGCAAATAAACAAAACAAAACAAAAAACAAAAAAACGAACAGAAAATGCATCAGATGATCAACATGGCTCAACATAGCTGAGTACCTATTACTGTAAACAGGATTACAGAAAAGAACTTGGTAAAATAAACACACACAAAATGAGCACATTCCAATCAAGAGAATTAAATGCTTACTTAATGCTTACTTAAATGCTTACTTAACTAGTCAAGTCAATGTCAACAAACATGAGCTTACAAAAATTAGTTATATCAATGTGCGCACAATTAATTGCCAACTGTGCCAAGCGCAATGATTTTAGACATAGAAACTGTCGTAGTATTTTTTTAAATAGTGATAAACATGGCACCAAGCGGATGTCCAGATTAAGTGAATTCCATATTGATGGGCCAGTAAGCTTAATTGCAAATGATCTTGTGTTTGTCCTAGCAAAGGGGCTGTAGAAGCCAGCTTGGGATCTGGTATAATGAGGATGACGACCAATATGCTTCTTAAAATAGTTATCGAAGACTGATGGTAACAGCTTACGTTCATATCTAAACATAAAGATAGAGATTAGAAATTTGTTTATAGAGTCAAGTTTTAATATATTCAAACTAGAAAACAGCATTCAGTATTTTCTATACCATAAAGGTTCTTAGAAATGACTCTGACTGCACGACGTTGCAAGACAAACAAACATTTCAGTCGTGAGTAATAATTATGGGCCCAGACAGGGTTACAATAAGTTAAGTAGGGGTAAATTAGGGAATAAGATAGGATGAGTAAGATGTTTGTGGGCATAATATTACGGATACGATACATTATCCCAATACTTTTGGAAATTTTACTAGAGATATGGTGTATGTGGACTTTCCAGGTTAAATGGCTATCAATGTAAACACCTAGGAATTTACAGGAGTTCGCTTGATTGTTGATACAAATATTTACGTTTACATTAGGAATAGGTTTCCTATGTGAGCAGAACAAAATGAAGTTGGTCTTGCTTAAATTCAAGGAGAGTCTGTTAGATTGGAACCAATCAGCCACTGATGTGAGTTCAGTGTTAATATAATCTATCAGGACATTAAGCGACTTATGAGATGCAAAGACGTTCGTATCATCTGCAAACAGTATGAAATGGAGCAATTTGGATGAGTTTGGGAGGTCATTTATACATAGGAGAAATAATAGGGGATCCAAAACGGAGCCCTGTGGAACCCCGTATTGAAGCATCGTAATTTTGGAGAGTACTCCGTTACACAAAACCTGTTGTTGTCTATTGTTCAGGTAACTCATGAACCAAGATAGTGACAACCCACGTATCCCATAAAGTTCTAGCTTTTTTTTATTAAAATCGAGTGAGTCGCCGAATCAAAAGCCTTGGCTAGGTCTAGGAAAATACCAATCGAAAACTGGTTGTCATCAATAGATTAGGAGATTCTATCTTGAAGATCGGTTAGTGCCATTGATGTGGATAATCCAGATCGGAAACCAAATTGATTATCGTTTATAATATTCATTTTGTCGGTGTAGTTATAAAGTCTATCATACACCAGCTTTTCAAAGTATTTTGAAAAAAAATAATTGATATTGGTCGGTAGTTGCTGACATTCATTTTATCACCTGCCTTAAAGATTGGAATAACTTTTGCTAATTTGATACCAACTGGGACTATAGTTTATGATATCAGATAGGAAAGGAGCAACTATGTGTATAGCAGGATTGGCCAAAAACGGGTCTATACCATCATACCCAGAGCTGTGTGTAGGCTTTGAGAGATTTTGATATTGCAATACTTTCTTCAATAGAAGTTGGGAATAATACAAATGTTTCAGGTGGGGTGGGTTGTTTATAAAATTCTCAAAGGGTATTTTGGCTAGTGGTATATTTGCAGCCAACGACCGACCAATGCCTGTGAAAAGTTATTTAATTCATTGGCCATAAGGACAGGGTCATTAATCATGAGTCCATCAATTTTTATATGTTCAATTAGCTGTTTAAGGCTGCCTTTACCAATCAGTGTCCGGACAATGCTCCAGGTTTTTTGGATGTTATGTCTGCATTCATCAATTTTATCGATATAATATTGTTGTTCCATTTTACTTTTTATTTGTTTAAACTTATTTCTATATCTGGTAAATCTTTGCTTATTAACTTCCGTGGGGTCTTTTAGAAGCCTTAGGTATAATTTGGTTTTCTTTCTGCATGATTTTAGTAATCCAGGTGTCATCCAGGGCTGGACTGGAACATTATGTCTCTTAGTAGTTGTTGTAATTCTGGGAAATGCTGTATCATATGCTTGCTTAAATTGGTTGGAAAATACTGTATATGCTAAGGGTGGGTCCCGATTTGCACAAGCCAAAGTGACATCCGACCAGTCGGACTCCACCAGGAGAGAGTGGAACATTGCAACTCTGCCCTCCGTAATTATTCGCCTGTCATTCATAGCCTGAATACTGTTAAAAAATGGGGATAGGTCGCCCCAGGCAATTACTGGTAAATGGTCAGTTATATCACTGATAATAATGGATGAATCAAATGATCAATGTAGGCATTTGAGAAAATGTTATCTATTAATGTTGCCGTGGTGTCGGTGATGCGGATCGATGGTTGGAATTGATAAGAAAATAAGCAGTTCAAAAAGTCCTGGGTATGGGCATGATGTTTGGCCTTCAAGAGGTCAACATTAAAATCAATCAATCAATCCTTTTATTGAAGCCATTTGAAGTACAAGGAAAATACAACATAAAAGTTTGAACTTTGGCAACAAGAGGGGACCCAAAAGGGATCTTGATCCCGCTTAGCAGGGCCACCTAGTTAACATTTATCGTAATACAAGTAAATGGCAGTACAATCAATACTTTTAACGGTAACATCGATCAAGTTATATGATCAGCAGGTAAAAGAAACAATAATAGAGTTCTTAACTAAAGAACTTAACAATTAGTACACATGGATTCCAACTAAGGTATACAGCTCAATTTTCATTAATTAAAAAATCCCCGGAGAAGAACACTCTCTTCCCTGTGCTGGTGAGGTAGGATAGTAACTGCTCCATTTCAATATTAAAAACATCTAAGGCACTTCCAGGTGGTCGGTAGATGACACCAAATACGCAATCACGTCCCTTGCTCTGGGGAATTGTAATGAATAAGCTTTCATAAGTGACATGATTTGCAATCAGTTTACTCGGTTGAAAAATGCTAAATTTTAGATCATCTTTTATCAAAAATGCGATACCACCTCCACCACCAGTTGTACGACATCTATATATAAAATGATAACCTGGAATGTTTATCATATCAGCGGTAGTTTGGTCAAGCCAGGTTTCGGTCAAGGCCAGTACACTAGTCTGAAGCTGGGACAGAAACATTTTTATATCGGTTAATTTTGGATAAAGACTTCGACAATTCAAGTGCATAAGTCTGAAGGAGGCATGACGATAAGATGAGAATTGTAATTTTAAGGACTCAATGGTATTGTAAGAACTAGTACAAGACACTTTTCTTATAGTAATTTTCATCTGGATCCAGGTCTAGATTATTCAGTAATGTACGCTGTTCTTCCTCCTCTGGTTGTTCAAGGGTCACGTTACCAAACCTCCTATTTAACCCTCGAATGCCCAAGGGGGTCCGACCGGACCCCAGACCCGCTTTTCCACGATCACTTTAGAACGGACACGAACCTGTAAAAATGGTTTTAGGACATCCTAAAGCGTTCAATTGGGCTTCGAAAGATATATTTTGCGTGATCATCTACCACCCGGTAGCCCACAACCATACCATATACCAAGGACACCCCAAGATATGCGGCTGATGGTCATTAGTGGAGAAAGTTAGTAACTAGCGCATTTGACCTAATCCTGGGTTCAAATCCCCACCTAGTAGGTTAAAAAACAGTTTCTAACCTATAGCAAAGGATAAAAAATCTCCAGCGTGCACAAACCTACAGACATGGGTAAAATAAAATCACCTAATAACTAGGTAGAACGCCAAGCCTGCGTGCACAAACCTATAAACATGGGGTATAATCCCCACAAGCCCCTCATCGGGCGACGCCACATTCGTTGGAACTAACTACGCTGTAAGTAATCGAAGAACGGCTTTCCGCTGCAGCGAGACAACGGACAATCGAGCGACGCCAACGCGATACTAGTATTGCTGGAGGCGTTAAGTCTCTCGCATAATTAAACCCATGTCTCTGGTCTCCGACCAACAGAAACGAGGATGGGTAGTCAACAGTAGCTTATTGTTATGATAGAATTATATTCCATCCATATGCTTTCGTGTTTGTATAGTCTATTCAAGATTCACAACGACAGCAACCTCGTTCAATCAACGATGTTATCATCAACATAAGCCCGAGTGTCGTCGTCGTCATTACGATTAAACCAAGACATAGTCAACAGCGACTGTATAACAACTCTCTTTCCACGCATTTCACCCATCCTACACGAGGTCGATGAGTGGCTCTGCGTGAACTGCAAAAGCGTTCGTTGTTCTAAATAGTGCGTTGGCGTCAAATAAAGAGAACGTTTATTTCAAAAACTCGTGAATGTACGTCATGGTATATAATAATATGGTGTGACCGAGACTTTCACTGTCACGCTTTTACTTTTTCGTCACATAGCGTGACCAAATCTCTGCAGATTCGTATCACGAGAGGGAACAACGTAGAAGAAACAGGCGCAAGTTGGTAGGAAGTTTTGATATTACTCATCATCATACGATCACTAAGTCTTCATTATCTATCCATAAATTGAAGGACTCATTATAACCGAGCCATTTAATTAAAGATTTCTTTCCGCGCTTCCTGATAATCTTTTCTATTCTAAATATTTCTTGAGTCGTCTTCCGTAGCTCCTGTTCATAGAATGAGCCTTGTATATCCTCACCGTTAGAATCAGTAATTTTATAAGTTGGCGGATCAGTGTATTGAATCTGGGATACTATAAAAAGTTCCTCCGTCCATCTGGGGGTATATCCTTTCTGAAAAATATGCTTCTTTTTAGTTATCCTGACTTTATCTCCAATCGAGAATCTAGGAACAATAGGCTTTAAGACCTCTTCGCCGTATAAATTCATAAATACAGTCTTTTCATTCGCTTTCATACTAGCCTTAGCGGGCGTCATTTTAATGGAAGAATGTCTAGTGTTGTTGTAATTACTAACCATTCCGTCTAAAACGTCGATATATCTTCTAGTTGAATTAGCTGTAAAGTACTTAAACATTTTTTCTCGCATCGTTCGGTTCCATCTCTCAACGACGCAAGATTTTTCTTCGTTCTCAGTAGAGTACAGCTCGAACAAATTCTTTACGTCTCTATTATAGAACTCCTTGCCCTTATCCACCCATAATTTAACGGGCTTTCGTCCGCTCTCGAGTATCTTCACGAAGCCGCGAGCTGTAGATTTCCCTGTCTTATCATTCAATGGCACGATCCAACCGTACTTAGAAAACACATCTATAACGGTTAACAGGTATTTAGCACCACCGTTATCTTTAGCGAAGGTTTGCATATCTACTAGATCAGCCGCCCATATCTCATCTATCCCACTCACGTACACCTTCCGTTTTCTAAAATGCCTTACTACGGGTTTATGTAATTCATCCGCGAGCTCGTCGGTCCATTTCGGATCGGGTTGTAATTTTAAGCTTTTTTTAAACCTAACCTGAGACTTACTTTAGTAGATAATACCGGCTTGACTAAAGCCCTCTCTATACGTTCCCGCAAGCTAGGATTAGGAATATTATTCAAATCATTAATCATCGCTCTATCGGCGACATTCCTAGAAGTCGTATCAGTGTGTCGATCGTAAGCTAAATCGTGATAATACGCGGCGTTATCGACTCGATTAATGGGTTTAGACCAATCTTTAGGAGTTCCATCGGGATTCAGTCTTAAATCTAATCTAGTACCGGGGCCGGTAAACTGATGCCCTGGAAGATGCATCTCACCGGGAAATTTAGCCCAAGGTAATTTCACGTTACTAGTGAGTGCATTCAACGAACCGACTAGATCTCCACCTTTCGCGGCGGCTCCTTTTACGAATTGAGTTTTTGTTTTCCCGCATACGACGCATACACCTCTTTGCATGGATCTTCCATTCTTAGCCACGACGTCTTGTATATCTCTAGTTTCGGTCTGTCGTTTACACTTTACGCAATACATTTCGCTTTTAATATAGAAGTTTTATTTATTTAAAATGGAAGTGAAAGACTTAACGTGGAATGACTTACTATCGAAAAGATTTAATAACAACCTATTACCTAGAAGTATAAGGGGTGTAATAGTAGGGAAGTCGGGATGCGGTAAGACGACGTTATTGTTAAACTTACTTTTGAGACCCGGATGGCTCGACTATAACAATTTGCGAGTATTTGGAAAATCTCTATTTCAACCGGAGTACAAAATTCTTAAGAAGGCATTCGAAGAAAAGTTGCCTAAAGAAGCGATCATCAGGCTGTTTGACATTCGAGACGAGATAATGAGGTCTGATATTTCTCCGGCATGCGTTGTTGAAGAGATAGCGAAATATGTAAGAGACAAGTCGGATATCGAATGCAGCTTTTACGAATCCGCTGAAGATGTGCCCGATCCGAGAGACCCAAGCCGTGAAAAGAAGAACTTGATGATTTTCGACGATTTGCAGTTGGAAAAGCAGAACAAATGCGAATCGTATTATAACAGAGGCAGGCATAGTAACGTGGATTGTTTATATCTCGCGCAAAATTATTTTAAATTGCCTAGACAGACTATCAGAGAGAACGCAAACTTTATTTGCTTATTTCCTCAAGACAGGAAGAATGTTTCCCATATCTACAACGATCATGTAAGTACGGACATGCCTAAAGAGGAATTCGTAAACCTATGCGAGGAGACGTGGAAAGAACCACACCAATTCGTAGTTATCGACTTATCGAGCAAAAAGAGCAGCGGTAAATACCGACGCGGATTAGATGAATTTTACATCCCTAATTTAAAATAATATAATATACTAGTAAAAAATGGAAAGACTTCTCGAGAAGATAGAGATGAACACGGCACAGACTGCGAGTAACACGGAACCGAAATCATCGTTTTTCATTTTGGTAGACAACGAAAAGAAAAGAACCGCACGAATTATAACGAAATACAATCCCAAAATCGAACTAGATAAAACCAAAAAGTACGAAATGGCTCTAGTCGATCTGTATACTTACTACGTGTTCCCTAACATAACCGCGACTAACAACAACTTCAAGTATTCACCGGACGGTGGTGCGACGTGGTTTAACGAATATATTCCGGAAGGGTCCTATGAACTCGCGGATATAAACGACTACGTGAAGAAAATCATGAAAGAGAACGGTCATTACGATGCCGCAAACGAAGAATATTACATTACGTTAGAAGCAAACACTAATACGTTGAAGACGGTGCTGACTATCGTCGGGGATTACGAGGTCGGTTTTTGAACCGCGAACTCGATTAGAACGGTTCTAGGTATCAATAGCGGTTTATACATAGAAGGGTATAACGAATCGGTGAACATAATGAACGTAGACAGCTTTAGAGTAACTAGCGATATAATCGGGGGTTCGTACTCGAATGGATCAACGGCGAACGTGATATATTCGTTTTTTCATAGCGTTGGACCGGGTTATAAGATCATGCAAATCCCAGCTAATTTAATTTATCTCCCCGTTACGATGCATACGATTTCATCGATGGAAACGAGACTTACCGACCAAAATGGAAAACTAATTAACATCAGAGGGGAAGCAATGACGATCAAGTTTCATATTAGAGAAGTGTGAAGATTATTAAAAGTTTATTTTAGTTATATATAAAATGAATCGGTACACAGACGTACGTGTTAATATTTCAGAAGGACAAAAAATCAAGATTAAACGAGCGCTTGAAGCTGTCGTTAGTATTAGACTATCTCACGATGATCTAGAGGGAGACTACGTTTTAGCTCTTACGGGATCGCAAATTAATAAAACGACGAAAGCTTATCAGAACGGAAAGGGCACGACGATCAAAATGAGTAAAACGCAACTAGAGTATAATAAGAAAGTCGAAGGTGGTTTTATCGGAGCTCTATTACCATTTCTAGCTAATGCCGGAAAATTTCTTCTTTCTAGCGTACTACCTAGTTTAGCACAAGGCGCTTTAAGCGGATTAGGTTCCGCGGCTACGTCGAAACTAGTCGATAAAATAAGCGGATCGGGAGTGTTGTACGTTAAAAAAGGAGACTTGGCTTGTAAAGTAAGACCGGATGGAAATGGGTTGTATCTGTCTCCGTGGTCGAAAGGTAGTACGGCGGGAACGGGATTGTATATGAAAACGGGTAGCGAGTTGTATATGAAAACAGGTTCCGGGCTTATACTAGGCCCTAATTCGCCTTTCCAAAATATTCCGATTCTCGGTATGTTGCTTTAAAAGAAATCCTCGTATAAATAAAATGTCGGGATAATTTATAACGAAACCCACTCGTCAGATCGAAGTTAGAACCCAACCGAAAGAGGTGCGTTGGACGTTGAAAAAAGTAACGCATACACCCTGCAGACAACTGGGTGGACTAAGATGGGAGATTTTTGCGCAACAACTGATTACGATTCAACCTAGAGAAACAGCTACAGTAGCGTTAGGACTAGGAGTTCGAATGACTAAAGGATCGTGTCTAGATTCGCTTAGACAGGAAATCGAAGCGAGTCTACGAGAAGGAACCGTTACCGGACAAGTAGAAGACATCGAAATTACCATTCAAAACGACTCGGATTCCGTAGTTAGTATAATCGAAGGCGATTCGTTGTGTTTCGTTAATTATATCGAAGTTTAAAAATTTTATCCCGTAATTATAAAAAGAATGGACGCGAAACGAGAGAAAACGAAAATCACTAAAATTCAAGAAGAGATCGACTGGGAACGCTTTACTACTAGAGAGACTCTAATTAAAAAGTATGGTAAAGGCGTTAAGCTTATCAATATAGTAGACGTTTTATCGACTCTAGTCGAGTTAGCCTCGTTTCGTTAATTATGTCGCAGTTTAAAAATTATATCCCGTTATTATAAAAAGAATGGAGAAACGAGAGATTCCGCTGAAAACGAAAATCGATGGAAGCGCCCATGCTTACCGACTTTCGAAAATCGTTGAAATTCAAGAAGAGATCGACCGGGAACGTGAAAAAAGAGAGACTCTATGTAAAAAGTATCGTGAAGGCGTTAGGCTTATCAACGTAGTAGACAGTATATCGACTCTAGTCGCGTTGGGTTCAACTGCTTCGGCGATCACGGTTATGTCTACTATAGTCGCGACACCTATCGCGATTGTTCTACAAGGACTGGCGGTTGGAGCGGATGTTTTCAGCGTGATCGGGCGCGTGATCAACAGAAAGCTCGCGTCAAAGGCGGAGAAGCACGAAAATATTAAAACGTTGGCCGAAGCAAAACTCAACAATATCAGTGAATACATCTCGAAAGCCTTAGAAGACGATAATATTTCGGACGAGGAATACTCGTTAATTCTAAACGAACGCGTGAAATTTAATGAAATGAAAGAAGAAATCAGAAAATCAGAAAATCGAGAAACTATAGCCGAGTCGTTGAAGGACGCGTTTGGGAATTCGATGAAAAACGCAGAACATAAAACATAAACGCAAAACATAAAGCATAAAACGTAAAACATAAAACATAAACGCAAAACATAAAACATAAAACATAAAGGTAAAACATAAAACATAAACGTAAAACGTAGAACGTGAATGTGTGAAAATCACGTTCGTTCCATTTCAATGCTTTAACGCGTTTTCCAAAAACGCTTTAAAACATTATATCGCCTATTTAAAAAATGTCGTTTTTAAAAATAGCCGATCCCGTCAAACGAGATTTTATCGTTGGAGAGTTTCTCAAGACTAAGAAAAACATTCAACAGAACTCTTTATCGGATAAACTAGGCGATATAGGATTGCAGCGAGAATCAGTAAAATTGTACAAGCCGATCGTCGACTCGCAATCGACGATATCGAAAGAACAAAACGCTTTGTTATCAACTATTAAGGAAAACTTGGCAGCCACGTCTGGCGCTCTAAAAGCGCTTCCCGCAACGATATCGACGTCGTTAAAAGCCATACAGTATCTCTCGATAGAGGATCCCATAGAAGACGTTAGAATGTTAGAATTAGGAGACCTGGCAACGAAATACTTGTCCGAATCCGCTTCTAATATAAAGTCTACCGATACGACGTTCGGTCTAAATTCTAAAGACGGGAAATTTTATATCGGAGACACACTCGTATCGTTCCAGAACGACGATATAACGGTCGGAGAGAAGACTTATACCGGTACTCCAGGACTTTGGGAGCTACTGACGATGGCTAAACCGGACGATTCGATTTACAACGGCAACGATATGTCCGATTACGCCGAGATTCTAGACGCGACGAATGCTATGAGGCAACCTAACAACCCGAGTAAACCGAAAGCGTCTAGAAGCGAAAAGTTCAGAAAAATCATTAAACCGATATGGTCTGGTAAACAAGCGCCGAAGACGGGTAAAGGAGTCGTCGTAATTCCGCAAGATCCGAATGCTTTAGTAGAAATGTTGAGTCTGCGTTTGGCTAGCCGGTAATACGGGAGTAAGAAACGAGATCGTTGGTATATGCGACGAACTATTACGACAAAACGTTATCGACAAAGAACGGTATAAAAACTTAATGTTGCGATTATAAAAGTGCTTGTCGTCGCTAATAGAAGATTTACGAGAAAATGCGTTATGGGAGGAGCGGGAATAATGGATACTATTACTGGAGTTTTCAAGAAGCTCTTCGCTTCGGATGTCGGTTAACGAGTCGCATCGTCCGCCCTTAGCGTAGGTAAAGACGCCGCGAGAGAGTTGGGCAAAAAGGCGCTAGAAGTTGGAAAGAATTCCGCCGTAGAGACTGGAAAACGCTTGATGGATAAAGCCGCCGCTAAACTCTTAGCATCGTCGGTTCTGACGCCGCGTGCGATACCAACGCTTGCGCAATCGAATGCGGCTATCTTAGAGCGGTTAAGCGATAACGGTGCTGGGAGAACCGATATTAATAGGGAGAAGATGCAATTGTTCAAAACAATCGAATCGAAAGCATCGGTACCCGTTGCATATCGAGCGCGTCAATGCGACACTATAACGGTTCCTCAATCGACTACTTTTAGCTGGCGTCTTAGCGTCAAGACGGCTCCTGAAAAACCTAGGTGGATAGTCGTCGGATTTCAAACCGCTCGAAGCCGCGATCAAGAACATAACCCGTCGATTTTCGATCATTGCGACCTCAAAAACATGTACGTGATGATGAATCAAGAGAGATATCCGGCGGTCGACTACGACCTATCGTTCGCCGACCAGAAATTTTCGAGAGCTTATAGAGACGCGGCGTCGTTCAGCGAAAAGTTCTACGGAATGGATCCGTTGATTGCGCAAAGCAACATCACTCCAGGCGATTATAAAGATCTATGTCCACTCATGGTTTTCGACGTTAGTAAACAGTCGGAACGACTAAAATCGTCGGTCGTCGATATCCAGATCAAAGCAACTTTCAACGCCGCAGTCGCCGCCGAAACGGAAGGTTACGCGGTTATAATTTCGGATAAGTTGTTAAACTTCCAGTCGGATGGACAGAAAATGAGCGTGGTATATTAAAGAAAACATTTTCTTATATAAAAGAACATGAAACTCCCACAACTTAAATCATTAATGAAGAAACACGGAATAAAGTCAAAGTATATGAACAAACCCGAAATGTTAAGAATACTCGTTGAGAAGGGTATTTTACCGGAATCAGAATTGCCCGAACCGGTGAAGGAGAAAAGGCAAGCATTACCCGAGTACGAGTATTTAAAAACTATCAGAAATAATCCTATAAGCGTTGAGATACTAGACAAAAACACTAACGAAGTCTTCGTCTTCCGATCGTTGTATAAGGCGAGTATGACTTTTAAAATCTGTATCCCCACGCTGAAGGCTTATAATGGTAAAGTCTGGAGAAAAAGATACGCAATTACGGTGTACGAGAGTAGCAGTAGTGAGGAGAGTAGCAGTAGTGACGAGAGTAGCAGTAGTGAGGAGAGTAGCAGTAGTGAGGAGAGTAGCAGTAGTGAGGAGAGTTCCGGTTAGTTATAAGAATTTAAATGCAATCTATTTAAATTCTGCGATCGTGAATGTATAATTGCGCGACCTCTGCTGCAGTGATACTGATAAGCGATCACTAAGGTCGTAAGAATGCCGCTGAAAAGTCTCTACCTAATATGTTCGTAGCGATGGACGAATAAACGAATATCTCGAGGTAATCGGTACCGATTAGAAAAACTATGCTACTACCAGTTGCGTTATTATACGAACCCCCCGTACCCCCTCCACCCGCAATTTGCATGTACGACACCCCATTTTTATACAGGAAGACGTTACCATGAGAGGTATTACCCACATCACGAAAATCTATGTACACCGAAACGATATAGTATCCGGCTTTACCGGGAGTGAAACGAGTCAGTCCGGTACTGTTGGTACTGTTGGTACTATCGGTACTGAATCTTACACTATCGAAAGAAACTCTTGTGTGAGTTGTAGCGTTTATGGCTTGTTGAGTCATAGTGTAAAAGCTTACCGCGGGTCCGACTGCGGTCGTATCAACATATTTTTTAGTCGCTGCATCGCCGTCACCACCGGGATCGCGTAGGCCTGTAATGTGTGCACCATGCATAAAGATGGGCTTATACACATTTATTTTAGACGTATCCATCGACTTAACCATCTCTAAGACGGGTTCATTATTTATTTTAAAACGAAACCCATCCGTCGATTGCGATGTAATTGGTTGGTTTAATCGACCTTCTATTTTATTAGTTGTATTTCCTAAAAATATATTAAAATCTTTAGTTCCATCTAAATCCTTACATCCCATCGCCCGCGTAAGATCCCTGCCGATGCTTAAGAATAGGTCGCCAGTCACGGCATCTCCAGTTTTAGACACTTTCGAAGCAGTTTGTTCATCAACGTATTTCTTATTCGTCAAATGATTATCGTCGTCGTGATTCTTTATCAAATCTATGGTATTTCTTATTCGTCAAATGATTATCGTCGTCGTGATTCTTTATCAAATCTATGGCTTGTCCCCGACTTAGAGCCTCATCCATTCCTGCTTCCGAAATGTTCGTTGTATGTAGACCTTTAACCTTCGCAGGACGGAAAGGGGTAAATAATTACCCCAGGGGTGTTTGGATGTTGATTGCGGAGCAACTGTAGGTAGGTATCATTTGTCGTTCCACATGTTTACAAGTTACTACCAATGACATATTCTGACTGCATACCCACCACATTGCCATGTGGTGGGAAAAAGATTTTTCAATCCAAAGTGTCCTGGGGTAAAAATTTACCCCTCTTCGTCCTCGACGTCGTTATTTTTTTGTTCATAGGGCAGGTATGTTTTTTAAAGATATGAGCTCATAAGTGACTTCCAATCATAAATCAAGTGTGGAATCTACCATGGAACTGAGTGTTAATAGTTTCATAATTGTGGAGAGTTTATTTTCCAAGATGGCGGCCAATATGGCCGCCAAAACCAAAATATGCATGTCTCAGCTCATAGGTAACCTAAAATGACAAATGAAGTGTCAATTGTAATATTTCCAAGGTCAAGGAATCGATTTATCGCAGTGGTAATAGGGTGTGAATACTACTGTCCAAGATGGCGGCCAACATGGCCGCCAAAACACAAAAATGTGCATATCTCGGCTTGTAGGTAAGATACAATGACAAATGAAGTGTCAATTGTAGCATTTCCAAGGTCAAGGAATTCATTTATCGTAGTGACAATAGCGTGGGAATACTATTATCCAAGATGGCGGCCAATATGACCGACAAAACACAAAAATAGGAATTATCAATCAGCTGACTGATCGGTCACCATTGCCACTGCGATAAATCGATTCCCTGACCTTGGAAATGTTACAATTGACACTTCATTTGTCATTGGAGCTTACCTACAACCTGAGATATACATATTTTTGTGTTTTGGCGGCCATGTTGGCCGCCATCTTGGAAATTGGTATTCCCAAACGATTGCCACTACGCGAAATCGATTCCTTGACCTTAGAAATGTTACAATTGATACCTCATTTGTCATTGTAGCCTACCTATGTGCTGAGATATATATTTTTATGTGTTTTCGCGGCCATGTTGGCCGCCATCTTTGAAAGTATTATTCCTACACTATTGCCACTACGATAAATCGATTCCTTGACCTTGAATATGTTACAATTGACACCTCATTTGCAATTGTAGCTTACCTATGAGCTGAGAAATACATATTGTTGTGCCTGGCGGACATATTGGCCGCCATCTTGGAAAATAGTATTTCCACACTATTGCCACTACGATAAATCGATTCCTTGAACCTGGGAATGTAAAAATGGACACTTCATTTGTCATTGTAGTTTACCTATGAGCTGAGATATACAAAAGTCATATGGTTATATTTTGGCGGCCATTCTGGCCGCCATCTTGGACAATAGTATTTGCACACTATTGCCACTATGATAAATCGATTTCTTGACCTTGAAAATGTTACAATTGACACTTCATTTGTCATTGTAGGTTACCTACGTGCTGAGATATACATTTTTGTGTGTTTTGGCGGCCATATTGACCGCCATCTTGAAAAGTAGTATTTGCACACTATTGCCACTATGATAAATCGATTCCTTGACCTTGGAAATGTTACAATTGACACTTCATTTGTCATCGTAGCTTACTTGTGAGCTGAGATATTATATATTGTTTTGGGGTAAAAAAATTACCCCTTTCCGTCCTCCGTGTATCGTAAAATGTTTCCGTCCTGCGAAGGTTAATACTGTGACCACCCATTTTTAAATTTCCAGTCGCGGGGTTTGCTCCATCCAATCGAAGGAAACTAGCATTTACTTGACTAAGAGTAACACCTCCAGCAATTATTCTTTGCGTATATCCGGCATCTGCATGTCCAAATTTATCGACAGGCATTTTATATATATAATTTTTTAATGCAAGTCCGTTTATAACTTCTTGAAACTCGCATCCGTCGTTGCGCGTTTTCTTCAGCACGTACAGACACAAATGAACGCAAAACACTTCGTTATTCGGCTGTATTCGGTAGCTGTTGTAAAGCAGCGGTCTTTGTAGGTATTTTATTAATTCCGTTGGAGGAGGTAGTCCATAGCTGTCGAAATAAATTTTCTCGTTGCCGTTCTTAAAAAAACCGACCCAATGGTTACCTACCCCATTAGAATCGTCTAGGTTCAATATCCCACACTCATTCCGTCGAGGTTTTTTCGGTAGAGTGTCTCGTAGAAAACTCCTCTAAAATTCGGAATATTCAGCTTCTTCGCAGCATCCAATAATTCAAAATTCGTTAACGGCTGATTTGGAAGAACTACGCCTTCGACATCGATTTGTTTAACGCTCATTTTATATTAGAGAATAATGACCCTATGCTAAAGTGTGGATGCCATCTTGCTGAATCACTCGTTTATCATCTTCCGCCGAAAGAGCCACCTTGTTGACTTCTTCGGTGTAGATCTCGTGTAGGTGGGATCGAATGACATTCATCTTTCTCGATTGTTCTCGTTTAGTGAACAAGCAGTCTTTATAATCTTCGTGAGTGATAGATTTCTTGACGACATTCTTCTTCACGACTTTACATTTCTTGTGGTCTACTCCAGCCATCTTGTACGAATACAGTTTCGATCTTAAACCCACGAAACTTTCGATCTGTTTACCAGCCGCTTCATCTTTGAACAAACCAATAACCTTTTTATTAATGCCAGTTTCTATACCCGACGGATGGTCTTTAGGATAGTCGCTAGTGTCGAATCTACTTCTAATTTCAGGAGCTATATCGGCGTAGAAGTCTTTGGTCTTAATTTCATAAGCTAGAGAATCTGTATCCGTAAAAAGTAACTTTGCTCTATCTTCATACTTTTTCTTGATGTAATTATAATGAAAGTCGTACATTATCGTCTTACTCAAGTCTAAAATACACATACCGAGATATATAGGCTTGTTGTAATATAGTTTCGTACGTTTCATGTGAATGGCGATTAGGTTTTCATCAAAAATAGTTCGAGTGTCGTAGCTCGTTTTCGCCGCTAGTTTTATAGCTTGCTTTTCGCCGGTAACTAGTTTTATGTCCACCCGAGACTCTATGTTTTCGCACGTCTTCCCAAACACACTATTATTCATTAGTTTGAAAAAGTCTTTCTCGAAATCGTTGGTGGCTCTGGTCCTCAGGCTGGTATTTAGATCGATATATTTTTTCAGCCAGGCACTTTCTTCAAATTTAATTCAACGATGAATTTTGGTTATCTTCAAACCTAGGCTTTCATACAGCTTTAAATTTTCGTAATGGACTATGTACTTTACTTTATCGTTCAGGTTTGGAATGAGTTTAGGCACGGTTGAAGATTCGGGTGTAATATTCTCAGGGGCGAGAGGATAGTCGTTGTGAAGATCGTGCTAATCTCTTTGGTATTCCATGTCCACTTCTAATATACTCGGCGTTGATCTCCAGTCGTTTAGCTCCTCATTGCCCATCCACTGGAACCCGTGAGTTGGTAGATTCTTACACATCGCCCATCCATACAAATTGTTAGCGTCTAAATAGGTTATAAATGATGAAGGCTTGCTGTCATCAAACGAGGGTATGTACTTATTGTTTGCCTGCCCATAACGATGTGAAATTGTACTAACACCGCCTCTTATCCCATGTTTAACCATTAGTATAATATCATAATCGCTCAACAACTCCAACTCTACTCCCGTCAACTTTAATGCGGCGTCCCAAGCAAGACCCGGAGAAGTATAATACCAAGCGGGGTCTAGACCATAGTTCTCATAACACACGTCTCTAAAATTCTCAAAGACATCAGCGAGCAGGAGAACATCGGACAGGTTATATAAATCGTGATATTCTCTAAACGTTTTAAATCCGAATTCATTCCATACCACCCGTGCATGGTTGTAGTCTTCATCGCTAATGTCCGAGTCGTTAAGTCTCGAATAGAATGCCGACTTCGGTGGTAGTTCTGTTTCGTTCAGGCGATCGATGGAATCAACGTAATCGTATGGATACGCTCCTTTTCTAAGCAAGAGATCGAGCCGATTACCAGAGTAGTGCTTGCTTATATTTTTACACTGGTCTTTGCTTAGGTTCCTCGATAAAGCGTCGAGACTCGAAGCCATAAATCGAAAACTATCGATGAACCGTAATTCACGCTTAGCCTCTACTTCCTTATTTTCTTTACCCACAAACTTATCAACCACAACTTCTCTGCTAAATGAGATGTACTTTTCTTCGTTACAGGCAATGCAGTTAATCTTTTCGTTATCATCGCCTCGTAATTTCTTTACGAATAAATGACTGTCGTATCCGGATAAATTATGTAGCAGTACCGGGATAAACTTGGGGACTTTATAGTGTAGATTACAAATGTTATGAGCGGCTCCTCTATATTTTCCAGTTAAATGACAGTGGTCTCGAACTCGATCATCGCCTAGTTCGCCTTCGCAAATGTGGCAAACAGCAGCCGAGTCGTATAGCTCCTTGTCTTCCTTCCCGAATATCATTTCTTTTGGAAATTTGAATCGCTTGTAAATATCTTTTATATCGTCTATAAGAGTGTCTATAAACATCTGCGCTACATCATCGCCTTCGTTCTTCGCCGTGAACGTTACGGGGGCTCGCGAATATAAGTCATCATCGAAACATTTTATGTAATAACAGAAAGAACTTGGAATGTGTTTTTGGTATTTGTTGGTGTAGGACGTGTTGGGATCTGGTTGACAAGTGTCTATAGGTTTAATAAAACTTTCGAAATCGGCGTACGCTACAAAGGGGACTCTCCTTTTCTATAATAATTTTTAAAACTCAACACAGTTACCGGTTCTGGAAGTTCTATCTTTTGAGCTTCGTGTTGGGAACAGTACTCGGTGTGTTTGTGTAGCGAATCTTTTCTACTGAATCCCATTAATCATCTTTTACAATAGTGCATCGAAGTGTGTGAGTTTTCTCTATGAACCGCCATCAGTCTGTTAAAGTTCTTTATGCAACAATAATGCTTCTTTTCTCCGTTAGAAATGAGTAATAGATCTACACACCGATCGTTCTCATGCTTTGATAAATATAGTGGGAACAGGTTAACATCTTTCTCGTAACCAAAAACATTAATACTAATATTATTATTTCTCTAAAACCTGCTTATCACGTTCGCATCCACTGCTACTGGGAATTCGATGTCGGACCAATTAAGTTCCTCAGACTGCTTGATTAATTCTTTCGTAATTCTTTCCGAATCTCTCACAACAGGGTTTAAGGCTCTCGTCACGCACCACTTGAAACATTCTTCGTCTTCGTTCTTCATATTAATAATTCCCTTTTTACTCGCCAACCATTTCGGTAGTGGAATGTAAGAACTACCTTTCAGCGGTTTATAAACAATCGTGTTGATTTCTAATTTGTGAACCGCTCTGAGTCTCCAGTTACTACCACGCATCTGGAAGGTAGCCATCGACTCAATAATTTTATCTTTCGCGTTGTTATAAATTTCACTTACATCGGTGGAGTCTAGAATCACCTCAGTCCTGGAAACGAATGGAAAATCTTTGGAATCTACTTCTCCGGTCTTCATTTCAACGCGCTCCATTGTGCTGGTAAGGACAAAGTTGGTCTTTGTCTGACGATTTTTTAACAACAAGTCGAACGTCTGTGCTCGAACGGTGTTAAGAAAAGTTGTGGCATCAATACCCTTAGCTCCCTCTACCGCGTATTGTTTCGTGAAGCCCTTGATGGCTGAAGCAGTTTGATGAATTTCAAACTTTGGTTTATTAATTATTTTCCTAAAATATGAAGTAATTTTTGTTTGCATTACCCCAAAGTTCTCCTTTACGATTTTCATTGGTTGCTTAGGTATGTTCCTTTCAATCACCTTAGCACATGTTTTAATCGCTAACATAGTTTTGTTGTAAATTTTTCGTGCTGTTGAGGGTGCTTGTGTTGTGATTTCAATCTGCAAATTGGTATTAGGTGAGATTGGCGCAAAATGTGAGGGAATTAGTGTTTGGGTCTCGTTAGCTTAAATTTTAGCAATCAACTCCGCTTTCCGCAGTCTCGTATATCCAACCAAGCCGCTCTGCTTGGCGATTTTTCTTAATTCAATAACAGTTTTCTTCGAGTATTCCATTTTATATTGGAGTGATGTTCCTTTAAGCTGTTCTTAAGAAAATATTTTCATATATTTTATATACACAAGAAAAAAGTTTGTGATGATGATAATGATATAAGACGACAATGGATGGACGACCTCGACACTCGGGTCTATGACGCCGGCCTCTTCACCCGTAAAAGAGATTCATTGTTCTATTGTTTTCATATGCTGAGGCTGTATGAATGTCTTCATCGTATGATATCACGCGGTTTCGTTTACATATTGCTTGAAGGCGAAACAACCACATGTGGCTAGGTTTTATTGCTCGTTTATGACTACGTACGAAACGGTTGGGGTCGTCTCGCTGCAGCGGAAAGCCGTTCTTCGATTACTTACAGCGTAGTTAGTTCCAACGAATGTGGCGTCGCCCGATAAGGGGCTTTTGGGGATTATACCCCATGTTTATAGGTTTGTGCACGCAGGCTTGGCGTTCTACCTAGTTATTAGGTGATTTTATTTTACCCATGTCTGTAGGTTTGTGCACGCTGGAGATTTTTTATCCTTTGCAATAGGTTAGAAACTGTTTTTTAACCTACTATGTGGGGATCTGAACCCAGGATTAGGTCAAATGCGCTAGTTACTAACTTTCTCCTCTACTATGGTCATACTGGCACATGGTTTACCAGCCCAGAAATAAATTTTTTAACGCACGTTATTGTGAAGTACCATATATTTGTCGATTGTAAATTGAATTTGGATTATAACAAGCCAAATCCCGTTAAAATATTCCATTCCTGTACCCCTCAACCATAGCATATACCAAGGACACCCCAAGGTATGGGGCTGATGGTCATACTGGCATATGGTTTACCAGCCCAGAAATAAATGTTTAACGCAAGTTATTGTGAAATACCATATATCAGTCGAATGCAGATTTAATTTGGATTATAACAAGCCAAATCCCGTTAAAATATTCCAATCCTGTACCCCACAACCAGGCAACAACTACATGTGTACAATTGAATACCTGCGAAAAATCCCGCAATTGCAAAAAACTACAAAAGAGTAGGCCCCCTATTAAAGTTCAAATAAAGTTTCACCAGGTGGCGCTATTGTGAAATACCATATATCAGTCGATTGCAAATTGAACTTGGATTATAACAAGCCAAATCCCGTTAAAATATTCCAATCCGTTCTCCAGAAATCACAATGAAAACATTGGGGTCCGGTCGGACCCCCGTTGGGCATTCGTGTACCAAAAAATAGCTTGGGCACTCGAGGGTTAAATGTTCCAGTGTTGCATTGGGCATTTGATTAGTCTCAGCAGCAATGGTTATTGAAACAACCTCAGCAAAATCAGAGTCCTCTTCAATATGATAAAATGGAAGGGTAGTTATGATGCATTGGTGACAGTACCATGTTTCATTAGTTGGGTTTAAACTTAATTTACGAAACAGAGGGTTTATATAGCACAGTTTTACATAGCGAACAATTGTTATTCTCCACACTATAGTCCATGGCATTAACATCGAGCAGCGGACACAGTGTGCCAAAAGAATAATAATGTGAGTAGTCCTCACAACTCAGATTAGCATTTCTTGTGATAAGTAATGTCTCTCAGTGGAAATCCAGTCATATCATTGGCTGTTAAACATTTACAGCAGTGTAAACATGTTATAGCAAGATTTCATTAGTAAATCTATTAATATATCTGTTAACTACGTATGTAGTATCGAAACATAGCATAGAGTTAACGCAACATGTCTCAATTCTATTCAAAGAAGTCAGGATACTGAAATACAAAATACCAGCAGGCTGTTGCAAGTCGATCAATGTTCTCAGATCCTTTCCAGGTCCAGCGTGGAGGTAACTTTCATTGGTTTTTCGGTAGGAGAGTCAGTGCGTCGTACGTAGATAAGGCCACCGGCAGTCCAGGTAGCCATAATCTTTTTCTCTCTCACCATGGTTCTTGTACGAGAGAAGTGCTCATTTATGTAAATAGAGGTTTTTTCTGATCGTGGAGATGAAGAGGAGGCCTGTACGCGTAGAGATTTCCTGGCTGCGAGATGGGAGTTCCTCGCCTGACGAGATGAGAACCGGACAACAATCGGCCGGTGTTTGTCATTTTTCTCGAGGGGGATCCGATGCGCGATGGAAATGTCAGATTTTCCAACATCCAAGCCTAAGCGAACCTGACATAGGCTAAGAACACTTTGGATTGTTTCCTGGTTTGTTTGGCCAGTTGATTGATGGGAGTCCGAGAAGCCAGAAGTGGCCTCTGCATATGAAGATTCCGGTAGGCCATGAATGACAAGATTGTCCATTCTGGAGTAGTTCTCGACAGCTTCGACACGAAGTCTGAGTGCGGAGTTCTAATCTTCGAGCGTTTTGATCTTCCGTTTCAACGGGTAGCACGCGCGGGCAGCGATCTCCGTAGTTATTTCCTCCATGTTTTGTTTCATTGTAGCCGAAAAGTCTTCCGACAAGCTACTGAAGAGGTTTTCAAAAGCTGGAGTCAAGCTTGCAGTTAAAACTGGGGTCAAGCTTGCGGTTAAAACTGGGGTCAGGCTTGCAGTTAAAACCGGAGTCAGGCTAGCTGTTAGACAGGCAGCCTTGAACGATAAAAAGAAATACGTTGTACACCACGAAAATTTGAAGCTGTAAGAAAGGCTTGGGTTGAAGATCGTAAAAATTCGTAAAGGGGTACTGTTCGAAGAAAGCCCTTGGTTGAAGTATTATGTAGATCTAAACACTGATTTGAGAACGAAAGCTACTAATAACTTTGAGAAAGACTTTTTCAAACTGATGAACAATAGCGTCTTTGGGAAATCTCTTGAAAGGATCGAAAATCATGTAGATATAAAATTGGTATGTCACGAGAAGGAAGCTATCAAGCTAGCTGCAAAACGGTTTATGACCGCCTTACGAGTTTCGACGAGAATCTAATCGCCGTTCACATGAAAAGACCGAGATTGTTTTATGATAAACCGATATATCTAGGCATGTGTATATTAGACTTGAGTAAAACTTTTATGTATGACTTTCAATACAATTTTATACGCAAAAATAGGGAGACAGAGCTAAATTGTTATTTACCGATACAGATTCGTTGGCATATGAAATACAAACAGAAGATTTTTACGACGATATCGCTGAAGACGTTGCGGTTCGATTCGATACGAGTTATTACCCAGAAGATCACCCATCGGGTTTAACCCTCGTAGTATGTCGCTAAGTTAGTCACACTTGGGGTTTTGGGTCCATATGGACCCCAATGTTAAAACCAAAGGATTATTGGTAGAACGTTATGTAGTAGCAATAGGATATGTGGTCATATCATAGGCGTAATTTGTGGGGGTACAAGGGGTACCTGTACCCCTACCTTTTGGACTGGGGGTACCGTACCCCCAACTTTGAACAATGCCAATCCATATTTTATTATTGTGCTATCCCAGAGATCGCAGTCTCCGCCTTGCTTCGTGCATAATTATAAGAAATTGGTACCCCCCGCTTTTTAGACCAAAGTTAAGTCCCTCGGTCATATACTGTTTTGCTTTCTAATAAAAAGGTGGCAGTTGTTATGACTTTATATTGTGATAAAAGGAGCTGAAAAAGAAAAGCGAGAAGGCAGAGAATCGACTAAATTTCAAACTTTTCATTGTATCTTAGTAATTTTTTTGCTGTTGTCTTTGTATCTTATTGATATTTAGAATATCTGCTGAAGGTGTCAGTCGAGTTTACTGCCCATGACTACTTATGTCCCTCAGCATACAACTACAACAGGCACATAAAGATTTATACTGTTTTTTATGATAGGCCAACAACTACTAAACTCTAGTACGAACGCATATGACACGGTGCTTATATTATTTTTCGTCCATCACTTACAAGGGATCTAAATTTGCCACAAACTGATCGTATTTTTGTCTTCTTCACGTGCATAATTTGCACCTTCCACGTTTTCTTTGAGGTCTGGCGTGATGTTGGTTGCTATCTATATTATCATGCATTTGTCATGAACTCATGAGATCATACAAACACAAGGGCAAAATTGTGTTGAAAACCGAGTAATACATACATAAGTATCAATCTAGTTTACGATAGTACAAATTGTCAGAAACGGCCCGTATCTCACACGCCTCTTTCTCATTTGCTTCTCTCTGTGTCATGTGATCGATGAGTAGGGTGGAGTGAAAATGGCCCCAAAAACATTTTTTTTAAGCAATCGTTTTCTAATAATATGGAAAGTTGCCAGCATGTTAGAGTTAATAGTGCTCAAAATATTGTTGATTTTGCTTTGCGTCTTCTGCCCTCTACCGGCGGTAAAATATTAACCATATCAAATTCTTTGAAAAACGTCAATATAGTGCATTATTTTTTTCTTTTTCTTGAACTGACTGTTGTCCCACGGTTGCAATTCATGAAATACACGTTCAAATCAGTTGCGGAAATCGTATCTGGTATGCTACAGGTTAATGGAATTGTAACCAGGGGCGTAACTTTGGTCTATAAAGTGGGGTGTGGGTATCAATTTCTTACATCCACGAAGCAAGGCGCTGACTGCGATCTCTGGGAAAGCACAATAAAAGTATTGATTGGCATTGTTGAAAAGGGGGTACGGTACCCCAGTCCAAAATGTGGGGAGGGGAAGGTACGGGTACCCCTCATACCACCCACAAACTACGCCTATGATTGTAACGCCTAATGAATGCAACGACGTTTTCTGAAAGGAAGAAAATTAGGAGAGAACGAAAGAAGTACTGAAGCTCTGTTCAAGCAGGATACACCAGTATACGACTGTAAGTGTTGAGGGGTTTTTCCAGAGAGTAGTCCAAAAGAGGTCCGAATCCGGTTTCCGGGGAACATATCAAGAGAGGAGGCAGAGCAGCTGTGAAGAAGGGTGTCGTTTAGGGCGAGAAGAATTCGAATACAGAGGATCAGATGAGTCTGGGTAGGAGTACTTGAAAAGGTGAGACCAGTTTGTAGTGGAAAGCCCGGAGATAGATAGAGGATCATGAGAAGGAAGATGGAGGACGTGTTTGGAGTGGAATGATGATGGAGAAACCGAGAATCTGCGGAATTCAAGTGGGAGATAGTTACAAAGGCGTGGTGCTCTGTTGGATATGGCTCGTTTGGAGAACTTGAGATGAGTAGTGATTGGGGATCGTGAAAGACTGATAGGAGGAGGATTGGGGGAGCTGGTTGCCTGGATGGTGAAGAGATCACGGAGCTACTTGGGTATATTGTATTGAGTTGTAAGTTAGTGATAGGACTTTGAAATGCATTCGCTAGTTTAGCCGGTGGAGTGATTTGAGATTGAGAGTGATATGATGATGTTTGGGCGTTCTAGTGACAGCTCTGGATAGTGAGTTTTGGATAAGATGCAGACGCTTGATTTGGGTGGATTCTGGTTGAGGAAGAAGGAATTGCTCTAATCAAGCTTTGAATTAACAATAGAGGTAACAATGGTAGAGGCAGTTTTAAGGTCGATCTTAAGCCAGATGCGACGAAGGTCACGAATGTGCATGAAGCAGGAGCGCGAGAGGTTGGAGATGTGGTTAGAGAAGGAGAGGTGTGGGTCACAAGTAATACCGATTGCGGACGGGGAAATCCGAGTTTAAGGTTAAGAAACGATGTTGATAGGTGTATCGAAGGGGTTAGGACTTTTCTTGATATGATCAGGAAACCCTAGGATGAATTATGTTTCGGAAGGGTCAAGGTAGAAGAAATTGAACGACATTCACTGTGGGACTATGGGCTAAACACGTTGAAATATTGCATCGACGGTAGAGGGCAGAAGATATCATTTGAAATTTTTAATATTTGGTGTGTTTCTTTCTCTACCCAAGTTGCATCTTTTGCGCACTATTAGAATTCAGTTACTAAAAACATTTTTTTCACTCCACCCTATTGATGAGCTTCAGCTCGTTCAGTAGCTACGGGTTCTACGCTCAACTGCTCGACTCGTCAGGCGTAACTCCAAGTATGCTTCTGTCTCTGCCTATATGCGTGATGTGCTGCATTGGCTCCCTATTGCCCAGCATACCTTCTTTTGGTCGCTGCTTTACTCTTTCGCCGTCTTCTTGACTGCGCCCCATCTTACCTACGCGACCTTTGCCGTCCGGTGTCCGACGTCGTAGCGCGTCGGGCACCTCGCTCCTCGACCAGAGGGTAGCTCTTGGTCTCATGTCCTCGTTCTTCCACTAGGCAGCGCCGGGATTTCTCAGTTGTTGGTCCCTCTACTTGGAATGGACTCCCTCTGAAACTGCGCCTGCTACCTCTGAACGATTTGCCTGCGTTACATAAATCATTCCAAGTCTTTCATAGCCGTTGTTTGCCTGGGAGTGCTCCTGAATATGTAACCTTAAGAGGCGCCATATAAATTCTCAGAATGAATAAATGAATGATTGAACAAATATATTGTTACATAAACTAAACCAGTGACACTGCAATGTAAAATCTTGAATTGAATTGCAAAATTAAATTTTTGTGTTGTCTCCAAATGCATTATTACCATTGGGGTCCATTTGGACCCCAACACCTCAAGTGTATAATTGTCTCATATCTCGACCACAAGTGGTGTGGAATATTTATTTTAACAGGAATTATTCTAGGCCATAAATGATGAAAAGTCATAAAATTTCAGCTTCTTAAGTGCACGGTATCCCTACATTTTATTTAAATGAGAACGCGCTTGGGGTTCATATGCACTCCAACATGCTAAGAGGGTTAAGGTCCCGAATTAACAAGAAAGTTATCGGTTTCTTCAAAGACAAATCCGCAGGACGACAATTCCTGGAGTTTATAGGTTTAAGGGCCAAGTTGTACTCGTATTGAATGGATGGTAAGATCATTAAAGTGCAAAAGGCGTTAGGCAAAATGTTGTTAAGAAAACGATAACTCAGGATGATTACAAAAACTGTCTTTTTACCAAAAGAGAACGACTAAGAGAAATGAACGTTTTTAGATCGTATCATCATGATATTTATACCAAACAGGTAAATAAAGTTGCATCATCCGCGAATGATGACAAACGAGTAATAATGGAAGACGGTATTCATACATTAGCGTACGGACAATTCTCGTTACGCTGAGCACATAAAGAATCTTCTCGTTGTTTATAAAATGAGTTTTAGATACATTAATGAAATCGACGTTTGCGGAGTCGCGTTACCGAATGTTCCTTTGTCGAATATACAACTGCTAGAAACCGCTAAGAAGATGAAGATTAGTAACTTTAGAGGAGTGTTCCTATGAGACGAGTTGCCCGAGAGACCGAGAGCTAACGAGAGTGGCATTCTTAACCTAGACAAATCTAGTGGGAGGGGAACTCATTGGTTGGGTTGGATAAAGAAGAAAGGTGAAATTTCGGCGAAATATTTCGATGGCTATGGTCTCCCTCCAGCTGCCGAGCTTTTGGAATATTTACGCCGTCCAGTTTATTATAACAGCGAACGAATACAGACAGATAACGAAGTGTTTTGCGGTCATCTGTGCTTGTACGTGTTGAAAATGATGGACGATGGCGCGAGTTTTCAAGAAGTTATAAACGGTTTGTTCTGATATAAAAAATATATATTGTATATATATAATAAAAATGCCTGTGGATAAATTCGAACATACTGATGTAGGATATTCGGAAAGAGTAATTTCCGGAGGCGTTACATTGTCTCAAGCAAATGCTACTATCCTTCGTATGGATGGAACAATCTCTGCGACCGAGAATATTAATTTGGATTCTCATAAACTTGTCAACGTGTTAGAACCTACTACCCTGAAGATGGTGCTACCAAAAATTATGTAGATATTAATAGCGGTGTAAATAAAGTTTCTAAGACCGGTTATTTCATGACCGGCAATCTTTTTTTAAGTGTGGGCTCGAATCGTCAATGTACCATGGGGTGTAAAGATCTACGCGGAAGCAAACTGTTTGCTTTGATCTTGTGTAATCTGTTTAACAGAAGAGAAGGTTATTTAAACCAACCTATTACGTTGCACTCGATCGAAGGGTTCTTACGCAAAGTGGGAACGGTCAATATAATGCGATTCGGAAAATTGTCCAGTGACCTTAAAATCGATGAATACCAAGATATCGCAATGAATCAAAAATATATCGTCGATTTACACGACCCCGTTAACCCTCACGAAGCCTCCACTAAAAATTGCGTCGATACTGCTCTTAGTAGAACGGATAATAATGCTCTTAAAAGTGTTATATCGGATACATACCTAATTTGGAGGCTGATGAAAGTGTTATCGGATTCATCGCTAATGCTAGTTTAATTGTTACTGACAAGTATCACGCGTATGGAGCTTTCAATAGTCTAAATGCAGATGGTTCGAACGGAACTTTGATAGATAATAGTAGATCAACCCTAAATGTCTGGCTGCAGAAAAAATGTCCTGAGCCGTTTAAAATTTGGAGAATTGCGTTGAAAGCGATAAGACGCAACAGAGGCACATACCAGATAACAAACTGGATTTTAAACGGAAGTAACGATGGATCAACGTTTACCCAATTACTGAGATCGACGGAGGTATTATTAAACACCGAATATGCTCCGTCATTTTTTAATCTTACAACGCCTCCGACTGCGTTCCAATATTACAGAGTTTCGGTAACAAGCAACCCCAGTCACACTGTGGTAGGAGTAGAAATCCTACAATTATACGCATACGATACATAAATCGGGGAAATTATAATAACCGATTATGAAGTTCACACACCGTGCAGGCACGTGACGTCACCGGATGACTCTGGCCCAGATACCAGACCATAACTCCTTGTTGCGTGAACGATTGTTAATTAAAGGAAGTTCATAAATCCAACCATCCCATCCATTCATTCATTACAAACGCACCGGATAACCTTGACCCGTGCTGGACACTTATTATACACACACACAGTGTGTGTGTGTGTGTGTGTGTGTGTGTGTGTGTGTGTGTGTGTGTGTGTGTGTGTGTGTGTGTGTGTGTGTGTGTGTGTGTGTGTGTGTGTGTGTGTGTGTGTGTGTGTGTGTGTGTGTGTGTGTGTGTGTGTGTGTGTGTGTGTGTGTGTGTGTGTGTGTGTGTGTGTGTGTGTGTGTGTGTGTGTGTGTGTGTGTGTGTGTGTGTGTGTGTGTGTGTGTGTGTGTGTGTGTGAATATATATACATGTCTGTGTGTGGCCAACGACTGATTATTAAGTAAGATCTGATGCGGATGCTGCTTATGCTGCTGATGCTGCTGATGCTGCTGTGATGGGCATTTGCACTGTTAATTAATTAATTAATTAATTAACTAATTAACTAATTAATGGCCCACATTGCTACAAGTCCCACTACTGCTTCTGCCCGCTTGTAGGTGACATTCCTAAGTTTGCCCACATCTCTGCCTTTATTCGTGACTCCCTCCACTGGCTTTCTGCCCAACAGAGAATTCAGTTAAAAACCCTCACCTTCATGCACAACTGCCTTACTGGGTCTGCTCCGTCATATCTAAAGAATTAATGCACCTCTGTCTCTTCCTTGCCTGAGAGGGCCTCCTTACGATCCTCGTCCCGTGACCTTATGGTTGTTCCGCGTTTGCACATCTCCACGGCCCAATCCAGGAGCTTTGCCTATATTGGTCCTTCAGCCTGGAACAGTCTTCCCCACAGTCCCTCCGCCAAGAGTTTCTTGCCGTCTCTCCTCTGAGGTAGTACTCAGCAGTGGATCTCGAATAGTATTCGGCATTATTATAGCAGTCAAGATGCACTACTCTAGCACAAGCTACGCAGGTAATTACCCTCAGAGAGTTCATCTATACTAAGCAATAATGTAGAACAATTTAGACAAGCTTTCCCTTGACATGAGAGCAAACAAGAGACAAGTTAAGTGTGCACAATCGTCAACAGAGACCGTAAATGTAAGTAAGGAAATATACTAGGCCATTTATAACATCGTTAGATATAAACATACAAGGCTGTCGCAACATAAATCATGAGATGTTCTCTGCCTCAAAAATAAAATTGGGAAAAGGAAAAGATCTAGGGCACATGTAGCAACTTAATAAAACATATTAAGTCTGTCTCAACTGAAATCCACATAAGCGAGGTCACATACAGCAGCTTTAACATTAACATACTGCCGCAGCACAAATCTGGGGCCGGCATCAGGATCAATGGTTGAAGAGTCAGGCACGAGGAGAGCATAGGAGAATGAAACCAGGGTTCTTGACCAGGTGAGTGGTCGGAAGAGGAGATGGGCGAAGTTACTTGGTATTCACAGCCGGAGTAGTGCAGGGTGTATCGCTGGAAGAGATGTTATCCAAATACTTAAGAGAGGTAATCTTCCTTGGTTTTATGCAGTATCCTCAGATAGACTAACGAATACCAATCCTGCTCTCGTCCAGATTGAGCCCAGTAGTCTCTCTTTTACGAATTTCCTAGCTCCGAATAGTGAGTTGTGTTTAGTCAGGTATTCGTTGTGGATGTACACAGGGCTGGAGCTGGTGAAGCTCCACAGAAGTTTTCATGCCGCATATATAGACTGCATTCCTGGCTCGCCAGGTGACGTACCGAACTATATATGGACGATTCTTCGGGCCACTGGAGACTATAGACAAAGGAAATTTCCGAGTCTTTGATTGACAGGTCCAGTCGTGAATTGCACAGTTCACGGATGGATTGAGCATAATTTAGGACGTACACTCGTACAGTGCCGACATCGCCTCTAGTCCAGCAGCTCCTTGGAAAGGTCGATTCGGCAAGGAAGAAACTGAACGTGACTTCCTTATCTAGGACTCCTCCAGGCCATGAATTATGAGATAGTATTGTCTGAAGCGATTCTCTATCTAATCCAATTTAGTTCTAAGGGATTCGGATTCAGATTCCAAAGCAGCTATCTTGAAGTTTTCACAGTGATTCGCAATTACTAGGGTTCCAGCAGTTTCTAGATGAAGTTGGTGATGATATAAAGCGGGTGAGAATTTTAGTGAGACGGGTAGAGAGCATATCCATGATTTTGTCATCTTGGAGAGCTTGTAAGAAATCGTCTGGCTTTATGTGTTTTTTGACATGTTTCACGACATGTAAGTTCAATGTTCAATGACTTTCCGTAGATACGATCAGTGCGAATACGATTTATAGCAGTTGTAACTTCATTATCGCGGTACGACACTCAACCATATTTCTCGATAGATGGCCAGGTTGCTCTATGACATTAAAATATTTCTGAAACCTGTCTGATAAGTTTGCATTTTTGGGCTAAGTTTCTGCAACAGAGAAGGAAAAGATTGTTGTTCGGATGGCCGCCGAGCTAGAAGAACGGACTGTGAGAACTGAGGCGTCTACCCTCAAGTAAGATGCAAGCCCGGGCAACTTCACAACAAAGAGTAGGCCTACTGCAAATTTTCTCCCTCTACCACCAGATACATGCATGGAGTGTTTCCATGAGACACACGAGAATGATGATTACTAAGGAGGAAGAGGGCGGGTCAAGTATTTATGTGTCGTAAGTTATTCTGTTTAGCGTGCGTTTTCTGTTTCAAGACATAACAGGCTGATTGTTGGCGATCAAAACAGAAAGAATTTCATTGCAATTAGTCGAGGAAACACGAAATCGGTTTCTCTACCTAAACGACCAAGAAGTCTGTTGGTGACGCCGTTTCCAATAAACTGACTGCAATCTGTCATTGTCTAGGGTTGTATACAATGTATAGAAACAGGATGATATCAGTTACGTGTCTGTTTCTTGTTGTTTTAATAGAATCGCCTAAGAATTATGAAGAATGTTAGATGAACTACTACTATCAGCCGACTGAAAATTGGTCTTTCCCTTACATATTCACTTTCCTATGGTTTCAAATTTCGCTTCTGCAGATATCTACCTTAATTATAACCACAAATTAATAAATGCATTTGCATTTTTTCCCTTTGGTCATATGTTACTTGATTTATCGACAATTTCAAGGACGCTTGTTAAGATAACACTGATAGTTTTAACAATCAGCACAATATTATGCTGTCATGGGCTCTCGTGCATTTCTGTTGCTACCTCTAGGCCTATCGCATGGACACGGCTACCAATGATACTGTGACACTCGAATTATTTTTTCTTCTGTCGAGAAACGTCTTGAAACTTACTTTTTCTCATTGGCTTTCAAACATCTAGATATCTTACTGAGACTAACCGCGCCTCAGATTCACATTTTGTGTGACAGCGCGAGTTAAAAATTTTCGTACTCATAATAATACTGATGACGACGACTACGTTGATGATTACGATAATGGAGGGCCAGAGATGTTAATAGCATTTATCACTAAATCAGTAATTCGTCTATTTTGTTTTTCTTGTTTTTAGTGGGTTTATGACATTCACACGGGACAATCCCCCTGGACAATTCTCCCCGTACATTTTCCTCTGGACTGCCTCTTAAGGTAACTCCCTCCGGTCATCCCCGCGGGTATCATGAACTCATAGACTCAGTGGAAGGTCAGTAAAATCATATGCTAAACAATTGTACCGAAATGTCTTCAATACGTGCCTGAGGCCTATTCCACAGTGTTTTGGATCTATGGTTTTTCCAAGTTCAGTTTCATATCAGTGGTCTTGGTCGCCTCCAAATATTAACCCATTAGTGCCAGTAGGGCTCGTTTAGCATTTCTGCCAGCAAAGCGACATCGTCTGCATTGTCCAGGTGTGTCAAGATATATTTTCATAGGTGGCGTTCAATTTACGACGATGACCATGATGACACGTCTCGACAATTTCGTCTGGAAGTGCTGCGAATAGTTCAGTAACCATTCTAATCACCTCTCCAAACGCGATAATCGAATTTGAGCCATTGAGATTGTTTCCATTCGTATACAAGTTAGTGCGTCCGTGAAGAGAGCAGGCATACGCATGAGATCGACAATTTTTTTTAGATCTGCCTTTGAATGAGAGAGCTTAAAAAAGTAAAAGTATGGCAGACCAGCCTGGAAGGAAACCGCTTTGCTGCTTCATACAAAACTTCAGCAAGATATCTTGCATTTGATTCAAAACTATTCGAGCGAAGCCTAGCCATGTCCTAGATAAAGGAATAACGGTAATGTCCCGGTTTTGCCTTATTTATAACGTATAATATAATGTATATTCGTTTATTCAAAAATCCAAATGACAAACCGCATTAGAGTACATGAAAAGACATGTAAAAACAATTTCAAAGAATCATGAATGAAGTTAACAATTAATCAAGATACGAGAACTAAAATTTCTATCATCTTTGATAGGAAGTAAAAAGTTATGTGGCCTGGGCCGATGATCATATGGTAATACAGTTAGTGGGGGAAATAGTGAATATAGAGCATGAAAAGGGTTAAGTTTGATGGAGCGAAAAGGTCTTTGATTAGCAGAATATTAAACGAAGGAAAATCTTGGTCAAGGAAACCCAACCGCATCATTTTACGAATTAGCCGATCAATCTTAGCACGATCTGCGGACGACGCAAACGCCCACCAAGCAGGGCGGCAGATAAAAGCCTACCAACTGCAGTGGCTCTAGCTACTTCATGTAACAAGATACATTAGATAAATTATGAAGTCTAAGTACTCTAAGTGCTTGTAAAGAACCAGAGCATGTACTAATAATATTATTAATGTGAGAAGTAGACTTTAAATCACTTGAAATGTTAACACCAAGAATAATCATAGAAGTGACACGAGTAATGTCTGGTGAAAGAGGTGGGAGACCAGAAACCCGAAGAGCGACGTGCAAAAATCATTTCACAAGATTTCTTAGTATTAAGATTATCTTCTAATGCCCACAAAGCAACAGAATCTCGTTCTTGAAGTAAAGTATGCCTCATTGACGCACCAACGATGAATTATGTATCATCAGCATATTTACTCATCAAGTTCTGTGAATAAATTGGGTGGAGATCAGAGGCGTTAACTATAAACGCAATAGGTCCAAATCCTGATCCTTGAACAATACAGCATTAATTATCCTAAGGAAAGATAATTTACCAGCAAATCTAGTGATATGAGATCTTTGATCAAGGAAATCAATTATCCAGTTATAGATATTATGAGGAAGGTTTAGTCGAAATGTAGTCTTTTTGTTGGCAGTTAGATTTTTTTAATCACCCGAGCAAAGCATTTAATCCGCTCTCTTCCAACGCCTCTGATGTGGTTTTGCAAATTCCCAAGGACGCGCCATTTTCAAGAAAACAGCTCTCCATTCCACCTCAACTTCTACTGGGGAATTCAGGTCCTCAGGTGTAGGTCCTAACTAAAAATGTATGCACCAGCACCAAGTGAAGTGTGGCATATGGTCGCTTGAGCAATGTCGCATAGCGTGATTATTGGATTTCGTTTTACGAATTGTTAGCATGAAGTCGGACTACCAACTCAGCGCAAAACCGACTAAGTTAAAAAAATATTTAAATTTACTACAATTATTTTATTTGCCCCTATGTACATACGAGCTTTCGAAATTTAAAACAGCTCCAGAGATGTGTAAATGTATGGTTGGCTAAGCCTCGTCAAGATCAGACAGGGAGGCAATTCATCATTATTGTTGTTATGTGTTACTATTATTAACTAGAGTATTTGCCCGTCACATGACGGATTGACAGGTTGAACAAGAAAATGAATGGAGTGATAGGAAGAGAAAAAGCCAATAACGATCAGACGATATGACGATCGAGTGTTTCCTGGCTCTGTCGGTCACGATTTAAACACAATCGTCGCTCTTGGGGACTTTCTTCATTCATGGGACGACACTTTTAAGGACTTTAAGCAACAATTTAGCACTTTCCAGTTTTATGACGTCGTTTGGACTGTTAGAACAAATTATCAAGGAATATTCACAAACAATACAGTATATGCCATGCATTGCACGTGACCAATCTATGTTTAGGCTAATGAGTTTTCGCTTTGTCTTTACTACTCCTCCCTTTCAACCTGCCGTCGGATCGTGTGCCATAATAAGGGAGTGATGTCAGGAGGAGGGCGGCAGAGAGGGAGTGAGTGAAGGATAGAGGGAGGGACAGAGCTAGGGCGGGATGAAGGAGGCACAAACAGAATTACTAACCGCTTGCGTTTGTCTATCAATTCGTTTGTCTGTCCATCTGGCCGGCCTTAGGGACGCCGGCCTGCCGGATTTAGCGACGTCGGCCAAGGGCCTGTAAGAGGCTGTCAGACATAGATAGCAGCAAGCGCTTACCTTACGATGGACACACAGATGTGGGAAACCATACAGTAAATAGTAGGCTCTTATAATTTTTAAGTAGGAACTTCGACAGCGCCGGCGTCTAAAGCAAGCGCAAATACAACCAATGGCACAGCGAACCAAATCGTAATCGGGTCAGCCCAGGAATATCAGTCAATGGAGACGGAAAGACTGCCTACAGTGGATCATCCAGCTGAGATCGGAGAGACTTCAGTAGAGCCCAAAACTACACAAGAAACTGATCAGAACGAACAGATGCGGGGAATAAATTTAGATCCAGTAACCGAAAAATTGTTTACCAAGAACAGTTCTATTTCTCGGTACACCCAGAGAAGGCAATCAAGCGACCTAGGTTGAATAGTGTTAAGTAGGCTCACAGTGGTTGGCCACAATTCAATGCTTTATACAGTCCCTATAAACACACTCAATTTTAAACAGATCCTGTCCACAATGAGAAGCCAATTCAGTAATTTAAGCAGGCCCTAAAGAGGCCATGTGCTCGTATTTACAACGTGAGTGGAAAAAGAGACTCCATTTATATAACCACAAATAACATATGGCAATTCAAATAGATTTTAATCTTAAGTGTAACTGCTAACGATTTTTGTAATCTTCAACGGTCACCCGTTAAACATGACGTCATTTGGACGTCGTTTGTGAAGAAGCTACGGCAGCAATCAGGCAAGACTTGAGACATCGAATAGACAAAATCATCGCTTGTCTGCTGCCGTCGGAATTCCGAAGAAGAACATGCTTGGGAAAGGTTTTGTTCTCAGTCGCTCGACTTTCAGTTAGTCGGTAAGGGTTTCGGTCGGCGTGTCTGCACTTGGCAGAACAGGGATACACAGTACAACAACTATAACTGGGGCATTTGTCAAGAAGTAATGGTACTGACAGAGGCACCATTGGTAAATTCGGATGACGAGACATGAATGACATAGGAGAGAAACTCCTCCAGTTCTCCGCTACAAACGACTCAAAGATAATGAACACTTTCTTCTAACAAAAGAAACCACAAAGAAAATGAACATGGACATCATCCGATGGAAAGACAGATAACCTGATCAACTATATCATAATAAAATATTGGTTCAAAGATCAGCTAGTGGCGCTAGAGAAAGTCGCATGGAATGCATTTAAGAATGTTGATAATTTTCTTGGCAACTACATAGCCCCAAACTACGTCCAACTGGTTTACAACATGCTTCAAGCATGAAAACCCATGAAGAGCAACATTATTAAATTTCAGGAAGCAAATCGTTTGAAATTGTTTGTACAGTGTAGTATAATTATAGTAATGTAGTTTATAGCGTTTTAAAATGAGAAGTCAAACTTTGGGAAAATAGAGTAGAATAGAATATATTTATTAATCCAATTGCGAACCGCATTTTGGTGTACATAAACACATAAACACAGTCTCACATTCTCATCCCTGCACAACTGGCAGCGACCTAACATATATAAATAGCGTCAGAACATAGAGAGTATTATGCCGAGTTATAAATACAGCATCATACTTATGAATGTTACTGTCAGCCGAAGGAATGTCTCGGTTATGGGCACGAGGTCGGAGTGCATAGCCAATAACCCTAATAGGCGTGAACACAGACTGTGCATTACTCAGAACTGCCGAGATAGGGCGGTTGTCGGCCAGGCTACACAGCTGTTGGATGGACGGAGTGTCAACGGGAAGGTATGCGCTTCTTATCAAGCGCCCAAAGATAGCTCCGAGCCTATCACGCTCACCCTGCATTGTGAAGCCCACCATACCGGGGAGGCATAGAGCAGCCTTGCCATCGCCGTCGCTTTGACTACGTTATATATACCTGGCCCTCTCAGACCATGGGTTCGAAATGCAAAGGACGATTGACGGCCCGTGCACATAAACCACTTGTCGACGCAAGAATAGTCATACTAGCGACCCAAAGGAGCCCCTGCACTTTGGCTGTAGTTGCGTAGATATCCAACTACGTCATCGGTCTTCGTTTGACTTCTAGTGACTTCTTAATGTTTAATTTCATATTACCCTGGACGCTTATTGGGTTATATGGTCCGTTTCGATCACAATGATCTGCAAGATAAAATTTAAACAATGACAGAATTGAGGGATTGTGAATTAGAACGAGTTATCAGGACATTCAGAGAGGAAGGTATCGAGCTGTTTCCGCTTCTCCTCCGCCAGATTTCTCCACTACTGATGCTCGGTTATCCGTCTTCAAGGAGATTACCAGTCTGGAGCTACGATGTCTCATCCTAGCCGAAGCACCAAAGACTTTTGAGCTGGACCCGGTGCCTACGTTCCTTGTCAAGGAACTTGTCGACGTCCTCCTCCCGTTCATCACCCTACTGTGCAATCGGTCGATCCAGGAGACCCATCTACCTGCTTCCCAGAAGCGTTCAATTCTTATTCCGGCCATGAAGCGAGATAGACTGGACTCTAGTGATCCTGCAAACTATCGCCCTATAGCAAGTGTGACATTCCTCTAAAATATTGGAGCGCATTGTTACAAGTCAACTAATTCGTTATCTGGATAAGAATGGTTTATTTCTCTCCCTCCAGTCAGGTTTTCGCGGGAATCATTCCACCGAAACTTTACTGGTCCGCCTCCTGTCGGATTTATACGGCGCCATGGACTGTAGTCAGAATACCCTTTTAGCACTTTTTGATGTTAGCTCAGCATTCGACTCGTGTCTTTGTTTCCTTTCGGCTAGTTGGCAAACCGTTAGACTGGCTATCATCTTATCTTACTGGTCGCACTGACTGTGCTATTGCTGGTTCCTCTAGGTCTCGCTGGGTCCCCGTCCTCTTTGGTGTACCCCAAAGTCCGTCCTTGGCCCGCTACTCTACGTTTTGTTTACTTCTGATGTCAGCTCCTTGCTACAGCCATGTGGGCAGCTTCACCAGCTATATGCTGATGACGTTCAAGGATATGTCCACTGCCGCGCAGCTGATGCAGTGGTTTCTGTTGGGTTGATATGCCGCGCCATCGATGCCATTTCAGCTTGGATAGCCTCAAACCGATTGCTTCTGAACCCGTCCAAAACTCAATTCATTTGGCTTGGTGGTCGTAGGCAGCTGGCGGGGTTGACCTACACCTATTGACTGAGACCTTTCCCCATATCACTTTCGTCATTAATGTTCGTGACCTATGTGTTATGCTGGATCGAGAGCTTAGTCTCTCTCAGCATGTTAACTTGGTCACGCGGAACTGTTATTATCAGCTCCGGCAGTTGCGTGTTGTACTGAAGTCCCTCTCCCATGATGCTGTGGTCATATTAGCCTATGCGTTTGTCACTGGTAGAGTTGACCATGGCTGCTCGGACCTTGGTGGTCACTCCAAGGGCCTAATAGGGCGACTTGACCGGGTCCTTCGTTCTGCTGCTAGACTTATAGGTCGTATTCCAAAATAATACCCAGTCTATGCCGATATGCCTGACGTCTTGCATTGGCTTCCTGTTTCTGAGCGCATCTCCAACAGGATAGCAGCACTAGTTTGGCGGTATGTCTCCGGCAGCGTCCCATCCTACCTGTTTTAACTCTGTCGCCCGATTTCTGACTTGGCCTCTCGCAGAGCTTTGCGCTCGGCGACTAATGGGGAGCTACTGGTCCCTCGGGCACACTCCGCAGTCAGACAACGCCGAGCGTACTCGATTGTTGGCCCTTCTAGTTGGAATGGTCTTCCAATCCCCTTGCGCTACTTCTCCCGGAATAATTCACCTGCTTTCTTACGACATCTCAAGGGATTTCAAGACTGCAGAAAATATGAAACGATAACATAAGACAATCATTAGGCGTCAAAACAACTCTGCTAAACAATGTCGTTCAATGAGGACTCCGATGGTTTGGACATGCACAGAGCATGCTTAAAACACGCTTTCATGTTGGAAGTGCTGAATCAATAATGACAATAAGCTGGATTATATCAACAATACATTTTAAAATTTTCACCGACACTTCGTATTGGAACATACGTGACAGGTCCTGCGCGGTGAGCCACGGTCAGAGCTCGCGTGGTTCCATTCAGATATGCTCCGCATGCATAAGAACCAGTCACACGCAAAAACAGCTGAATCTGGTAGTTGGGGATGGAAGCATCGGTTCCACCGATGACGTGCTGTTAAACGTCAGTATACCGAGAGCTACAAAGCATGTGTAGTTGTTTAGCTAGTTTCTTATCTCGCCACTTACTATAGCAGTACCACTTTACTTACATCTCATTTTAACAAAGCGCCATCTCGAGAATGAATAGGCTGACTGGACCTTTTGGGTTGGTTGCGGGAAGCGATCCCGCAACGTACTGCTCTTCACGCCAGTGGTGTTACCACAACTCTACGGATCCCCCATTCAAATGACTCGATGCTGATGTAATCTGGTGCCAACATTTCACTCACCACGTCAAATGCCGCCATCTAAGATTCCTTAAATGCGTATGAATACTTAAAGTATTTCCAATTATCCAAATAATTATCCAATTATCCAATTATTTATCCAATTATTCAAATAATTATCCAAATAATTAAATAATTATCCAATTATCCAATTAATTATTATCCAATTATTATCCAGATTAAGCATTTAATTATAGTTTCTTTGAGATCAGCTGCACAGTTGTGACAGTTTTGACTGTTTCCAATAGTCTTGCTCACCTTATGTTATAATTTAGTTTCTTCCACCTCTTTGCATAACCTGTTTGTAAGCCACAGTGCGTCTGCAGGTGGTCTAATAAAGGACATACTTACTTAATAACTTACTTATTCTAATAAGCAACAAGTTCAAGCGTTAATAATTTATTTATCATCCTTATTTTTGGTTGCCCAGAAACAGGCCCTTCCACGATTTGGCTTTATAAGCCTGAACTTAGACCCAGGAATGCGGCTATTTATGTCAGCCGTTAAAAAATACAGAGGGCGGACTAGCCAGCTGTTTTAAGTATGCGATGCTCTTGTCGCTGAGCGCCTTCTCGAAAGGCGCGGGAACTGCGGGCAACTTTGTTCGCACCCCGCAGCACGTCTCGCTTTCAAGGCATCGACGATTTGCCTGACGGCGAACGCTGTTGCGGCGCCAGCTTTCGCTACATTGCAAACCAGGTCGGCAACGTTTGCTATTACACCTCTGTTTTTCTCTCACCTCGGAGATTCAGCAGTTCTTCATTGTGCTCTGTCAGCAACAAACGCAGTCCCTGTACGTTGCCATCCGGTCTAACTGGTAGGTATACCAGGTTTTTCGGAGAATCAATTTTATTTATAGCGGGCGACACCTTCGGAAAAAGTGTAGATTACTGGCAGGTAGCTACCACTGCGATATGATCCACCAGTGCTGGAAATGGAAAATTTTACGAAACGGAACGCTAGTCAAAGATATGGGAGCATTCACGTTAATTTCATAGTATTTTCCACAATAATTCATTTGACGAACCGGAACGGAACGCTGACGAACCGGAACGGCGTTCCGGTCCATTTCGAGCACTGTGATCCACAGATAACATCACAATTGACCAAGCTTGTATCCACTGTGCGAATAAGGACCGCATTTTCTTCCACTTTATAACCACGACCAAGCGTCTGAGAGTCGAAATAGAGCATAGACCTGATTGTAGTTGAGGCCATATCTGCCTTGTAAGTTGCATTCGTGATCTTCACGAAGGCGCGTAGGGTTTATGCGTTATATGGGAATTAAAGATGTATTGCATGCCTGGTCCACGCACCGACGCTGTAGTTAGCGTCGTGTTGTTGGCCGGGATGAGCCTATCTTCGGACACGATGTTCTCGTTCGGTACTCGGGTGGCAGTAGACGTGCCACCGACCCGAACTGGTCGCTCACCATTCACCCTATTTCGAATGTTGTTCGCCAGGCTCGCCAGCTGGCGTTGTGCCATCTCGTGGACTGTCCTTCCCGCGGGTATGTGCGTGAGGAGCAGCTTCTGGTGCCTATGGGCACTGAGCTGCCACCCGATATAATACTCAACAGTTGATGAACTCCTACAGATATTCGTCGAGTTCCGCGTTAATTTTATAGTGCCCGTATGTATGCCCCCGTTTTAATCCCGTCTCTTGATATCCAATTTTTTGTGCATCGGGATGGGCTGACCTTATTCTGCTCGTACACATCTATCTGGTGGTCGTGACATCGAACCGCGACTTGAGTGTTTCCCATCTATTGTTGTTCGAACAGGCATTCCTTGTATAGCTCGTGGTGCATTCGGAATCTCCACCTGGAATAACAGGCTATCAGTGTCTGTATAGAACAGTTGGTACCTGTCACCGTACTGATTCTTAGTATTATTGAACAGAAGTCGTACATAAGATGCATGCTGAGGTCGTGGACAGCCTAGTCAACAGATACGGGCTCGATTAAAATCGTGAGCTTGTTTAACGATGAACGGCAGCAAGCCGACCGTTGAAGATGCGGTGCGACAAATAGGCCGGCTCGGCTATTAGCTTACAAAGTTTATAATCGAATGTGATCGGTACCGGGTCGACCTTGATTCTTGTATTGGGTCAAAGATCAGCTAGTGGCGCTAGAGAAAGTCGCATGGAATGCATTTAAGAATGTTGATAATTTTCTTGGCAACTACATAGCCCCAAACTACGTCCAACTGGTTTACAACATGCTTCAAGCACGAAAACCCACGAAGACAAACATAATTATGTTGTTGAACATATTAATAATTGGACATCATTATTCAGCTAGAACCTTTTTACCATATTCACCAAAAAATTTCAGGAAGCAAATCGTTTGAAATTGTTTGCCCAGTGTAGTATAATTATAGTAATGTAATTTATAACGTTTTAAAATGAGAAGTCAAACTTTGGGAAAATAGAGTAGAATAGAATATATTTATTAATCCAATTGCGAACCGCATTTTGGTGTACATAAACACATAAACACAGTCTCACATTCTCATCCCCGCACAACTGGCTGCGACCTAACATATATAAATAGCGTCAGAACATAGAGAGTATTATGCCGAGTTATAAATACAGCATCATACTTATGAATGTTACTGTCAGCCGAAGGAATGTCTCGGTTATGGGCACGAGGTCGGAGTGCATAGCCAATAGCCCTAATAGGCGTGAACACAGACTGTGCATTACTCAGAACTGCCGAGATAGGGCGGTTGTCGGCCAGGCTACACAGCTGTTGGATGGACGGAGTGTCAACGGGAAGGTATGCGCTTCTTATCAAGCGCCCAAAGATAGCTCCGAGCCTATCACGCTCACCCTGCATTGTGAAGCCCCACCATACCGGGGAGGCATAGAGCAGCCTTGCCATCGCCGTCGCTTTGACTACGTTATATATACCTGGCCCTCTCAGACCATGGGTTCGAAATGCAAAGGACGATTGACGGCCCGTGCACATAAACCACTTGTCGACGCAAGAATAGTCATACTAACGACCCAAGGGAGCCCCTGCACCTTGGCTGTAGTTGCGTAGATATCCAACTACGTCATCGGTCTTCGTATTAGCATTTCTAGTGACTTCTTAATGTTTAATTTCATATTACCCTGGACGCTTATTGGGTTATATGGTCCATTTCGATCACAATGAACTGCAAGATAAAATTTAAACAATAACAGAATTGAGGGATTTTGAATTAGAACGAGTTATCAGGACATTCAGAGAGGAAGGTATCGAGCTGTTTCCGCTTCTCCTCCGCCAGATTTCTCCACTACTGATGCTCGGTTATCCGTCTTCAAGGAGATTAACAGTCTGGAGCTACGATGTCTCATCCTAGCCGAAGCACCAAAGACTTTTGAGCTGGACCCGGTGCCTACGTTCCTTGTCAAAGAACTTGTCGACGACCTCCTGCCGTTCATCACCCTACTGTGCAATCGGTCGATCCAGGAGACCCATCTACCTGCTTCCCAGAAGCGTTCAATTCTTATTCCGGCCATGAAGCGAGATAGACTGAACTCTAGTGATCCTGCAAACTATCGCCCTATAGCAAGTGCGACATTCCTCTAAAATATTGGAGCGCAGTGTTACAAGTCAACTAATTGGTTATCTGGATAAGAATGGTTTATTTCACTCCCTCCAGTCAGGTTTTCGCGGGAATCATTCCACCGAAACTTTACTGGTCCGCCTCCTGTCGGATTTATACGGCGCCAGGACTGTAGTCAGAATACCCTGTTAGCACTCTTTGATGTTAGCTCAGCATTCGACTCGTGTCTCTATTTCCTTTGGGCTAGTTGGCAAACCGTTAGACTGGCTATCGTCTTATCTTACTGGTCGCACTGACTGTGTTATTGCTGGTTCCTCTAGGTCTCGCTGGGTTCCCGCCCTCTTTGGTGTACCCCAAAGTTCGTCCTTGGCCCGCTACTCTACGTTTTGTTTACTTCTGATGTCAGCTCCTTGCTACAGCCATGTGGGCAGCTTCACCAGCTATATGCTGATGACGTTCAAGGATATGTCCACTGCCGCGCAGCTGATGCAGTGGTTTCTGTTGGGTTGATATGCCGCGCCATTGATGCCATTTCAGCTTGGATGGCCTCAAAGCGATTGCTTCTGAATCCGTCCAAAATCAATTCATTTGGCTTGGCGGTCGTAGGCAGCTAGCGGGGTTGACCTACACCTATTGACTGAGACCTTTCCACATATCACTTTCTTCATTATTGTTCGTGACCTATGTGTTATGCTGGAGCGAGAGCTTAGTCTCTCTCAGCATGTTAACTTGGTCACGCGGAACTGTTATTATCAGCTCCGGCAGTTGCGTGTTGTACTGAAGTCCCTCTCCCATGATGCTGCGGTCATCTTAGCCCATGCGTTTCTCACTGGTAGAGTTGACCATGGCTGGTCGGTCCTTGGTGGTCACTCCAAGGGCCTAATAGGGCGACTTGACCGGGTCCTTCGTTCTGCTGCTAGACTTATAGGTCGTATTCCAAAATAGTCCCCAGTCTCTGCCTATATGCCTGACGTCTTGCATTGGCTTCCTGCTTCTGAGCGCATCTCCAACAGGATAGCAGCACTAGTTTGGCGGTGTGTCTCCGGCAGCGTCCCATCCTACCTGTTTTAACTCTGTCGCCCGATTTCTGACTTAGCCTCTCGCAAAGCTTTGCGCTCGGCGACTAATGGGGAGCTACTGGTCCCTCGGGCACGCTCCGCAGTCAGACAACGCCGAGCGTACTCGATTGTTGGCCCGTCTACCTGGAATTGTCTTCCAATCCCCTTGCGCTACTTACCCCAGAATAATTAACCTGCTTTCTTACGACATCTCAAGGGATTTCAAGACTACAGAAAATAAGAAACGATGACATAAGACAATCATTAGGCGTCAAAACAACTCTGCTAAACAATGTCGTTCAACGAGGACTCCGATGGTTTGGACATGCACAGAGCATGCTTAAAAACACGTTTCATGTTGGAAGTGCTGAATCAATAATGACAATAAGCGGGTTATATCAACAATACATTTTAAAATTTTCACCGATACTTGGTATTGGAACATACGTCACAGGTTCTGCGCGGTGAGCCACGGTCAGAGCTCGCGTGGTTCCATTCAGATATGCTCCGCATGCATAAGAACCAGTCACACGCAAAAACAGCTGAATCTGGTAGTTGGGGATGGAAGCATCGGTTCCACCGATGACGTGCTGTTAAACGTCAGTATACCGAGAGCCACAAAGCATGCGTAGTTGTTTATCTAGTTTGTTATCTCGACACTTACTATAGCGCCTTCACAATACCAAAAAAGAGTTGTTTAAGCTGAAATAATGATAGATTCATTAACACAAGATGAACAGTTGTTCTCATTTGTAAGTAGCAACTTTGTAGCAACTCGCCTGCGTCTAATACACAACGCATCGTTAAATGGCGCACCAAAACCAAGCCGTAATCAGATTAATATCTAGAAGATCAGTGTACTTAGACAGAAAGGCACCCTGTGGCGAATAAGCAAACTAGAAAAGCTAAGTCTTAAGCGGACAAAGATGTGACATAAGTGACCTAGCAGAACGAACATCTACAGATTTCCAAAAGCTAGGTAAAACGGCAGATAAACTCGTTCACCAAGAACAGTTTAAGTAGTAGGTATGACCTTTGAACGATAACCAAGAGAACTCGTTGAATAATGATAAGTCTGATGAATCAATACTGACTTTAAATCCTGTGGTTGGACAGCACTTCATAGCTTGTAAACTATGAGCCCGTATCCCATTCTCAAGAAAAAAGCACATACTCAATTGAAACAAGCAGATTTCATAGACGTTTTGTCGAAGCTGACAAACTGCATTTTCGAACAGCAGATCATCCGATCATGACCGCTTCAGCTTCATTTTGTCCCGCTTCGAAGCCAAAAATCAGCACGGCTAAAGGCTTATTCATTCCAGCAGCGGAAACAAACACTTGCAAGTGATTAGTTTATTCGCGTCCTAACAACCACGGCAAGACTGTTTCTATCCCAGTGTACCTATAAGCAGATATTCTAGTTCAGATTCTATCTTCACTGTTTCAGCAAATTTCTTCCTGGCCTTCTCTTTAGTTAAATATTTTTTTTGCTCTCCAGTGAATCCTAATTTGAGGACTTCCCAATTCTTGCCGGTTCGATGAGATCATGGTAATCATCTCTGTGTTTCTGCATATCCCTTTCACAAAAAATCAATGAGAAAGATACTGGTTGATTCAAGAAATACTTTGGTGTTGGCTTCTGGTTCCAGTCCCCGACATCTTTCGTGTGCTACACGGCAGATAAACTCGTTCTCCATGAACAGTTTTAGTCTTCGGTATGACCACTGAAAGATAACCAAAAGACCTCGTTGAATAATGATAAGTCTGATGAATCAAGACTGACTTTAAATGCTTTGGTTGCACAGCACTTAATAGTTTTGTAAACTATGAGCCCCTATTTGAAAGCAATTCTAATCATCTCTGTGTTTCTGCATATCCCTTTGACGAAAATCTCTGAGAAAGATAATGGTCGATTCGAGAAATACTTTGGCGCTGGCTTTTGCTTCTAGTCCCCGACATCTTTCGTGTGCTACTCGTTCCCAAACAGAGTAGAACGAACATCTACAGATTTCCAAAATCTAGGTCAAACGGCGGATAAACTCGTTCACCAAGAACAGTTTTAGTTTTAGGTATGACTACTGAAAGATAACAAAGAGACTTCGCTGAATAATGATAAGTCTGATGAATCAAGACTGACTTTAAATCCTGTGGTTGGACAACACTTAATCGCTTGTAAACTATTAGCCCCTATTCGAAACCAATTCTTTTCTGACAAGGAAGCCAATGCAAAGGTATAAGCATTGAAGCTATATTCTAAAACGACGGACGCAAATCAGAAGATCTCGGCGTATCCCATTCTCAAGAAAAAAGCCATACTCCATTGAAACGAAATGTGTTAATAGACGTTGTGTCGAAGCTGACAAATTGGATTTTCCAAATGCTGATCATTCCGATCATGGCCGCTTCAGCTTCATTTTGTCCCGCTTCAAAGCCAAAAATTAGCTCGTCATTCCAGCACGGGAAACAAACAGTTGCAAGTGATTAGTTTATTCACGTCCTAACAACCAAGGCAAGACTGTTTCTATCCCAGTGTACCATAAGCGGATATTCTAGTTCAGATTCTATTTTCACTGTTTCAGCAAATTTCTTCCTGGCCGACATTCTGACTTTGTGCATGGTGTTTCGTGTTGCTGCAAGGTAAGAGGAACCACAAACAAGTGCTGCAGCATTTGGGACTGTAACGATGACCCTCCGGTGCTAGTTTTGGTAGAGTAATTTAATCTACTATGATGATGATGATGATGAGTTCTCTGCCCGAAGGCAGGTTCATTGGCTTTACGACACCTGGGGATGAGATGAGTGAGGTGGTTTCCCGTTGCCTTCCTCACAGACAATTGTGGGTGAGCAACTTGTCCAAGGTCGCTACGCAGTGGCTTGAGGTAGATTCGAACCTGCGACCCTTCGGTTGCAAGGCACAGAGCATACCACTACACCACCGCGTCCCACTAATTGGAATCTACTATAACTTATTAATTAACCAGAATCTACAACCAGCACCATTGGTGATAAAATATTATAATAGATTCGGGCTGCATTTGTTATTCGAGACAATAAGTGTTGAAGTGGAACAATGTCATTGAATGAAATATATCCTAAAGAACTATTGGAAACGTCATCTGCTCGGATGAAAGAGAGGCGTGGTTGCTGTGTTTAGCGGCGAGAAAGAATCAGTTGAGCCCTGGATGTCAAAATTGGTGGATATTTTTAAGGTGCATATTCGAGTGACCCACCCATGTTCTACTCGTCTAAAAACGGTTTTATTCCAAAGAAATGATCAGTTGTTCGCGTTATTCGAACGGAATGATCAGTTGTTCGCGTAAAGGGACTTTAGTCGATTTCCTCCAGCGATTTGGTTGTTGAGAGGAACTATAACTACGAATTACGACTTCAAAACTTACCGGTTTGGACATGTTTGCCTTACAGAAAGCGCAGACAAAATTCGAACGTTATATTAGGTTGTTTCCACAGTTAGGTTGCTAGTTATATCGAAATTGTTTTGACACATCTGGACCTTGCAGATCATTATGATCTTAATAGACCACATAACCCAATGGGCGTACGTGTTATACAGCATGCTCTTCATCGTCGTGGCCAAGAGACCATGTACGGGATGGCGTTTTTGATAAATGACACCAATGACGGGCATAGTGACCAGAAAGGATCATGTTTGGCATATCTTAATTTTGTGCTCCTGTGCATAGGACAGTGTCTGGTATAGAAATGATGTTTCTGGTGTGCTGCTTAACTTTGCCCATGGCTCTGAAGTTAATCCAATATACCGCATTATGCGACCACTGAGCTACCGAAATAACACCATTGAATTTTTTTTATTTTATTAACTGAAGTAGTAATTATAGGAATATTGTAAGCTACAGATAGCAGGATTTTATAGCACATGTGAATTGATTTAACAGTTCTCACATTTATGAGATACGAGCATTGTCAAATAATAAAATATTCTAAGAAAATTATAATACATGGAATAATCCGTTAAGGTTGAAGAAAAGTGTGATCCTTAGTTACGCTTACTTCACAAAAAGTTCAGAAACTCACAATACGTTTCACTTACATTATGATTACCAAACACTTTTTGTGGTATATTTGGGCATGTTTTTGCGGGATTCCAGCTTTGCTCGAATGTAGCCTTCTCTACGTTCTTTGCCACGAACTGACCTTGCTGCATCTGTAACAACTTTAACATGTCTCTCTACTGCTTGCGTGTGGCAAAGGTATTTGTCGAGATCTGACAAACTGCCAGTTTTAATGGCTTCCTTAAGGTCATTTTCCGTAAACTTACAAGTTGTAGGAGGTTCAAGTCTGGCAAAATCTAACCAGTTTACTAGTTCATAGTAGTCAGTGGCTTCAAAATTGAGTTTTGGGATTGTGAATTTTTCTAATATCACCAGAACTGCTAGGGTTACAAAGATCAGTTTCCCGTGGTACTTTAATTCTTTTGGCTGCCAGTTCTCGTATGTGTTTTCTCTCATCGATCATCGTATTCAGTAAAATGTTTTCTGGGTGACCAAAGTAGCCATTCTGTTGAATACATTTATCAACAACCTCTCTCTCAAAGGATGGTAAGAAACGTAATAAGTGAATAGCTTTCCATAAATGAGTAGCACCATAATAACACTGGGGCTTCAGTTTTCTTTCAAGCCAAATTGGAGCATATACTTTGATAATGTATTCTGCTAATGTAACTAAACTTTGGGATGGTTGGGAGGTCGATATATAAATGCATAATAACCTATTAGCAGTAGTGAGCCAACGACTGTGAGCCATCTTTCCAGGTTCTCTACTACTTAAGCTTTCTGAAATCGATCCACTTTCAATAGCCAAACACATTAAATGTATAAAATTTTCATAGAGATCTCTTTGATCTTTACTTAAACTCTGAAAGTATGTAATTTCTGTCAAATCCCCATGAATTCTTTTGAAACTTACGACATTAAGCGACTGACAAGAAGGAAGGACCTGTGAAAGCATTAGGCCCTGCAGCGGTACCATCCAGATGAGCAAATAAATGTCTTAACGGCAACTCATTGAAATGGAACATGCAGAATTGCAGATGAACCACTGGAGAGGACTCTTTACACGCAACTCCAGCTTTCTTATTATTCCAGCATTTTTTCCCGTGTTTACTGCAGTTCCATCGCAGCCAACGGCAATTAGAGACCTGAAAGAAATATCGTTATCGGAAAGGAATTCACACATTGCTTCGAAAATGCTTGCAGATGATCCACTATTGAGTGAGATATGCCCTAAGTAAAGTGATCCTGTTTCTTCTAACAAACACACATGCTCTTCCATTATTTGACATTTATGATTGACTGACGGCAAACAAACCGTTACATCTTTCCAACCATCAAAATACAATGCTGTCAGTTCACACTTTTCTCCACTGCTTCGGATAAAGCTTTTCGAAACCTCTCTCTCTCTCTCTCTCTCTCTCTCTCTCTCTCTCTCTCTCTCTCTCTCTCTCTCTCTCTCTCTCTCTCTCTCTCTCTCTCTCTCTCTCTCTCTCTCTCTCTCTCTCTCTCTCTCTCTCTCTCTCTCTCTCTCTCTCTCTCTCTCTCTCTCTCCACAATTTTGATCTGTCAATAGCTGAACTTTGGTCGTCATCAGTCACAATTCCATAGTCCACAAGTACTGGTGTTGCAATTGCAGCACCAACGGTATTGGAGACACCATATCTGTCACATTCCCTCGACAAAGTAGGGAGGGACTTCGTATTATGAGAGCATGTTTCTTCTTCAGATTGCAAATAAACGTCTCCTGATGATTCTGATGCTGTGGAATCGGTGTCAACTGTTTCGCAGCTAGAATCACTGTCCGCAAGTATGCCAGGTGTATCAGCTATACTTGATACAGTGATTTGAAATTTATAGTTTATATTTTACAATCCTTCCGTTGACAATCCTTCTGATTAAATCCTTGTTCTCTTCGTACTTAACGCCTATTTAACGTTCACCTTTTGAACACTAATTCTACGTATAAGTATAACCTGAATTAATCAGCAACACAGTTTAATATCTTTTCAGTTTAATAAGAAACAAACAGACAGAACTCAATTCGATTACAACTCAACTAGTCAGCCACACTACTACAGCGAACACACTCGAATTCAAACTTCTCTAGTCAGCATAATTCTTCGCGCCCCTTGACACACCTGTCTTCTGTGCGCATAAACGAACTCTAATAATATACATATAGCGCGCCGCTGCCGATATCGGCCGGCCGCGCGTGTCACTAAGACTAAACGTTATACATCTATCATATATACATATACACGTGAAACTAAAGTAAGCGCACTTAATATATACGCTAAATATCTCGCACTGCAAGACTGTACACAAAACTCAGTTCACATTACCTCCTTCCTTTTTCTGGAATTGAGCAAATTAAATTTCAAAATTTGCGAAATTACCAAAATACATGAAACATATATATATATCTAACTAATTAATGAACAGTCTTACGATTACTTATAACCTTGACAAACAATCAGCAATAATATTCAATCTGCCCTTCTTGTACTTCACCTCAACATCAAAAGTTTGTAAGGCTAACGCCCAACGCACAAGTTTAGCAGACTTAGACATTGACTCAGTCAAATATGTAAGAGGATTGTGATCAGTAAAATGAAAATTTTTGATCCAATTATAATTTCTTTTAACTTGTTTAGAGCCCAAACAATAGCATAGGCTTCCTTTTCCACAGTAGCCCATCTCTTCTGGGTATCAGTTAACTTCTGACTGATAAATGACACAGGGCGCTCTATTCCCTTGTCGTCCATCTGTGTTAAAACAGCCCCAACTGCAAAGTCACTACTATCGCAGTACAAATTGAATGGTTTTCCCACTTCAAAAACATATAATACTACTTTGGATCGCACAGCCTCTTTAAGTAAATCAAATGCTTGCTGATGTTCAACAGTCCAATCAATCTTATCAGAAACACGTTTACTAGTTAAATCAGATAAAGGTTTCGCAATCTGTGCAAAGTCCTTAATAAACTGTCTGTAATAATTAAAAAATCCAAGCAGTTGCTTAACTTGCTTCTTAGTTTCTGGGATCTTCAAATTAGTCAAACTTTCAATTCTGTCTGGATTCATCTTTATCTTACCAGACCCAACCACATGACCGATAAACCTTACCTCACTCTTACCAAATATGCATTTTTTCAAATTCAAAGTAACGTTATGCAATCTCATTTGCATCAAAAATGCATCTAGATGCTGCAAGTGAACTTTCCAACTGTCAGAATGCACAGCAATGTCATCAACATACGGTTCTGCAAAGTCATTTATAGGCTGTAAAACTAAATTTATCGCCTTAACAAAAGTTCGTCCTGAATTTATCATTCCAAAAGGAACACGAGTAAATTCATACAGTCCATTATGTGTTACAAAAGCTGTCTTCCATTGATCAGATTGTTTTACAGGACAAGTCCAATAAGCACTTCGACAGTCCAAAATGGAAATCACATTAGACTTTCCAACTTTGTTCAAAACGTCTCTGACAATCGGCATAGGATATTTACAATCCACTGTGAATGAGTTAATGTATCTGTAGTCACAGGCAAGTCTCAAAGATCCGTCTTTCTTTTTAACAATAACCAAAGGGCTTGCCATTCTGCTCGATGATGGTTTGATAATGTTTGTTTTTAACATTTCTTTGATCTGACGTTCCACTTCTGCTCGATAAATCAAAGGAATTCGGTATGCTGCAAATTCCTTTGTGCCTTGCTCTCTTGTTATACTGATTTGGGTATTGTAACTGCTTTTCTTGAGAGTAAGATTCTGCAAACAATAATGCTTTCTCCGTAGTTTCTTTGAGTTCTTTCAAATGCTTTTCGTGAAAAGGAATTTTCTTGTGCCATTTCCTCGGGTTGTCTATTAGGTCCATTGTCATTCTCCTGAAGGCGACCTCTTCTCTTGAGACTGGAGTGATAAGCACTCTATCCATCACCAGACTCCTTGCCTTTAGTTGACACTTCTCGCAAAACTTACAAAATTTCACAATGTCTCTTCTCATCTTTGGCCATACAAAAGATAATTTTATTCGTTCTCTTGTTTTCTCTTCTCCTAGATGTCCTCCAAATACCGATTCATGTGCCAACTCCATCACTTTTATTCGTCTCTCTTTTGGTAACACTAGTTGATATATCGTCTGGTCTAATATCTGATATTTCTTATGCAATAAACCGTTGATCACACAGAATTCAGATTCTTTCTCTTGTGCTAACTTCCACCACGGCTTCAACGATTCATCATTTCTCTGTTGCTCTTCGAACTTCTTCGAATCGGCAATCTGCACCTTTTGTTCTTCATCCATTTCTTCATCTCTATACAAGTCTCCTATCCCCACATCACATTCATTGTCTTCTTCCGTTTCATTTAATATGCCATTCTCGCATGCAGCCATCTCTTGCTCGTTCATCTCTGATGTTATACCATCTCGCGATAAGCTTCGTTGCTCATTACTGTCGTTTTCCTCATCACTTGAACTTTCAGTTTCACTCTTCTCATCAACATCTACCATTTCCTGTTTCCGACTCTGCGCTCTCGTCATTACATTTGCTTGTACACTCACATCTCCTTGTATCGTTTTGATCTTCATCTGTGGTACGGCTTTTAATTCGGCAATTATCTCTGGATGCAACAAGAATCTTTCAGTACTGCCCATCTTTGCAATACTAGCACACATCAAAGTGACATAAGGTGTAAGTGAACACTGGATTTTACGCGGAAATCCCTCTTCTTTCACGTCACTATCACACAGTCTAACATCGACTTTCACTAACTTCGCAGGAATGGCATCTCCTGCCACACATTGCAAATTCACTTTTCCAATTTGTTCCACCTTCATGCCTTCCAGTAATTCTTCACTAATCACCGGAATCTCTGCTCCCGAGTCGCTCAGTGCTTTGACTTTCACTGGCTCTTTACCGTCTACTGCACGAATTTCAACCTCGACATATTGCAAGAACGATTTCTTCAATATTCGACTGTCATCTTTTCCTATGACTTCTCTCTGAATTTCAGCATCCAATAGAATTTCTTTTTGAATCCCACATTTCATTACTGACTTTACTTCAGTCTCTTGGTTTTCTTGACCCGCGGTTTGATTACCTGTATCACTAACCACTTGAATCAAATTCACCCTTGTGTGTTCTTGATTTCTGCTAGAACTAGCTGCTGCCACTGGAACTGGACAAAATTTAACCAAATGTTTGTCTGAACCACAGTTGTGACAACGCTTCACAACTGTATGGTATGGTTGTGAAATACCTCGTTGTTCATTTCCTTCATATCTCTTATACTGCGTAAACGATGTGTTGCCTTCCCTCTTGGCAAACGGCGCTGACGATTTGTTAAATCCCTGACGACCAAACGTCACTTCTCTGGTCTCATTGGGTACAGGGACATTAGCCTTGACTTCTTTACCTTTGAACTGACTCCCTGTTTCTGGATTACTTTTCCACTTTCCACTCTGGCTTTGGTTTACGGAACGTTGAGAAGGATAACTGTTTATATTTGGGATCGCAAATCCAATTCGATTGTTTACATGAATGTCTGCTAAGTCTGCCACTGCACTAGCTTGGAGACAGTCAGTTCCTTCCTTCGACAATACAAACTGTAGTGGACCTGGCGGTAAACATTCTTTCAGCTTATCCGCTACCAGCAAATCAAAGAGCGTATCATACTCTCTGTTCACATTTCGACTTCTCACGTAATAGTTTAGCAAGTTCTTCAGTCTTGCCGTAAACATCGTATAAGTCTCTTCTGTTGTCTTCTTAGCATCCACAAATCTGGCTCTGTATTCTCTCGAAGTCAATTTAAATTCTTTTAATAAGTGCTGCTTGACTTTATCGTAATTGTCTAGATCATCGAATGACAATCTATTCAGAACAGTTCGAGCTTTCGGCGTCATCAATGGTAGTAATAATTTAACCCAAAACGGCTTCTCCACAGCAAAACTACGAAACGCGTTCTCGACTGTTTCAAAATATAATGGCACCTCCATCATATCAGTTGGCATTTGAGGCAATACATGCTTCATTGCATCACCTATTTTCTTAATTTTTGACACCAAAGTTTCACTTTCTTGCTGTTTCCTTCTTTCTGCTTCTCGTTCTTCTCTCATTTGCGTTTCTTTCAACGTCAATTTTGATTTCTCCAGTTTCAGACGTTCTTGTCTTTCGGCCTCTGCCTTTTCCAAACTTTCTTTCTGAAATTTGAGTTCTTCCTGTCTGATCTGTTCTGCGCGTTCCAATTCTAACGTTCGCGCCTTTTCTTTTTCTTCTTCACGCATTCTCTTTGCTTCAATCTGTTGCTGACGAACCTCTTCATCACTTTTTCTAGCTTTTTCAGATTCAATCATCTGCTCCAGTCTTCTTCTTTCAGCATCTTCCCTATCTCTTTTCAACTGTTCTAACTGAATCTCAAACTGATTCTTTTGCAATTCAAGTTCTGCCTTACGCACTTGTTCTGCTTTATCTTCTCTCTCTCTTTGCAGACGCAATTCTTCTTGCCTTGCACGTTCTGCTTTCTCTTCTTTCTCTCTCTGCAGACGTTCTGCTTTCTCTTCTTTCTCTCTCTGCAAGCGCAATTCGTCTTGTCTTACACGTTCTGCTTCTTGTCTCAACTCTTTCTCTTCTTGTCTTCGTCTATCTTCTCTTTCTTTCTCTTCTTGTCTCAGTTCTTTCTCTTCTTGTCTCCGTTTCTCCTCCCTTTCTTTCTCTTCTTGTCTCCGTTTCTCCTCTCTATCTTCTTTCATCATCATCCACTGCATCAACATCTCCATAGACATAGGCGCAGGAGGTTTTTCAATAGCCTTTTCTACGGCACCGCCAACGGCACCTTCTTCTTCGACTTCTTCTTTAACCCACACATCGGCGAGTTCCTGCATCATGTCACCACGTGACATACCTTCTAACTGTTCTTCTTTAAAACCGGCTTTCAACAAACGCTGTTTCAGCCTCTCCGTAGACATCTTCTTAATATCTGCTTGTCTTTCAGCACTTAGTTTCTCCATCTTACTTGTTTACTTTGGTGATTTCTCTTTTCAAAGAAGTCACGGTTTTTCTTGTTGTGTGAATCGATAAACAAACGGGATTTCTTTTATATTTGTTCGTGGAAAACAACGAAATTTTTTATACCGTTTCTCGTGTTCCACCGTCGTTGATATCGTAGACACGTCACACAGCACACAACGCGTAGATTCTTCTAACACCGTCGTAGATTCTTCTAACACCGTTGTAAATTCTTTTATCACCGTCGTAGATTCTTCTATCCGCCGAAGGAGGTGATAACGTGAATTTTAATCCACCGTGAGTTTATATCCACCGTGAGTAATTATTCCACCGACGCTATTCCACCGTGAGTTTTATCCACCGTGAGTATTTATCCACACCGACGCTGTTCCACCGTGAGTATTTATTCCACCGTAAGTATTTATCCACCGTGAGTTCTTATCCACCGTGAGTATTTATCCACACCGACGGTGTTCCACCGTGAGTTTTTATCCACACCGACGCTGCCACCAATAATGTCAACCCAATCCTTCCGTTGACAATCCTTCTGATTAAATCCTTGTTCTCTTCGTACTTAACGCCTATTTAACGTTCACCTTTTGAACACTAATTCTACGTATAAGTATAACCTGAATTAATCAGCAACACAGTTTAATATCTTTTCAGTTTAATAAGAAACAAACAGACAGAACTCAATTCGATTACAACTCAACTAGTCAGCCACACTACTACAGCGAACACACTCGAATTCAAACTTCTCTAGTCAGCATAATTCTTCGCGCCCCTTGACACACCTGTCTTCTGTGCGCATAAACGAACTCTAATAATATACATATAGCGCGCCGCTGCCGATATCGGCCGGCCGCGCGTGTCACTAAGACTAAACGTTATACATCTATCATATATACATATACACGTGAAACTAAAGTAAGCGCACTTAATATATACGCTAAATATCTCGCACTGCAAGACTGTACACAAAACTCAGTTCACATTACCTCCTTCCTTTTTCTGGAATTGAGCAAATTAAATTTCAAAATTTGCGAAATTACCAAAATACATGAAACATATATATATATCTAACTAATTAATGAACAGTCTTACGATTACTTATAACCTTGACAAACAATCAGCAATAATATTCAATCTGCCCTTCTTGTACTTCACCTCAACATCAAAAGTTTGTAAGGCTAACGCCCAACGCACAAGTTTAGCAGACTTAGACATTGACTCAGTCAAATATGTAAGAGGATTGTGATCAGTAAAAATGAAAATTTTTGATCCAATTATAATTTCTTTTAACTTGTTTAGAGCCCAAACAATAGCATAGGCTTCCTTTTCCACAGTAGCCCATCTCTTCTGGGTATCAGTTAACTTCTGACTGATAAATGACACAGGGCGCTCTATTCCCTTGTCGTCCATCTGTGTTAAAACAGCCCCAACTGCAAAGTCACTACTATCGCAGTACAAATTGAATGGTTTTCCCACTTCAAAAACATATAATACTACTTTGGATCGCACAGCCTCTTTAAGTAAATCAAATGCTTGCTGATGTTCAACAGTCCAATCAATCTTATCAGAAACACGTTTACTAGTTAAATCAGATAAAGGTTTCGCAATCTGTGCAAAGTCCTTAATAAACTGTCTGTAATAATTAAAAAATCCAAGCAGTTGCTTAACTTGCTTCTTAGTTTCTGGGATCTTCAAATTAGTCAAACTTTCAATTCTGTCTGGATTCATCTTTATCTTACCAGACCCAACCACATGACCGATAAACCTTACCTCACTCTTACCAAATATGCATTTTTTCAAATTCAAAGTAACGTTATGCAATCTCATTTGCATCAAAAATGCATCTAGATGCTGCAAGTGAACTTTCCAACTGTCAGAATGCACAGCAATGTCATCAACATACGGTTCTGCAAAGTCATTTATAGGCTGTAAAACTAAATTTATCGCCTTAACAAAAGTTCGTCCTGAATTTATCATTCCAAAAGGAACACGAGTAAATTCATACAGTCCATTATGTGTTACAAAAGCTGTCTTCCATTGATCAGATTGTTTTACAGGACAAGTCCAATAAGCACTTCGACAGTCCAAAATGGAAATCACATTAGACTTTCCAACTTTGTTCAAAACGTCTCTGACAATCGGCATAGGATATTTACAATCCACTGTGAATGAGTTAATGTATCTGTAGTCACAGGCAAGTCTCAAAGATCCGTCTTTCTTTTTAACAATAACCAAAGGGCTTGCCATTCTGCTCGATGATGGTTTGATAATGTTTGTTTTTAACATTTCTTTGATCTGACGTTCCACTTCTGCTCGATAAATCAAAGGAATTCGGTATGCTGCAAATTCCTTTGTGCCTTGCTCTCTTGTTATACTGATTTGGGTATTGTAACTGCTTTTCTTGAGAGTAAGATTCTGCAAACAATAATGCTTTCTCCGTAGTTTCTTTGAGTTCTTTCAAATGCTTTTCGTGAAAAGGAATTTTCTTGTGCCATTTCCTCGGGTTGTCTATTAGGTCCATTGTCATTCTCCTGAAGGCGACCTCTTCTCTTGAGACTGGAGTGATAAGCACTCTATCCATCACCAGACTCCTTGCCTTTAGTTGACACTTCTCGCAAAACTTACAAAATTTCACAATGTCTCTTCTCATCTTTGGCCATACAAAAGATAATTTTATTCGTTCTCTTGTTTTCTCTTCTCCTAGATGTCCTCCAAATACCGATTCATGTGCCAACTCCATCACTTTTATTCGTCTCTCTTTTGGTAACACTAGTTGATATATCGTCTGGTCTAATATCTGATATTTCTTATGCAATAAACCGTTGATCACACAGAATTCAGATTCTTTCTCTTGTGCTAACTTCCACCACGGCTTCAACGATTCATCATTTCTCTGTTGCTCTTCGAACTTCTTCGAATCGGCAATCTGCACCTTTTGTTCTTCATCCATTTCTTCATCTCTATACAAGTCTCCTATCCCCACATCACATTCATTGTCTTCTTCCGTTTCATTTAATATGCCATTCTCGCATGCAGCCATCTCTTGCTCGTTCATCTCTGATGTTATACCATCTCGCGATAAGCTTCGTTGCTCATTACTGTCGTTTTCCTCATCACTTGAACTTTCAGTTTCACTCTTCTCATCAACATCTACCATTTCCTGTTTCCGACTCTGCGCTCTCGTCATTACATTTGCTTGTACACTCACATCTCCTTGTATCGTTTTGATCTTCATCTGTGGTACGGCTTTTAATTCGGCAATTATCTCTGGATGCAACAAGAATCTTTCAGTACTGCCCATCTTTGCAATACTAGCACACATCAAAGTGACATAAGGTGTAAGTGAACACTGGATTTTACGCGGAAATCCCTCTTCTTTCACGTCACTATCACACAGTCTAACATCGACTTTCACTAACTTCGCAGGAATGGCATCTCCTGCCACACATTGCAAATTCACTTTTCCAATTTGTTCCACCTTCATGCCTTCCAGTAATTCTTCACTAATCACCGGAATCTCTGCTCCCGAGTCGCTCAGTGCTTTGACTTTCACTGGCTCTTTACCGTCTACTGCACGAATTTCAACCTCGACATATTGCAAGAACGATTTCTTCAATATTCGACTGTCATCTTTTCCTATGACTTCTCTCTGAATTTCAGCATCCAATAGAATTTCTTTTTGAATCCCACATTTCATTACTGACTTTACTTCAGTCTCTTGGTTTTCTTGACCCGCGGTTTGATTACCTGTATCACTAACCACTTGAATCAAATTCACCCTTGTGTGTTCTTGATTTCTGCTAGAACTAGCTGCTGCCACTGGAACTGGACAAAATTTAACCAAATGTTTGTCTGAACCACAGTTGTGACAACGCTTCACAACTGTATGGTATGGTTGTGAAATACCTCGTTGTTCATTTCCTTCATATCTCTTATACTGCGTAAACGATGTGTTGCCTTCCCTCTTGGCAAACGGCGCTGACGATTTGTTAAATCCCTGACGACCAAACGTCACTTCTCTGGTCTCATTGGGTACAGGGACATTAGCCTTGACTTCTTTACCTTTGAACTGACTCCCTGTTTCTGGATTACTTTTCCACTTTCCACTCTGGCTTTGGTTTACGGAACGTTGAGAAGGATAACTGTTTATATTTGGGATCGCAAATCCAATTCGATTGTTTACATGAATGTCTGCTAAGTCTGCCACTGCACTAGCTTGGAGACAGTCAGTTCCTTCCTTCGACAATACAAACTGTAGTGGACCTGGCGGTAAACATTCTTTCAGCTTATCCGCTACCAGCAAATCAAAGAGCGTATCATACTCTCTGTTCACATTTCGACTTCTCACGTAATAGTTTAGCAAGTTCTTCAGTCTTGCCGTAAACATCGTATAAGTCTCTTCTGTTGTCTTCTTAGCATCCACAAATCTGGCTCTGTATTCTCTCGAAGTCAATTTAAATTCTTTTAATAAGTGCTGCTTGACTTTATCGTAATTGTCTAGATCATCGAATGACAATCTATTCAGAACAGTTCGAGCTTTCGGCGTCATCAATGGTAGTAATAATTTAACCCAAAACGGCTTCTCCACAGCAAAACTACGAAACGCGTTCTCGACTGTTTCAAAATATAATGGCACCTCCATCATATCAGTTGGCATTTGAGGCAATACATGCTTCATTGCATCACCTATTTTCTTAATTTTTGACACCAAAGTTTCACTTTCTTGCTGTTTCCTTCTTTCTGCTTCTCGTTCTTCTCTCATTTGCGTTTCTTTCAACGTCAATTTTGATTTCTCCAGTTTCAGACGTTCTTGTCTTTCGGCCTCTGCCTTTTCCAAACTTTCTTTCTGAAATTTGAGTTCTTCCTGTCTGATCTGTTCTGCGCGTTCCAATTCTAACGTTCGCGCCTTTTCTTTTTCTTCTTCACGCATTCTCTTTGCTTCAATCTGTTGCTGACGAACCTCTTCATCACTTTTTCTAGCTTTTTCAGATTCAATCATCTGCTCCAGTCTTCTTCTTTCAGCATCTTCCCTATCTCTTTTCAACTGTTCTAACTGAATCTCAAACTGATTCTTTTGCAATTCAAGTTCTGCCTTACGCACTTGTTCTGCTTTATCTTCTCTCTCTCTTTGCAGACGCAATTCTTCTTGCCTTGCACGTTCTGCTTTCTCTTCTTTCTCTCTCTGCAGACGTTCTGCTTTCTCTTCTTTCTCTCTCTGCAAGCGCAATTCGTCTTGTCTTACACGTTCTGCTTCTTGTCTCAACTCTTTCTCTTCTTGTCTTCGTCTATCTTCTCTTTCTTTCTCTTCTTGTCTCAGTTCTTTCTCTTCTTGTCTCCGTTTCTCCTCCCTTTCTTTCTCTTCTTGTCTCCGTTTCTCCTCTCTATCTTCTTTCATCATCATCCACTGCATCAACATCTCCATAGACATAGGCGCAGGAGGTTTTTCAATAGCCTTTTCTACGGCACCGCCAACGGCACCTTCTTCTTCGACTTCTTCTTTAACCCACACATCGGCGAGTTCCTGCATCATGTCACCACGTGACATACCTTCTAACTGTTCTTCTTTAAAACCGGCTTTCAACAAACGCTGTTTCAGCCTCTCCGTAGACATCTTCTTAATATCTGCTTGTCTTTCAGCACTTAGTTTCTCCATCTTACTTGTTTACTTTGGTGATTTCTCTTTTCAAAGAAGTCACGGTTTTTCTTGTTGTGTGAATCGATAAACAAACGGGATTTCTTTTATATTTGTTCGTGGAAAACAACGAAATTTTTTATACCGTTTCTCGTGTTCCACCGTCGTTGATATCGTAGACACGTCACACAGCACACAACGCGTAGATTCTTCTAACACCGTCGTAGATTCTTCTAACACCGTTGTAAATTCTTTTATCACCGTCGTAGATTCTTCTATCCGCCGAAGGAGGTGATAACGTGAATTTTAATCCACCGTGAGTTTATATCCACCGTGAGTAATTATTCCACCGACGCTATTCCACCGTGAGTTTTATCCACCGTGAGTATTTATCCACACCGACGCTGTTCCACCGTGAGTATTTATTCCACCGTAAGTATTTATCCACCGTGAGTTCTTATCCACCGTGAGTATTTATCCACACCGACGCTGTTCCACCGTGAGTTTTTATCCACACCGACGCTGCCACCAATAATGTCAACCCAATCCTTCCGTTGACAATCCTTCTGATTAAATCCTTGTTCTCTTCGTACTTAACGCCTATTTAACGTTCACCTTTTGAACACTAATTCTACGTATAAGTATAACCTGAATTAATCAGCAACACAGTTTAATATCTTTTCAGTTTAATAAGAAACAAACAGACAGAACTCAATTCGATTACAACTCAACTAGTCAGCCACACTACTACAGCGAACACACTCGAATTCAAACTTCTCTAGTCAGCATAATTCTTCGCGCCCCTTGACACACCTGTCTTCTGTGCGCATAAACGAACTGTAATAATATACATATAGCGCGCCGCTGCCGATATCGGCCGGCCGCGCGTGTCACTAAGACTAAACGTTATACATCTATCATATATACATATACACGTGAAACTAAAGTAAGCGCACTTAATATATACGCTAAATATCTCGCACTGCAAGACTGTACACAAAACTCAGTTCACAACTTTACTCTCTTATATTCTCTTTCCTTCTCTTCTTAATTATAGATGTAGCCTTTCTGTCTATTTTTCCGCTGACCATCCTTCTCGTTCTTCTCTGATCGGTTATAAATTCTCTTTCGTCAATAGGAATTTTCTTATCTCTTTCACAGCAGCATGCATCAAAGTCAGAACATTTGCAAGCCGCAATGTCAAACAATTTCGAGCCATTCATTCTAAGCTCTTCAATGCCTGTTTCTTTACTTTCTCCTTTCTTTTTCATCACATTCCTTACATGAACATTTTCCAACTTCCGTTCCATGGATCTTTAACGCCATTTTCAATAAGATATTTGCCGTGGTTTTCACCTGGGAAAGTAGAGGAAACTTCCGTTGCACGTCGGCAAAGTTAGATGCAATAAATTTGATGCACTCTTTCGTCCACGCTTATTTTTTAGGACTGGAGCAACCTTTCTGGTTTTGCCAAAGCTCATTTTAAACCAAAACATAAACCACTTGTCGACGCAAGAATAGTCATAATAACGACCCAAGGGAGCCCCTGCACCTTGGCTGTAGTTGCGTAGATATCAAACTACGTCATCGGTCTTCGTATTAGCATTTCTAGTGACTTCTTGATGTTTAATTTCATATTACCCTGGACGCTTATTGGGTTATATGGTCCATTTCGATCACAATGATCTGCAAGATAAAATTTAAACAATGACAGAATTGAGGGATTTTGAATTAGAACGAGTTATTAGGACATTCAGAGAGGAAGGTATCGAGCTGTTTCCGCTTCTCCTCCGCCAGATTTCTCCACTACTGATGCTCGGTTATCCGTCTTCAAGGAGATTAACAGTCTGGAGCTACGATGTCTCATCCTAGCCGAAGCACCAAAGACTTTTGAGCTGGACCCGGTGCCTACGTTCCTTGTCAAAGAACTTGTCGACGTCCTCCTGCCGTTCATCACCCTGCTGTGCAATCGGTCGATCCAGGAGGCCCATCTACCTGCTTCCCAGAAGCGTTCAATTCTTATTCCGGCCATGAAGCGAGATAGACTGGACTCTAGTGATCCTGCCCTATAGCAAGTGCGACATTCCTCTAAAATATTGGAGCGCATTGTTACAAGTCAACTAATTGGTTATCTGGATAAGAATGGTTTATTTCACTCCCTCCAGTCAGGTTTTCGCGGGAATCATTCCACCGAAACTTTACTGGTCCGCCTCCTGTCGGATTTATACGGCGCCAGGACTGTAGTCAGAATACCCTGTTAGCACTCTTTGATGTTAGCTCAGCATTCGACTCGTGCCTCTGTTTTTTTTTGGCTTGTTGGCAAACCGTTAGACTGGCTATCATCTTATCTTACTGGTCGCACTGACTGTGTTATTGCTGGTTCCTCCAGGTCTCGCTGGGTCCCCGCCCTCTTTGGTGTACCCCAAAGCCCGTCCTTGGCCCGCTACTCTACGTTTTGTTTACTTCTGATGTCAGCTCCTTGCTACAGCCATGTGGGCAGCTTCACCAGCTATATGCTGATGACGTTCAAGGATATGTCACTGCCGCGCAGCTGATGCAGTGGTTTCTGTTGGGTTGATATGCCGCGCCATAGATGCCATTTCAGCTTGGATGGCCTCAAAGCGATTGCTTCTGAACCCGTCCAAAACTCAATTCATTTGGCTTGGTGGTCGTAGGCAGCTGGCGGGGTTGACCTACACCTATTGACTGATACCTTTCCCCATATCACTTTCTTCATTATTGTTCGTGACCTATGTGTTATGCTGGATCGAGAGCTTAGTCTCTCTCAGCATGTTAACTTGGTCACGCGGAACTGTTATTATCAGCTCCGGCAGTTGCGTGTTGTACTGAAGTCCCTCTCCCATGATGCTGCGGTCATCTTAGCCCATGCGTTTGTCACTGGTAGAGTTAACCATGGCTGCTCGGACCTTGGTGGTCACTCCAAGGGCCTAATAGGGCGACTTGACCGGGTCCTTCGTTCTGCTGCTAGACTTATAGGTCGTATTCCAAAATAATACCAAGTCTATGCCGATATGCCTGACGTCTTGCATTGGCTTCCTGCTTCTGAGCGCATCTCCAACAGGATAGCAGCACTAGTTTGGCGGTGTGTCTCCGGCAGCGTCCCATCCTACCTGTCTTAACTCTCTCGCCCGATTTCTGACTTGGCCTCTTGCAGAGCTTTGCGCTCGGCGACTAATGGGGAGCCACTGGTCCCTCGGGCACACTCCGCAGTCAGGCAACGCCGAGCCTTCTCGATTGTTGGCCCGTCTAGTTGGAATGGTCTTCCAATCCCCTTGCGCTACTTCCCCCGGAATAATTCACCTGCTTTCTTACGACATCTCAAGGGATTTCAAGACTACAGAAAATAAGAAACGATGACATAAGACAATCATTATGCGTCAAAACAACTCTGCTAAACAATGTCGTTCAACGAGGACTCCGATGGTTTGGACATGCACAGAGCATGCTTAAAAACACGTTTCATGTTGGAAGTGCTGAATCAATAATGACAATAAGCGGGATTATATCAACAATACATTTTAAAATTTTCACCGACACTTCGTATTGGAACATACGTCACAGGTTCTGCGCGGTGAGCCACGGTCAGAGCTCGCGTGGTTCCATTCAGATATGCTCCGCATGCATAAGAACCAGTCACACGCAAAACAGCTGAATCTGGTAGTTGGGGATGGAAGCATCGGTTCCACCGATGACGTGCTGTTAAGCGTCAGAATACCGAGAGCCACAAAGCATGCGTAGTTGTTTAGCTAGTTTGTTATCTCGACACTTACTATAGCGCCTTCACAATACCAAAAAAGAGTTGCTTAAGCTTAAATTATGATAGATTCATTGTTAAACGTACGCTTTAGCGTATTTAATTATTGGCAGGATTTCGGAAAAATGAATAGCGTAAATAATTATTTAATCCACCTTCCAGCTGCTAGTTTACTTTAATATTACACGTTTTAATCGTTCATCTATCCAGCTTCCACTTTTAGCTCATTTTCATCGCAAATCCAGCCTCTTTTTGAAGTTTTACACTATGAAATGTTTTCATCGCTCGTCCACGGCAACGATATCGGCGTTAAACGATTATAGTTTCATCCCAATTCCAACTTCAGGTTTCCGACTTATTATGTAATATTTTCATCATTTATCCAGCTTCTAGTTTCAATACTATTTTCATCAATCATCCAACTTCTAGTTTGAGTTATATTTTCATCAGTCATCACAATTGCTGATAACGATCCACTATAAGACTGTACATATAATGAACGCACGTAACGTGGAGGATTACCTTCTTTGCACATCCAGCTTCTCGTTTGATCTCCATTTTCATCGGTAATCCAGCTTTCAGTTTGACTTATATTTTCATCGCTAATTCAGCTTCCAGTTTGATTTGTATTTTCATCGCTCATACAGCTTCCAATAATTAATTACGCTAAAGCGAACGTGGACATTTCGTCCAATAATTAAATACGCTAAAACGTACGTTTACCGATTCATTAACACAAGATGAACAGTTGTTCTTATTTGTAAGTAGCAACTTTGTAGCAACTCGCCTGCGTCTAATACACAACGCATCGTTAAATGGCGCACCAAAACCAAGCCGTAATCAGATTAATATCTAGAAGATCAGTGTACTTAGACAGAAAGGCACCCTGTGGCGAATAAGCAAACTAGAAAAGCTAAGTCTTAAGCGGAGAAAGATGTGACATAAGTGACCTAGCAGAACGAACATCTACAGATTTCCAAAAGCTAGGTAAAACGGCAGATAAACTCGTTCACCAAGAACAGTTTAAGTAGTAGGTATGACCTTTGAAAGATAACCAAGAGAACTCGTTGAATAATGATAAGTCTGATGAATCAAGACTGACTTTAAATTCTGTGGTTGGACAGCACTTCATAGTTTGTAAACTATGAGCCCGTATCCCATTCTCAAGAAAAAAGCACATACTCAATTGAAACAAGCAGATTTCATAGACGTTTTGTCGAAGCTGACAAACTGCATTTTCGAACAGCAGATCATCCGATCATGACCACTTCATTTTGTCCCGCTTCGAAGCCAGAAATCAGCACGCCTAAAGGCTTATTCATTCCAGCAGCGGAAACAAACACTTGCAAGTGATTAGTTTATTCACGTACTAGCAACCAAGGCAAGACTGTTTCTATCCCAGTGTACCATAAGCGGATACTCAATTTCAGATTCTATTTTCACTGTTTCAGCAAATTTCTTCCTGGCCGACATTCTGACTTTGTGCATGGTGTTTCGTGTTGCTGCAAGGTAAGAGGAACCACAAACAAGTGCTGCAGCATTTGGGACTGTAACGATGACCCTCCGGTGCTAGTTTTGGTAGAGTAATTTAATCTACTATGATGATGATGAGTTCTCTGCCCGAAGGCAGGTTCATTGGCTTTACGACACCTGGGGATGAGATGAGTGAGGTGGTTTCTCATTGCCTTCCTCACAGACAATTGTGGGTGAGCAACTTGCCCAAGGTCGCTACGCAGTGGCTTGAGGTAGATTCGAACCTGCGACCCTCCGGTTGCAAGGCACAGAACATACCACTACACCACCGCGTCCCACTAATTGGAATCTACTATGACTTATTAATTAACCAGAATCTACAGCCATTGGTGATTAAATATTAGAATAGATTCGGGGGTGCATTTGTTATTCGAGACAATAAGTGTTGAAGTGGAACAATGTCATTGAATGAAATATATCCTAAAGAACTATTGGAAACGTCATCTGCTCGGATGAAAGAGAGGCGTGGTTGCTGTGTTTAGCGGCGAGAAAGAATCAGTTGAGCCATGGATGTCAAAGTTGGTGGATATTTTTAAGGTGCATATTCGAGTGACCCACCCATGTTCTACTCGTCTAAAAACGGTTTTATTCCAAAGAAATGATCAGTTGTTCGCGTTATTCGAACGGAATGATCAGTTGTTCGCGTAAAGGGACTTTAGTCGATTTCCTCCAGCGATTTGGTTGTTGAGAGGAACTATAACTACGAATTACGACTTCAAAACTTACCGGTTTGGACATGTTTGCCTTACAGAAAGCGCAGACAAAATTCGAACGTTATATTAGGTTGTTTCCACAGTTAGGTTGCTAGTTATATCGAAATTGTTTTGACACATCTGGACCTTGCAGATCATTATGATCTTAATAGACCACATAACCCAATGGGCGTACGTGTTATACAGCATGCTCTTCATCGTCGTGGCCAAGAGACCATGTACGGGATGGCGTTTTTGATAAATGACACCAATGACGGGCATAGTGACCAGAAAGGATCATGTTTGGCATATCTTAATTTTGTGCTCCTGTGCATAGGACAGTGTCTGGTATAGAAATGATGTTTCTGGTGTGCTGCTTAACTTTGCCCATGGCTCTGAAGTTAATCCAATATACCGCATTATGCGACCACTGAGCTACCGAAATAACACCATTGAATTTTTTTTATTTTATTAACTGAAGTAGTAATTATAGGAATATTGTAAGCTACAGATAGCAGGATTTTATAGCACATGTGAATTGATTTAACAGTTCTCACATTTATGAGATACGAGCATTGTCAAATAATAAAATATTCTAAGAAAATTATAATACATGGAATAATCCGTTAAGGTTGAAGAAAAGTGTGATCCTTAGTTACGCTTACTTCACAAAAAGTTCAGAAACTCACAATACGTTTCACTTACATTATGATTACCAAACACTTTTTGTGGTATATTTGGGCATGTTTTTGCGGGATTCCAGCTTTGCTCGAATGTAGCCTTCTCTACGTTCTTTGCCACGAACTGACCTTGCTGCATCTGTAACAACTTTAACATGTCTCTCTACTGCTTGCGTGTGGCAAAGGTATTTGTCGAGATCTGACAAACTGCCAGTTTTAATGGCTTCCTCAAGGTCATTTTCCGTAAACTTACAAGTTGTAGGAGGTTCAAGTCTGGCAAAATCTAACCAGTTTACTAGTTCATAGTAGTCAGTGGCTTCAAAATTGAGTTTTGGGATTGTGAATTTTTCTAATATCACCAGAACTGCTAGGGTTACAAAGATCAGTTTCCCGTGGTACTTTAATTCTTTTGGCTGCCAGTTCTCGTATGTGTTTTCTCTCATCGATCATCGTATTCAGTAAAATGTTTTCTGGGTGACCAAAGTAGCCATTCTGTTGAATACATTTATCAACAACCTCTCTCTCAACGGATGGTAAGAAACGTAATAAGTGAATAGCTTTCCATAAATTAGTAGCACCATAATAACACTGGGGCTTCAGTTTTCTTTCAAGCCAAATTGGAGCATATACTTTGATAATGTATTCTGCTAATGTAACTAAACTTTGGGATGGTTGGGAGGTCGATATATAAATGCGTAATAACCTATTAGCAGTAGTGAGCCAACGACTGTGAGCCATCTTTCCAGGTCCTATGCTACTTAAGCTTTCTGAAATCGATCCACTTTCAATAGCCAAACACATTAAATGTATAAAATTTTCATAGAGATCTCTTTGATCTTTACGTAAACTCTGAAAATATGTAATTTCTTTCAAATATCCATGAATTCTTTTGAAACTTACGACATCAAGCGACTGACAAGAAGGAAGGGCTTGCCCCTAAAGGACCTGTGAAAGCATTAGGCCCTGCAGTGGTACCATCCAGATGAGCAAATAAATGTCTTAACGGCAACTCATTGAAATGGAACATGCAGAATTGCAGATAAACCACTGAAGAGGACTCTTTACACGCAACTCCAGCTTTCTTATTATTCCATCATGTTTTCCCGTGTTTACTGCAGTTCCATCGCAGCCAACGGCAATTAGAGACCTGAAAGAAATATCGTTATCGGAAAAGAATTCACACATTGCTTCGAAAATGCTTGCAGATGATCCACTATTGAGTGAGATATGCCCTAAGTAAAGTGATCCTGTTTCTTCTAACAAACACACATGCTTGCTCTTCCATTATTTGACATTTATGATTGACTGACGGCAAACAAACCGTTACATCTTTCCAACCATCAAAATACAATGCTGTCAGTTCACACTTTTCTCCACAGCTTCGGATAAAGCTTTTCGAAACCTCTCTCTCTCTCTCTCTCTCTCTCTCTCTCTCTCTCTCTCTCTCTCTCTCTCTCTCTCTCTCTCTCTCTCTCTCTCTCTCTCTCTCTCTCTCTCTCTCTCTCTCTCTCTCTCTCTCTCTCTCTCTCTGTCTCTGTCTCTGTCTCTGTCTCTGTCTCTCTCTCTCTGTCTGTCTGTCTGTCTGTCTGTCTGTCTGTCTGTCTGTCTGTCTGTCTGTCTGTCTCTCTCTCTCTCTCTCTCTCTCTCTCTCTCTCTCTCTCTCTCTCTCTCTCTCTCTATCTCTCTATCTCTATCTCTCCACAATTTTCATCTGTCAATAGCTGAACTTTGGTCGTCATCAGTCACAATTCCATAGTCCACAAGTACTGGTGTTGCAATTGCAGCACCAACGGTATTGGAGACACCATATCTGTCACATTCCCTCGACAAAGTAGGGAGGGACTTCGTATTATGAGAGCATGTTTCTTCTTCAGATTGCAAATAAACGTCTCCTGATGATTCTGATGCTGTGGAATCGGTGTCAACTGTTTCGCAGCTAGAATCACTGTCTGCAAGTATGCCAGGTGTATCAGCTATACTTGATACAGTGATTTGAAATTTATAGTACTTTACTCTCTTATATTCTCTTTCCTTCTCTTCTTAATTATAGATGTAGCCTTTCTGTCTATTTTTCCGCTGACCATCCTTCTCGTTCTTCTCTGATCGGTTATAAATTCTCTTTCGTCAATAGGAATTTTCTTATCTCTTTCACAGCAGCATGCATCAAAGTCAGAACATTTGCAAGCCGCAATGTCAAACAATTTCGAGCCATTCATTCTAAGCTCTTCAAGGCCTGTTTCTTTACCTTCTCCTTTCTTTTTCATCATATTCCTTACATGAACATTTTCCAACTTCCGTTCCATGGATCTTTAACGCCTTTTTCAATAAGATATTTGCCGTGGTTTTCACCTGGGAAAGTAGAGGAAACTTCCGTTGCACGTCGGCAAAGTTAGATGCAATAAATTTGATGCACTCTTTCTTCCACGCTTATTTTTTAGGACTGGAGCAACCTTTCTGGTTGTGCCAAAGCTCATTTTAAACCAAAACATAAACCACTTGTCGACGCAAGAATAGTCATAATAACGACCCAAGGGAGCCCCTGCACCTTGGCTGTAGTTGCGTAGATATCCAACTACGTCATCGGTCTTCGTATTAGCATTTCTAGTGACTTCTTAATGTTTAATTTCATATTACCCTGGACGCTTATTGGGTTATATGGTCCATTTCGATCACAATGATCTGCAAGATAAAATTTAAACAATGACAGAATTGAGGGATTGTGAATTAGAACGAGTTATTAGGACATTCAGAGAGGAAGGTATCGAGCTGTTTCCGCTTCTCCTCCGCCAGATTTCTCCACTACTGATGCTCGGTTATCCGTCTTCAAGGAGATTAACAGCCTGGAGCTACGATGTCTCATCCTAGCCGAAGCACCAAAGACTTTTGAGCTGGACCCGGCGCCTACGTTCCTTGTCAAAGAACTTCTCGACGACCTCCTGCCGTTCATCACCCTGCTGTGCAATCGGTCGATCCAGGAGGCCCATCTACCTGCTTCCCAGAAGCGTTCAATTCTTATTCCGGCCATGAAGCGAGATAGACTGGACTCTAGTGATCCTGCAAACTATCGCCCTATAGCAAGTGCGACATTCCTCTAAAATATTGGAGCGCATTGTTACAAGTCAACTAATTGGTTATCTGGATAAGAATGGTTTATTTCACTCCCTCCAGTCAGGTTTTCGCGGGAATCATTCCACCGAAACTTTACTGGTCCGCCTCCTGTCGGATATATACGGCGCCAGGACTGTAGTCAGAATACCCTGTTAGCACTCTTTGATGTTAGCTCAGCATTCGACTCGTGCCTCTGTTTTTTTTGGGCTAGTTGGCAAACCGTTAGACTGGCTATCATCTTATCTTACTGGTCGCACTGACTGTGTTATTGCTGGTTCCTCCAGGTCTCGCTGGGTCCCCGCCCTCTTTGGTGTACCCCAAAGCCCGTCCTTGGCCCGCTACTCTACGTTTTGTTTACTTGTGATGTCAGCTCCTTGCTACAGCCATGTGGGCAGCTTCACCAGCTATATGCTGATGACGTTCAAGGATATGTCCACTGCCGCGCAGCTGATGCAGTGGTTTCTGTTGGGTTGATATGCCGCGCCATAGATGCCATTTCAGCTTGGATGGCCTCAAACCGATTGCTTCTGAACCCGTCCAAAACTCAATTCATTTGGCTTGGTGGTCGTAGGCAGCTGGCGGGGTTGACCTACACCTATTGACTGATACCTTTCCCCATATCACTTTCTTCATTATTGTTCGTGACCTATGTGTTATGCTGGATCGAGAGCTTAGTCTCTCTCAGCATGTTAACTTGGTCACGCGGAACTGTTATTATCAGCTCCGGCAGTTGCGTGTTGTACTGAAGTCCCTCTCCCATGATGCTGCGGTCACCTTAGCCCATGCGTTTGTCACTGGTAGAGTTAACCATGGCTGCTCGGACCTTGGTGGTCACTCCAAGGGCCTAATAGGGCGACTTGACCGGGTCCTTCGTTCTGCTGCTAGACTTATAGGTCGTATTTCAAAATAATACCAAGTCTATGCCGATATGCCTGACGTCTTGCATTGGCTTCCTGCTTCTGAGCGCATCTCCAACAGGATAGCAGCACTAGTTTGGCGGTGTGTCTCCGGCAGCGTCCCATCCTACCTGTCTTAACTCTCTCGCCCGATTTCTGACTTGGCCTCTTGCAGAGCTTTGCGCTCGGCGACTAATGGGGAGCCACTGGTCCCTCGGGCACACTCCGCAGTCAGGCAACGCCGAGCCTTCTCGATTGTTGGCCCGTCTAGTTGGAATGGTCTTCCAATCCCCTTGCGCTACTTCCCCCGGAATAATTCACCTGCTTTCTTACGACATCTCAAGGGATTTCAAGACTACAGAAAATAAGAAACGATGACATAAGACAATCATTAGGCGTCAAAACAACTCTGCTAAACAATGTCGTTCAACGAGGACTCCGATGGTTTGGACATGCACAGAGCATGCTTAAAAACACGTTTCATGTTGGAAGTGCTGAATCAATAATGACAATAAGCGGGATTATATCAACAATACATTTTAAAATTTTCACCGACACTTCGTATTGGAACATACGTCACAGGTCCTGCCCGGTGAGCCACGGTCAGAGCTCGCGTGGTTCCATTCAGATATGCTCCGAATGAATAAGAGCCAGTCACGCGCAAAAAACAGCTGAATCTGGTACTTGGGGATGGAAGCATCGGTTCCACCGATGACGTGCTGTTAAGCGTCAGTATACCGAGAGCTACAAAGCATGCGTAGTTGTTTAGCTAGTTTGTTATCTCGACACTTACTATAGCAGGATCACTTTACTTACATCTCATTTTAACAAAGCGCCATCTCGAGAATGAATAGGCTGACTGGACCTTTTAGGAGGGTTGCGGGAAGCGATCCCGCAACCTACTGCTCTTCACGCCAGTGATTTTACCACTACTCTACGGATCCCCCATTCAAATGACTCGATGATAATGTAATCTGGTACCAACATTTCACTCACCACGTCAAATGCCGCCATCTAAGATTCCTTAAATGCGTATGAATACTTAAAGTATTATCCAATTATCCAAATAATTATCCAACTTTCCAATTATTTATCCAATTATTCAAATAATTATCCAAATAATTAAATAATTATCCAATTATCCAATTATCCAATTAATTATTATCCAATTATTATCCAGATTAAGCATTTAATTATAGTTTCTTTGAGATCAGCTGGACAGATGTGACAGTTTGACTGTTTCCAATAGTCTTGCTCACCTTATGTTATAATTTAGTTTCTTCCACCTCTTTGCATAACCTGTTTCTTTAGCCACAGTGCGTCTGCAGGTGGTCTAATAAAGGACATACTTACTTAATTACTTACTTATTCTAATAAGCAAAAAGTTCAAGCGTTAATAATTTATTTATCATCCTTATTTTTGGTTGCCCAGAAACAGGCCCTTGCCACGATTTGGGTTTATAAGCCTGAACTTAGACGCAGGTGTAAGCCGTTAAAAAATACAGAGGGCGGACTAGCCAGCTGTTTTAAGTATGCGATGCTCTTGTCGCTGAGCGCCTTCTCTAAAGGCGCGGGAACTGCGGGCGCCTTTGTTCGCACCCCGCAGCACGTCTCGCTTTCACGGCATCGACGATTTGCCTGACGGCGAACGCTGTTGCGGCGCCAGCTTTCGCTACATTACAAACCACGTCGGCAACGTTTGCTATTACACCTCTGTTTTTCTCTCACCTCGGAGATTCAGTAGTTCTTCATTGTGCTCTGTCAGCAACAAACGTAGTCCCTGTACGTTGCCATCCGGTGCAACTGGTAGGTATACCAGGTTTTTCGGAGAATCAATTTTTTTTATAGCTGACGACACCTTCGGAAAAAGTGTAGATTACTGGCAGGTAGCTACCACTGCGATATGATCCACAGATAACATCACAATTGACCAGGCTTGTATCCACTGTGCGAATAAGGACCGCATTTTCTTCCACTTTATAACCACGACCAAGCGTCTGAGAGTCGAAATAGAGCATAGACCTGATTGTAGTTGAGGCCATATCTGCCTTGTAAGTTGCATTCGTGATCTTCACGAAGGCGCGTAGGGTTTATGCGTTATATGGGAATTAAAGATGTATTGCATGCCTGGTCCACGCACCGACGCTGTAGTTAGCGTCGTGTTGTTGGCCGGGATGAGCCTATCTTCGGACACGATGTTCTCGTTCGGTACTCGGGTGGCAGTAGACGTGCCACCGACCCGAACTGGTCGCTCACCATTCACCCTATTTCGAATGTTGTTCGGCAGGCTCGCCAGCTGGCGTTGTGCCATCTCGTGGACTGTCCTTCCCGCGGGTATGTGCGTGAGGAGCAGCTTCTGGTGCCTATGGGCACTGAGCTGCCACCCGATATAATACTCAACAGTTGATGAACTCCTACAGATATTCGTCGAGTTCCGCGTTAATTTTATAGTGCCCGTATGTATGCCCCCGTTTTTATCCCGTGTCGTGATATCCAATTTTTTGTCCATCGGGAAGGGCTGACCTTATTCTGCTCGTACACATCTATCTGGTGGTCGTGACATCGAACCGCGACTTGAGTGTTTCGCATCTATTGTCATTCGAACAGGCATTCCTTGTATAGCTCGTGGTGCATTCGGAATCTCCACCTGGATTAACAGGCTATCAGTATCTGTATAGAACAGTTGGTACCTGTCACCGTACTGAATCTTAGTATTATTGAACCAGAAGTCGTACATAAGATGCATGCTGAGGTCGTGGACAGCCTAGTCAACAGATACGGGCCCGATTAAAATCGTGAGCTTGTTTAACGATGAACGGCAGCAAGCAGACCGTTGAAGATGCGGTGCGACAAATAGGCCGGCTCGGCTATTAGCTTACAAAGTTTATAATCGAATGTGATCGGTACCGGGTCGACCTTGATTCTTGTATTGGGTCAAAGATCAGCTAGTGGCGTTAGAGAAAGTCGCATGGAATGCATTTAAGAATGTTGATAATTTTCTTGGCAACTACATAGCCCCAAACTACGTCCAACTGGTTTACAACATGCTTCAAGCACGAAAACCCACGAAGACAAACATAATTATGTTGTTGAACATATTAATAATTTGACATCATTATTCAGCTAGAACCTTTTTATCATATTCACCAAAAAAATTCAGGAAGCAAATCGTTTGAAATTGTTTGTCCACATGTAGTATAATTATAGTAATGTAATTTATAGCATTTTAAAATGCGAAGTCAAACTTTGGGAAAATAGAATAGAATAGAATAGAATATATTTTATTAATCCAATTGCGAACCGCATTTTGGTGTACATAAACATATAAACACAGTCTCACATTCTCATCCCTGCACAACTGGCAGCGACCTAACATAAGCTTATATAAATAGCGTCAGAACATAGAGAGTATTATGCCGAGTTATAAATACAGCATCATACTTATGAATGTTACTGTCAGCCGAAGGAATGTCTCGGTCATGGGCACGAGGTCGGAGTGCATAGCCAATAACCCTAATAGGCGTGAACACAGACTGTGCAGACGTGCCCTTCATTACTCAGAACTGCCGAGATAGGGCGGTTGTCGGCCAGGCTACACAGCTGTTGGATGGACGGAGTGTCAACAGGAAGGTATGCGCTTCTTATCAAGCGCCCAAAGATAGCTCCGAGCCTATCACGCTCACCTTGCATTGTGAAGCCCCACCATACCGGGGAGGCATAGAGCAGCCTTGCCATCGCCGTCGCTTTGACTACGTTATATATACCTGGCCCTCTCAGACCATGGGTTCGAAATGCAAAGGACGATTGAAGGCCCGTGCACATAAACCACTTGTCGACGCAAGAATAGTCATAATAACGACCCAAGGGAGCCCCTGCACTTTGGCTGTAGTTGCGTAGATATCCAACTACGTCATCGGTCTTCGTATTAGCATTTCTAGTGACTTCTTAATGTTTAATTTCATATTACCCTGGACGCTTATTGGGTTATATGGTCCGTTTCGATCACAATGACCTGCAAGGTAAAATTTAAACAATGACAGAATTGAGGGATTGTGAATTAGAACGAGTTATCAGGACATTCAGAGAGGAAGGTATCGAGCTGTTTCCGCTTCTCCTCCGCCAGATTTCTCCACTACTGATGCTCGGTTATCCGTCTTCAAGGAGATTAACAGTCTGGAGCTACGATGTCTCATCCTAGCCGAAGCACCAAAGACTTTTGAGCTTGACCCGGTGCCTACGTTCCTTGTCAAAGAACTTGTCGACGACCTCCTGCCGTTCATCACCCTACTGTGCAATCGGTCGATCCAGGAGACCCATCTACCTGCTTCCCAGAAGCGTTCAATTCTTATTCCGGCCATGAAGCGAGATAGACTGGACTCTAGTGATCCTGCAAACTATCGCCCTATAGCAAGTGTGACATTCCTCTAAAATATTGGAGCGCAGTGTTACAAGTCAACTAATTGGTTATCTGGATAAGAATGGTTTATTTCACTCCCTCCAGTCAGGTTTTCGCGGGAATCATTCCACCGAAACTTTACTGGTCCGCCTCCTGTCGGATTTATACGGCGCCAGGACTGTAGTCAGAATACCCTGTTAGCACTCTTTGATGTTAGCTCAGCATTCGACTCGTGTCTCTGTTTCCTTTCGGCTAGTTGGCAAACCGTTAGACTGGCTATCATCTTATCTTACTGGTCGCACTGACTGTGTTATTGCTGGTTCCTCTAGGTCTCGCTGGGTCCCCGCCCTCTTTGGTGTACCCCAAAGTCCGTCCTTGGCCCGCTACACTACGTTTTGTTTACTTCTGATGTCAGCTCCTTGCTACAGCCATGTGGGCAGCTTCACCAGCTATATGCTGATGACGTTCAAGGATATGTCCACTGCCGCGCAGCTGATGCAGTGGTTTCTGTTGGGTTGATATGCCGCGCCATAGATGCCATTTCAGCTTGGATGGCCTCAAACCGATTGCTTCTGAACCCGTCCAAAACTCAATTCATTTGGCTTGGTGGTCGTAGGCAGCTGGCGGGGTTGACCTACACCTATTGACTGAGACCCATATCACTTTCGTCATTATTGTCGTGACCTATGTGTTATGCTGGATCGAGAGCTTAGTCTCTCTCAGCATGTTAACTTGGTCACGCGGAACTGTTATTATCAGCTCCGGCAGTTGCGTGTTGTACTGAAGTCCCTCTCCCATGATGCTGCGGTCATCTTAGCCCATGCGTTTGTCACTGGTAGAGTTGACCATGGCTGCTCGGACCTTGGTGGTCACTCCAAGGGCCTAATAGGGCGACTTGACCGGGTCCTTCGTTCTGCTGTTAGACTTATAGGTCGTATTCAAAAATAATCCCCAGTCTATGCCTATATTCCTGACGTCTTGCATTGGCTTCCTGCTTCTGAGCCCATCTTCAACAGGATAGCAGCACTAGTTTGGTGGTGTGTCTCCGGCAGCGTCCTATCCTACCTGTCTTTACTCTGTCGCCCGATTTCCGACTTAGCCTCTCGCAGAGCTTTGCGCTCGGCGACTAATGGGGAGCTACTGGTCCCTCGGGCACGCTCCGCAGTCAGACAACGCCGAGCCTTCTCGATTGTTGGCCCGTCTAGTCGGAATGGTCTTCCAATCCCCTCGCGCTACTTCCCCCGGAATAATTCACCTGCTTTCTTACGACATCTCAAGGGATTTCAAGACTACAGAAAATAAGAAACGATGACATAAGACAATCATTAGGCGTCAAAATAACTCTGCTAAAAAATGTCGTTCAACGAGGACTCCGATGGTTTGGACATGCACAGAGCATGCTTAAAAACACGTTTCATGTTGGAAGTGCTGAATCAATAATGACAATAAGCGGGATTATATCAACAATACATTTTAAAATTTTCACCGATACTTGGTATTGGAACATACGTGACAGGTCCTGCGCGATGAGCCACGGTCAGAGCTCGCGTGGTTCCATTCAGATATGCTCCGCATGGATAAGAGCCAGTCACGCGGAAAAACAGCTGAATCTGGTAGTTGCGGATGGAAGCATCGGTTCCACCGATGACGTGCTGTTAAACGTCAGTATACCGAGAGCTACAAAGCATGCGTAATTGTTTAGCTAGTTTGTTATCTCGACACTTACTATAGCGCCTTCACAATACCAAAAAAGAGTTGCTTAAGCGTAAATTATGATAGATTCATTAACACAAGATGAACAGTTTTTCTTATTTGTAAATAGCAACTTTGTAGCAACTCGCCTGTGTCTAATACACAACGCATCGTTAAATCAGGATAGCAGCACTAGTTTGGTGGTGTGTCTCCGGCAGCGTCCTATCCTACCTGTCTTTACTCTGTCGCCCGATTTCCGACTTAGCCTCTCGCAGAGCTTTGCGCTCGGCGACTAATGGGGAGCTACTGGTCCCTCGGGCACGCTCCGCAGTCAGACAACGCCGAGCCTTCTCGATTGTTGGCCCGTCTAGTCGGAATGGTCTTCCAATCCCCTCGCGCTACTTCCCCCGGAATAATTCACCTGCTTTCTTACGACATCTCAAGGGATTTCAAGACTACAGAAAATAAGAAACAATGACATAAGACAATCATTAGGCGTCAAAATAACTCTGCTAAAAATGTCGTTCAACGAGGACTCCGATGGTTTGGACATGCACAGAGCATGCTTAAAAACACGTTTCATGTTGGAAGTGCTGAATCAATAATGACAATAAGCGGGATTATATCAACAATACATTTTAAAATTTTCACCGATACTTGGTATTGGAACATACGTGACAGGTCCTGCGCGATGAGCCACGGTCAGAGCTCGCGTGGTTCCATTCAGATATGCTCCGCATGGATAAGAGCCAGTCACGCGGAAAAACAGCTGAATCTGGTAGTTGCGGATGGAAGCATCGGTTCCACCGATGACGTGCTGTTAAACGTCAGTATACCGAGAGCTACAAAGCATGCGTAATTGTTTAGCTAGTTTGTTATCTCGACACTTACTATAGCGCCTTCACAATACCAAAAAAGAGTTGCTTAAGCGTAAATTATGATAGATTCATTAACACAAGATGAACAGTTTTTCTTATTTGTAAATAGCAACTTTGTAGCAACTCGCCTGTGTCTAATACACAACGCATCGTCAAATGGCGTACCAAAACCAAGCCGTAATCAGATTAATATCTAGAAGATCAGATTTCCAAAATCTAGGTAAAACGGCAGATAAACTCGTTCACCAAGAACAGTTTTAGTAGTAGGTATGACCTTTGAAAGATAACCAAGAGAACTCGTTGAATAATGATAAGTCTGATGAATCAAGACTGACTTTAAATCCTGTGGTTGGACAGCACTTCATAGTTTGTAAACTATGAGCCCGTATCCCATTCTCAAGGAAAAAGCACATACTCCATTGAAACAAGCAGATTTCATAGACGTTGTGTTGAAGCTGACAAACTGCATTTTCGAACAGCAGATCATCCGATCATGACCGCTTCAGCTTCATTTTGTCCCGCTTCGAAGCCAAAAATCAGCACGCCTAAAGGCTTATTCATTCCACCACCGGAAACAAACACTTGCAAGTGATTAGTTTATTCACGTCCTAACAACCAAGGCAAGACTGTTTCTATCCCAGTGTACCATAAGCAGATATTCTAGTTCAGATTCTATCTTCACTGTTTCAGCAAATTTCTTCCCTGGCCGACATTCTGACTTTGTGCTTGGTGTTTCGTGTTGCTGCAAGGTAAGAGGGGGAACCACAAACAAGTGCTGCAGCATTTGGAACTGTAACGATGATCCTCCGGTGCTAGTTTTGGTAGAGTAATTTAATCTACTATGATGATGATGATGAGTTCTCTGCCCGAAGGCAGGTTCATTGGCTTTACGCCACCTGGGGATGAGATGAGTGAGGTGGTTTCCCGTTGCCTTCCTCACAGACAATTGTGGGTGAGCAACTTGTCCAAGGTCGCTACGCAGTGGCTTGAGGTAGATTCGAACCTGCGACCCTTCGGTTGCAAGGCACAGAGCATACCACTACACCACCGCGTCCCACTAATTGGAATCTACTATAACTTATTAATTAACCAGAATCTACAACCAGCACCATTGGTGATAAAATATTATAATAGATTCGGGCTGCATTTGTTATTCGAGACAATAAGTGTTGAAGTGGAACAATGTAATTGAATTAAATATATAATAAAGAACTATTGGAAACGTCATCTGCTCGGATGAAAGAGAGGCGTCTATAGTTGCTGTGTTTAGCGGCGAGAAAGAATCAGTTGAGCCCTGGATGTCAAAGTTGGTGGATATTTTTAAGGTGCATATTCGAGTGACCCACCCATGTTCTACTCGTCTAAAAACGGTTTTATTCCAAAGAAATGATCAGTTGTTCGCGTAAAGGGACTTTAGTCGATTTCCTCCAGCGAGTTGGTTGTTGTGAGGAACTATAACTACGAATTACGACTTCAAAACTTACCGGTTTGGACATGTTTGCCTTACAGAAAGCGCAGACAAAATTCGAACGTTATATTAGGATGTTTCCACAGTTAGGTTGCGAGTTACATCGAAATTGTTTTGACACATCTGGACCTTGCAGATCATTATGATCTTGATAGACCACATAACTCAATGGGCGTACGTGTTATACAGCATGCTCTTCATCCTCGTGGCCAAGAGACCATGTACGGGATGGCGTTTTTGATAAATGCCACCAATGACGGGCATAGTGACCAGAAAGGATTATGTTTGGTATATCTTAATTTTGTGTTCCTGTGCATAGGATGGTGTCTGGTATAGAAATGATGTTTTTGGTGTGCTGCTTAACTTTGCCCATGGCTCTGAAGTTAATCCAATATACCGCATTATGCGACTATTGAGCTACCGAAATAACACCATTGAAATTTTATTATTTTATTAACTGAAGTAGTAATTATAGGAATATTGTAAGCTACAGATAGCAGGATTTTATAGCACATGTGAATTGCTTTAACCGTTCTCACATTTATGAGATACGAGCATTGTCAAATAATAAAATATTCTAATAAAATTATAATACATGGAATAATCCGTTAAGGTTGAAGAAAAGTGTGATTCTTAATCACGCTTACTTCACAAAAAGTTCTGAAACTCACAATACGTTTCACTTACATTATGATTACCAAACACTTTTTGTGGTATATTTGGGCATGTTTTTTGCGGGATTCCAGCTTTGCTCGAATGTAGCCTTCTCTACGTTCTTTGCCACGAACTGACCTTGCTGCATCTGTAACAACTTTAACATGTCTCTCTACTGCTTGCGTGTGGCAAAGGTATTTGTCGAGATCTGACAAACTGCCAGTTTTAATGGCTTCCTCAAGGTCATTTTCCGTAAACATACAAGTTGTAGGAGGTTCAAGTCTGGCAAAATCTAACCAGTTTACTAGTTCATAGTAGTCAGTGGCTTCAAAATTGAGTTTGGGATTGTGAATTTTTCTAATATCACCAGAACTGTTAGGGTGACTACAATCAGTTTCCCGTGGTACTTTAATTCTTTTGGCTGCCAGTTCTCGTATGTGTTTTCTCTCATCGATCATCGTATTCAGAAAAATGTTTTCTGGGTGACCAAAGTAGCCATTCTGTTGAATACATTTATCAACAACCTCTCTCTCAACGGATGGTGAGAAACTTAATAAGTGAATAGCTTTCCATAAATGAGTAACACCATAATAACATTGCGGCTTCAGTTTTCTTGCAAACCAAATTGGAGCATATACTTTGATAATGTATTCTGCTAATGTAACTAAACTTTGGGATAGTTGGGAGGTCGATATATAAATGCGTAATAACCTATTAGCAGTAGTGAGCCAACGACTGTGAGCCATCTTTCCAGGTTCTATGCTACTTAAGCTTTCTGAAATCGATCCACTTTCAATAGCCAAACACATTAAATGTATGAAATTTTCATAGAGGTATCTCTGATCTTTACCTAAACTCTGAAAATATGTAATTTCTTTCAAATATCCATGAATTCTTTGAAACTTACGACATCAAGCGACTGACAAGAAGGAAGAGCTTGCCCCAAAGGACCTGCGAAAGCATTAAGCTCTGCAGTGGTACCATCCAGATGAGCAAATAAACGTCTTAACGGCAACTCATAGAAATGGAACATGCAGAATTGCAGATGAACCACTGGAGAGGACTCTTTACACGCAACTCCAGCTTTCTTATTATTCCAGCATTTTTTCCCGTGTTTACTGCAGTTCCATCGCAGCCAACGGCAATCAGAGAACTGAAAGAAATATCGTTATCGGAAAAGAATTCACACATTGCTTCGAAAATGCTTGCAGATGATCCACTATTGAGTGAGATATGCCCTAGGTAAAGTGATCCTGTTACTTCTAACAACCACACATGCTCTTCCATTATTTGACATTTATGATTGACTGACGGCAAACAAACCGTTACATCTTTCCAAACATCAAAATACAGTGCTGTCAGTTCACACTTTTCTCCACTTGCTTCGGATAAAGCTTTTCGAAACCTTTCTCTCTCTCTCCACAATTTTGATCTGTCAATAGCTGAAATTTGGTCGTCATCAGTCACAATTCCATAGTCCACAAGTACTGCTGTTGCAATTGCAGCACCAACGGTATTGGAGACACCATATCTGTCACATTCCCTCGACAAAGTAGGCAGGGACTTCGTATAATCAGAGCATGTTTCTTCTTCAGATTGCAAATAAACGTCTCCTGATGATTCTGATGCTGTGGAATCGGTGTAAACTGTTTCGCAGCTAGAATCACTGTCTGCAAGTATGCCAGGTGTATCAGCTATACTTGATACAGTGATTTGAAATTTATAATACTTTACTGTTTAATATTCTCTTTCCTTCTCTTCTTAATTGTAGATGTAGCCTTTCTGTCTATTTTTTCCGCTGACCATCCTTCTCGTTCCTCTCTGATCGGTTTTAAATTCTCTTTCGTCAATAGGAATTTTCTTATCTTTTTCACAGCAGCATGCATCAAAGTCAGAACATTTGCAAGCCGCAATGTCAAACAATTTCGAGCCATTCATTCTAAGCTCCTCAATGCCTGTTTCTTTACTTTCTCCTTTCTTTTTCATCACATTCCTTATTTCTGCATGAACTTTTTCCAACTTGCGTTCTATGGATCCTTAACGCCTTTTTCAATAAGATATTTGCCGTGGTTTTCACCTGCGAAAGTAGAGGAAACTTCCGTTGCTCGTCGGCAAAGTTAGATGTAATAAATTTGATGCACTCTTTCTTTCACACATATGTTTTAGGACTGGAGCAACGTTTCTGGTTGTGCCAAAGCTCATTTGAAACCAAAACATATTTCTTGCGTGCCTGTGAGGTAAGCCGCGGTGGTTGGTGTAATCCTGCCATGCACAAGAAGGTTGCCCTTAGAAGGCTGGGTGAACAGAGGTTTTGGTTCTGGATGTCTAGCTAATTGGCCTGGCCGTTATTGATAGCCGAGGGGTTTTACGACTCATACTCGCGGTAATAATATAATAATAATAATAAACTTCGTTTAATATTTTCAAACTGACAATTACGCAGTATAATTACAAATCAGTATGAACGGATGATCACAAGTTATTACAGGAGTCGAATTTAACTGAATACGGCAGCCATACAAGGCGCCCAATCACGTCCTACATCTCATTTTAACAAAGCGCCATCTCGAGAATGAATAGGCTGACTGGACCTTTTGGGAGGGTTGCGGGAAGCGATCCCGCAACCTACTGCTGTTCACGCCAGTGATGTTACCACTACTCTACGAATCACCATTCAAATGACTCGATGCTAATGTAATCTGGTACCAACATTTCACTCACCACGTCAAATGCCGCCATTTAAGATACCTTAAATGCGTATGAACACTTAAAGTATCATCAAATTAATTATCTAATTATCCAATTAATTATCCAATTATCCAATTATTTTTCCAATTATTCAAATAATTATCCAAATAATTAAATAATTATCCAATTATCCAAGTAATTATTATCCAATTATTATCAATTATTATCCAGATTAAGCCTTTAATTATAGTTTCTTTAAGATCAGCTGGATAGTTGTGGCAGTTTTGACTGTTTCCAATTATTATAGTCTTGCTCACCTAATGTTATAACTTATTTTCTTTCACCTCTTTGCATAACCTGTCTGTAAGCCACAGTGCGTCAGTCTGCAGGTGGTCTAATAAAGGACATACTTACTTACTTAATTACTTACTTATTCTAATAAGCAAAAAGTTCAAGCTTTAATAATTTATTTGTCATCCTTATTTTTGGTTGCCCAGAAACAGGCCCTTGCCATGATTTGGCTTTATAAGCTTGAACTTAGACCCAGCAATGCGGCTATTTATGTCAGCCGTTAAAAAATGCAGAGGGCGGACTAGCCAGCTGTTTTAAGTATGCGATGCTCTTGTCGCTGAGCGCCTTCTCTAAAGGCGCGGGAACTGCGGGCGCCTTTGTTCGCACCCCGCAGCACGTCTCGCTTTCACGGCATCGACGATTTGCCTGACGGCGAACGCTGTTGCGGCGCCAGCTTTCGCTACATTACAAACCACGTCGGCAACGTTTGCTATTACACCTCTGTTTTTCTCTCACCTCGGAGATTCAGCAGTTCTTCATTGTAGTCGGTCAGCAACAAACGTAGTCCCTGGACGTTGCCATCCGGTGCAACTGGTAGGTATACCAGGTTTTTCGGAGAATCAATTTTTTTTATAGCGACACCTTCGGAAAAGTGTAGATTACTGGCAGGTAGCTACCACTGCGATATAATCCAGAGATAACATCACAATTGACCAGGCTTGTATCCACTGTGCGAATAAAGACCGGATTTTCTTCCCCTTTATAACAACGACCAAGCGTCTGAGGGTCGAAATAGAGCATAGACCCGATTGTAGTTGAGGCCATATCTGCCTTGTAAGTTGCATTCGTGATCTTCACGAAGGCGCGTAGGGTTTATGCGTTAACCCCTAAGGTGATATGGGAATTAATTTTAAAGATGTATTGCATTCCTGGTCCACACACCGACGCTGTAGTTAGTGTCGTGTTGTTGGCCGGGATGAGCCTATCTTCGGACACGATGTTCTCGTTCGGTATTCGGGTGGCAGTAGACGTGCCACCGACCCGAACTGGTCGCTCACCATTCACCCTATTTCGAATGTTGTTCGGCAGGCTCGCCAGCTGGCGTTGTGCCATCTCGTGGACTGTCCTTCCCGCGGGTATGTGCGTGAGGAGCAGCTTCTGGTGCCTATGGGCACTGAGCTGCCACCCGATATAATACTCAACAGTTGATGAACTCCTACAGATATTCGTCGAGTTCCGCGTTAATTTTATAGTGCCCGTATGTATGCCCCCGTTTTTATCCCGTGTCGTGATATCCAATTTTTTGTCCATCGGGAAGGGCTGACCTTATTCTGCTCGTACACATCTATCTGGTGGTCGTGACATCGAACCGCGACTTGAGTGTTTCGCATCTATTGTCATTCGAACAGGCATTCCTTGTATAGCTCGTGGTGCATTCGGAATCTCCACCTGGATTAACAGGCTATCAGTATCTGTATAGAACAGTTGGTACCTGTCACCGTACTGAATCTTAGTATTATTGAACCAGAAGTCGTACATAAGATGCATGCTGAGGTCGTGGACAGCCTAGTCAACAGATACGGGCTCGATTAAAATCGTGAGCTTGTTTAACGATGAACGGCAGCAAGCCGACCGTTGAAGATGCGGTGCGACAAATAGGCCGGCTCGGCTATTAGCTTACAAAGTTTATAATCGAATGTGATCGGTACCGGGTCGACCTTGATTCTTGTATTGGGTCAAAGATCAGCTAGTGGCGCTAGAGAAAGTCGCATGGAATGCATTTAAGAATGTTGATAATTTTCTTGGCAACTACATAGCCCCAAACTACGTCCAACTGGTTTACAACATGCTTCAAGCACGAAAACCCACGAAGACAAACATAATTATGTTGTTGAACATATTAATAATTTGACATCATTATTCAGCTAGAACCTTTTTATCATATTCACCAAAAAAATTCAGGAAGCAAATCGTTTGAAATTGTTTGTCCACATGTAGTATAATTATAGTAATGTAATTTATAGCATTTTAAAATGCGAAGTCAAACTTTGGGAAAATAGAATAGAATAGAATAGAATATATTTTATTAATCCAATTGCGAACCGCATTTTGGTGTACATAAACATATAAACACAGTCTCACATTCTCATCCCTGCACAACTGGCAGCGACCTAACATAAGCTTATATAAATAGCGTCAGAACATAGAGAGTATTATGCCGAGTTATAAATACAGCATCATACTTATGAATGTTACTGTCAGCCGAAGGAATGTCTCGGTCATGGGCACGAGGTCGGAGTGCATAGCCAATAACCCTAATAGGCGTGAACACAGACTGTGCAGACGTGCCCTTCATTACTCAGAACTGCCGAGATAGGGTGGTTGTCGGCCAGGCTACACAGCTGTTGGATGGACGGAGTGTCAACAGGAAGGTATGCGCTTCTTATCAAGCGCCCAAAGATAGCTCCGAGCCTATCACGCTCACCTTGCATTGTGAAGCCCCACCATACCGGGGAGGCATAGAGCAGCCTTGCCATCGCCGTCGCTTTGACTACGTTATATATACCTGGCCCTCTCAGACCATGGGTTCGAAATGCAAAGGACGATTGAAGGCCCGTGCACATAAACCACTTGTCGACGCAAGAATAGTCATAATAACGACCCAAGGGAGCCCCTGCACTTTGGCTGTAGTTGCGTAGATATCCAACTACGTCATCGGTCTTCGTATTAGCATTTCTAGTGACTTCTTAATGTTTAATTTCATATTACCCTGGACGCTTATTGGGTTATATGGTCCGTTTCGATCACAATGACCTGCAAGGTAAAATTTAAACAATGACAGAATTGAGGGATTGTGAATTAGAACGAGTTATCAGGACATTCAGAGAGGAAGGTATCGAGCTGTTTCCGATTCTCCTCCGCCAGATTTCTCCACTACTGATGCTCGGTTATCCGTCTTCAAGGAGATTAACAGTCTGGAGCTACGATGTCTCATCCTAGCCGAAGCACCAAAGACTTTTGAGCTTGACCCGGTGCCTACGTTCCTTGTCAAAGAACTTGTCGACGACCTCCTGCCGTTCATCACCCTACTGTGCAATCGGTCGATCCAGGAGACCCATCTACCTGCTTCCCAGAAGCGTTCAATTCTTATTCCGGCCATGAAGCGAGATAGACTGGACTCTAGTGATCCTGCAAACTATCGCCCTATAGCAAGTGTGACATTCCTCTAAAATATTGGAGCGCAGTGTTACAAGTCAACTAATTGGTTATCTGGATAAGAATGGTTTATTTCACTCCCTCCAGTCAGGTTTTCGCGGGAATCATTCCACCGAAACTTTACTGGTCCGCCTCCTGTCGGATTTATACGACGCCAGGACTGTAGTCAGAATACCCTGTTAGCACTCTTTGATGTTAGCTCAGCATTCGACTCGTGTCTCTGTTTCCTTTCGGCTAGTTGGCAAACCGTTAGACTGGCTATCATCTTATCTTACTGGTCGCACTGACTGTGTTATTGCTGGTTCCTCTAGGTCTCGCTGGGTCCCCGCCCTCTTTGGTGTACCCCAAAGTCCGTCCTTGGCCCGCTACACTACGTTTTGTTTACTTCTGATGTCAGCTCCTTGCTACAGCCATGTGGGCAGCTTCACCAGCTATATGCTGATGACGTTCAAGGATATGTCCACTGCCGCGCAGCTGATGCAGTGGTTTCTGTTGGGTTGATATGCCGCGCCATTGATGCCATTTCAGCTTGGATGGCCTCAAACCGATTGCTTCTGAAGCCGTCCAAAACTCAATTCATTTGGCTTGGTGGTCGTAGGCAGCTGGCGGGGTTGACCTACACCTATTGACTGAGACCTTTCCCCATATCACTTTCGTCATTATTGTTCGTGACCTATGTGTTATGCTGGATCGAGAGCTTAGTCTCTCTCAGCATGTTAACTTGGTCACGCGGAACTGTTATTATCAGCTCCGGCAGTTGCGTGTTGTACTGAAGTCCCTCTCCCATGATGCTGCGGTCATCTTAGCCCATGCGTTTGTCACTGGTAGAGTTGACCATGGCTGCTCGGACCTTGGTGGTCACTCCAAGGGCCTAATAGGGCGACTTGACCGGGTCCTTCGTTCTGCTGTTAGACTTATAGGTCGTATTCAAAAATAATCCCCAGTCTATGCCTAATAGCCTATATGCCTGACGTCTTGCATTGGCTTCCTGCTTCTGAGCGCATCTCCAACAGGATAGCAGCGCTAGTTTGGCGGTGTGTCTCCGGCAGCGTCCTATCCTACCTCTCTTAACTCTCTCTCCCGATTTCTGACTTACCCTTTCGCAGAGCTTTGCGCTCTGCGACTAATGGGGAGCCACTGGCCCCTCGGGCGCGCTCCGCAGTCAGACAACGCCGAGCCTTCTCGATTGTTGGCCCGTCTAGTCGGAATGGTCTTCCAATCCCCTTGCGCTACTTCTCCCGGAATAATTCACCTGCTTTCTTAAGACATCTCAAGGGATTTCAAGACTACAGAAAATAAGAAACGATGACATAAGACAATCATTAGGCGTCAAAACAACTCTGCTAAACAATGTCGTTCAACGAGGACTCCGATGGTTTGGACATGCACAGAGCATGCTCAAACACACTTTTCATGTTGGAAGTGCTGAATCAATAATGACAATAAGCGGGATTATATCAACAATACATTTTAAAATTTTCACCGATACTTGGTATTGGAACATACGTCACAGGTTCTGCGCGGTGAGCCACGGTCAGAGCTCGCGTGGTTCCATTCAGATATGCTCCGCATGCATAAGAACCAGTCACACGCAAAACAGCTGAATCTGGTAGTTGGGAATGGAAGCATCGGTTCCACCGATGACGTGCTGTTAAACGTCAGTATACCGAGAGCCACAAAGCATGCGTAGTTGTTTAGCTAGTTTGTTATCTCGACACTTACTATAGCGCCTTCACAATACCAAAAACGAGTTGTTTAAGCTTAAATTATGATAGATTCATTAACACAAGATGAATAGTTGTTCTTATTTGTAAGTAGCAACTTTGTAGCAACTCGCCTGCGTCTAATACACAACGCATCGTTAAATGGCGCACCAAAACCAAGCCGTAATCAGATTAATATCTAGAAGATCAGTGTACTTAGACAGAAAGGCACCCTGTGGTGAATAAGCAAACTAGAAAAGCTAAGTCTTAAGCGGAGAAAGATGTGACATAAGTGACCTAGCAGAACGAACATCTACAGATTTCCAAAAGCTAGGTAAAACGGCAGATAAACTCGTTCACCAAGAACAGTTTTAGTAGTAGGTATTACCTTTGAAAGATAACCAAGAGAACTCGCTGAATAATGATAAGTCTGATGAATCAAGACTGACTTTAAATCCTGGAGGTTGGACAGCACTTCATAGTTTGTAAACTATGAGCCCGTATCCCATTCTCAAGAAAAAAGCACATACTCAATTGAAACAAGCAGATTTCATAGACGTTGTGTCGAAGCTGACAAACTGCATTTTCGAATAGCAGATCATCCGATCATGACCGCTTCAGCTTCATTTTGTCCCGCTTCGAAGCCAAAAATCAGCACGGCTAAAGGCTTATTCATTCCAGCAGCGGAAACAAACACTTGCAAGTGATTAGTTTATTCGCGTCCTCACAACCACGGCAAGACTGTTTCTATCCCAGTGTACCATAAGCAGATATTCTAGTTCAGATTCTATTTTCACTGTTTCAGCAAATTTCTTCCTGGCCTTCTCTTTAGTTAAATATTTTTTTAGCTCTCCAGTGAATCCTAATTTGAGGACTTCCCAATTCTTGTCGGTTCGATGAGATCATGGTAATCATCTCTGTGTTTCTGCATATCCCTTTCACAAAAAATCATTGAGAAAGATACTGGTTGATTCAAGAAATACTTTGGTGTTGGCTTCTGGTTCCAGTCCCCGACATCTTTCGTGTGCTACACGGCAGATAAACTCGTTCTCCAAGAACAGTTTTAGTCTTCGGTATGACCACTGAAAGATAACCAAAAGACCTCGTTGAATAATGATAAGTCTGATGAATCAAGACTGACTTTAAATGCTTTGGTTGCACAGCACTTAATAGTTGGTAAACTATGAGCCCCTATTTGAAAGCAATTCTAATCATCTCTGTGTTTCTGCATATCCCTTGCACCAAAATCACTGAGAAAGATAATGGTCGATTCGAGAAATACTTTGGCGCTGGCTTTTGCTTCTAGTCCCCGACATCTTTCGTGTGCTACTCGTTCCCAAACAGAGTAGAACGAACATTTACAGATTTCCAAAATCTAGGTCAAACGGCGGATAAACTCGCTCACCAAGAACAGTTTTAGTTTTAGGTATGACCACTGAAAGATAACCAAGAGACATCGTTGAATAATAAGTCTGATGAATCAAGACTGACTTTAAATCCTGTGGTTGGACAACACTTAATAGTTTGTAAACTACGAGCCAAACAGAGTAGAACGAACATCTACAGATTTCCAAAAGCTAGGTAAAACGGGCGATTAACTCGTTCACCAACAACAGTTTTAGTAGTAGGTATGACCTTTGAAAGATAACCAAGAGAACTCGTTGAATAATGATAAGTCTGATGAATCAAGACTGACTTTAAATCCTGTGATTGGACAACACTTAATAGTTTGTAAACTATTAGCCCCTATTTGAAACCAATTCTTTTCTGACAAGGAAGCCAATGCAAAGGTATAAGCATTGAAGCTATATTCTAAAACGACGGACGCAAATCAGATGATCTCGGCGTATCCCATTCTCAAGAAAAAAGCACATACTCCAATGAAACGAACTGTGTTAATAGACGTTGTGTCAAAGCTGACGAATTGCATTTTCCAACAGCAGATCATTCCGATCATGACCGCTTCAGCTTCATTTTGTCCCGCTTCAAAGCCAAGAATTAGCTCGCCTAAAGGCTTATTCATTCCACCACCGGAAACAAACACTTGCAAATGATTAGTTTATTCACGTACTAGCAACCAAGGCAAGACTGTTTCTATCCCAGTGTACCATAAGCGGATATTCTAGTTCAGATTCTATTTTCACTGTTTCAGCAAATTTCTTCCTGGCCAACATTCTGACTTTGTGCATGGTGTTTCGTGTTGCTGCAAGGTAAGAGGAACCACAAACAAGTGCTGCAGCATTTGGGACTGTAACGATGACCCTCCGGTGCTAGTTTTGGTAGAGTAATTTAATCTACTATGATGATGATGATGATGATGACGAGTTCTCTGCCCGAAGGCAGGTTCATTGGCTTTACGACACCTGGGGATGAGATGAGTGAGGTGGTTTCCCGTTGCCTTCCTCACAGACAATTGTGGGTGAGCAACTTGTCCAAGGTCGCTACGCAGTGGCTTGAGGTAGATTCGAACCTGCGACCCTCCGGTTGCAAGGCACAGAACATACCACTACACCACCTCGTCCCACTAATTGGAATCTACTATGACTTATTAATTAACCAGAATCTAGAGCCATTGGTGATAAAATATTAGAATAGATTCGGGGGTGCATTTGTTATTAGAGACAATAAGTGTTGAAGTGGAACAATGTAATTGAATGAAATATATCCTAAAGAACTATTGGAAACGTCATCTGCTCGGATGAAAGAGAGGCGTAGTTACTGTGTTTAGCGGCGAGAAAGAATCAGTTGAACCCTGGATGTCAAAGTTGGTGGATATTTTTAAGGTGCATATTCGAGTGACCCACCCATGTTCTACTCGTCTAAAAACGGATTTATTCCAAAGAAATGATCAGTTGTTCGCGTAAAGGGACTTTAGTCGATTTCCTCCAGCGAGTTGGTTGTTGTGAGGAACTATAACTACGAATTACGACTTCAAAACTTACCGGTTTGGACATGTTTGCCTTACAGAAAGCGCAGACAAAATTCGAACGTTATATTAGGTTGTTTCCACAGTTAGGTTGCGAGTTACATCGAAATTGTTTTGACACATCTGGACCTTGCAGATCATTATGATCTTGATAGACCACATAACTCAATGGGCGTACGTGTTATACAGCATGCTCTTCATCGTCATGGCCAAGAGACCATGTACGGGATGGCGTTTTTGATAAATGACACCAATGACGGGCATAGTGACCAGAAAGGATTATGTTTGGTATATCTTAATTTTGTGCTCCTGTGCATAGGACAGTGTCTGGTATAGAAATGATGTTTCTGGTGTGCTGCTTAACTTTGCCCATGGCTCTGAAGTTAATCCAATATACCGCATTATGCGACCATTGAGCTACCGAAATAACACCATTGAAATTTTATTATTTTATTAACTGAAGTAGTAATTATAGGAATATTGTAAGCTACAGATAGCAGGATTTTATAGCACATGTGAATTGCTTCAACAGTTCTCACATTTATGAGATACGAGCATTGTCAAATAATAAAATCTTCTAATAAAATTATAATACATGGAATAATCCGTTAAGGTTGAAGAAAAGTGTGATCCTTAATTACGCTTACTTCACAAAAAGTTCAGAAACTCACAATACGTTTCACTTACATTATGATTACCAAACACTTTTTGTGGTATATTTGGGCATGTTTTTTGCGGGATTCCAGCTTTGCTCGAATGTAGCCTTCTCTACGTTCTTTGCCACGAACTGACCTTGCTGCATATGTAACAACTTTAACATGTCTCTCTACTGCTTGCGTGTGGCAAAGGTATTTGTCAAGATCTGACAAACTGCCAGTTTTAATGGCTTCCTCAAGGTCATTTTCCGTAAACTTGCAAGTTGTAGGAGGTTCAAGTCTGGCAAAATCTAACCAGTTTACTAGTTCATAGTAGTCAGTAGCTTCAAAATTGAGTTTTGGGATTGTGAATTTTTCTAATATCACCAGAACTGCTAGGGTTACAAAGATCAGTTTCCCGTGGTACTTTAATTCTTTTGGCTGCCAGTTCTCGTATGTGTTTTCTCTCATCGATCATCGTATTTAGTAAAATGTTTTCTGGGTGACCAAAGTAGCCATTCTGTTGAATACATTTATCAACAACCTCTCTCTCAACGGATGGTAAGAAACGTAATAAGTGAATAGCTTTCCATAAATTAGTAGCACCATAATAACACTGGGGCTTCAGTTTTCTTTCAAGCCAAATTGGAGCATATACTTTGATAATGCATGCTGCTAATGTAACTAAACTTTGGGATGGTTGGGAGGTCGATATATAAATGCGTAATAACCTATTAGCAGTAGTGAGCCAACGACTGTGAGCCATCTTTCCAGGTTCTCTGCTACTTAAGCTTTCTGAAATCGATCCACTTTCAATAGCCAAACACATTAAATGTATGAAATTTTCATAGGGGTATCTTTGATCTTTACTTAACCCATTAATGCCTACAATCCCATATATTGGATGCTACTAAAAACTGCTAATATTACTACAAACCAAGTGTAAATGTCAAATAATTTTTATGTTGATTTACATACTGGGATTTGTTCTTCAAGATAATTAATTTATACCTACCAGAGTTTATATATTATTTGGTGTAGTGACCTCATATCTTGACAAATATTGCAAATTCATTTTCTGTCAAAATGGCAACTCGCAAAAGGTTACCATAATTTACTAATTTATTATTAAACAAAAATAACTTATTTATTGCTTAGAAAAATGTATTTTAGTAATTAGGTATGTGTCATTGTTGCGGGTAATGATTTTATTATTGACCACTAGGTGGCAGTAGCCCGATCCCATATATGGGATTGTAGGCACGAAAGGCCTCTCCTGCATGCTAGTTGGCAAATCATGTTAGATTTACGTTCCAGAATGCTGTTGATGGTGTAAATATAGTTGCACAATGAATTAATGATCACACACTTGAAAAATAGTTTTAGTTTTTCATGCAGGCACAAATACTGGGTAGCTGATGTATTGCATGAACTGAAAATACCCGGTCACGTCAATACGGGTTACATATTCATTGCTCCATCAGGTGCTGGGGATATAACTGATGAAGTTGTTCATGGTGTCCCCTTCCGCATCACCGCTGTGGTGATGCGGTAGGGGGCATCATGAACAACTTGTCCAAAGGACAACTCATAGCTGAAGCTGTCACCACAACATATAATGGAACTGAGAGTCGAGATATAGACAATGTCGAATGCGAGCAATACAGCGATTTAGTCAATGATAACGTTCCACTGAAGTTCCTCAAATCATCAACCGGATGCAAGATACAGCAGCAGCGGCAAGAGCAGTAGCCTCGAAGATTGTGCAAGCGTGATCTACCAGCATCCTCGCGTTTTCTTGAATGGTCGGTCTTTGAGACAAAGTTCCTTGGAAAGGAATGGACACCTGTCAGTTAGCTTGAGTTCATTTCTTTGATGACGACATCTTTGAGTTTGTGTGCGATATCACTTCTAAGTCTACCGGGCAGAAGGAAAGCACACTTCTGGTGTCGATCATTTCTTACGATCCTGATAATCATGTCTACTCAACTGTTCCACGTCGTCGCATGTATTGGCAATAGGACGATGATTTCATTAATATTGCTGTCACTTCGGTTATAGCAAGGAACAGGTTTGAGGTAATTTTTACAGTTTCTGCAGGTCGCTGACAGCACATCTCTTACAGCTGGTGACAAAATGGCCGAAGTGCGACCTCTTCATACTAATAAATGATTGAATTTATTGGGATTTTACTGACTTTCATGTTCATGACTACACCAGCGAATAGCGATACGCTAGACGATAGCAATAGGACGTCCAATGGTGCACAGGATTCCGCTTGACTGCCGAGTATCTGTCGATGTACACTTTGATGGCAAAGAGCACTATCCACACAGCAACCCAACACAGCTGAAGTGTGGTGCTTGTGGAGGAAAGGCCAAATTGAAATGTGTGAAATGCAACGTCGGCCTGCAAATGGACTGCTTTGAAAAAATTCATACGAAACTAAAGTTATTATTGTCAGTATGAATGATTCTGAGGAATTCATGAGCAAAATGCAACCAAACTGTTTGAGTAGTAATAACACTGTTAAACCTTTGTTCAGAAGAGCCTTAACATGATTAAAACGCAATGAAATTATGTGTTTGACTGTTGAAACTTGGTTGTTACATTATTGTTTGCTCTAGCAGTTGAAGCCATAATTCGTGTCTACAATCCCATATATGGGATCAAACATCAAGGCGCTATAAAAATTAGGGGCAACGAAATATAAACAAAAATATTGAAGATATGGTCTAAAGTCATTGCATATAACCAAAACTTAAAATATTTTGCAGAACAAAAAAGTTGGGCATTAATGGGTTAAGAACAAATTTATAGATAAGTGAAAACTACTTAGATGCCTAAAACTCTACCTTTGTGCCTTCTCCCTATCAACTGACGGATTCCAATCCAAATTTGATAGTAGAGTTTCTGGACCAAGTAGTTTCGAAGAATAGGAACGGCGACAGGCGACGAGGTTCACAACACACGAAGCTCTGACATCGAGCAGTCAGTCTCTCGAAGGTTATAGAGACGTTGCGTTCGAGCAACGCTAAGCCCGGTTTACGAAGGGCGACGTTCTTCAGCAGACTTTCCGGTCCCAGAGCGTTCGGTCAATCATAGATGTAGAGCTGATCCTGCGCGACGCAACTGCGGGTGAAATGCTGATGAGGACGTTCACAATCGTAATCGTAAACTCCAAATTTCTGAAGCGCTACTCTGAAGCTAAGCGCAGGGCACTACCTTATTCACGAGCACTGCGTAGTATCAAAGGGGTTGTCCAGAGATCGATGTTCAGTGGAGTTAAAGTCATTTTCGAGACGTTCATTATTGTAGTCAAAAATGCACCAATTGGCCTGTAAGCTGGGCTGTAGTGGTAAAATTGGAGGTGGATACACGCTACAGGTTGGTGTTCCGAAACACTGAGGGTGATGATTGTGCCTTCTCCCTAGCAAGAAAGATTTTTGAAATATGGAAACGATTTGTTGAGCGTTTCAGCAAATTGAAATGATGTAGGCCTAGTTCCTCAATTTCTGATGTATCAACTATGCTAAAAAAAATTTGAAAAAATATTAATTTTCTTTTGCATCCAGGTCAAGCAAACAGAAAGAATTAAATTTCAGAATGCATGCAATCTGCGACTTAGGCATCAAAATTTCGTCCTACCCGATAAAGACTACAAGGACAGTGTACCTCGCAGGCTATATGAAAATAGATACTAAAGCAAAGAAATGATGCACAACAAATGGTCACATCCACTTCCATTCTATCTTGTTACACGCATACTGTTCTGCCTAAACCATAACCAAATATACAATCAATCTACAGTATTAGAAGCATATCAAGTACGTTCTAGAGGTGAGTACACGCTCTCCAGAGGTAAGTATACTAAAAATACTTTGTGAGGTTAGCATACGGTCTCCAGAGTAGAGAACACGCTGCATACTCGCGTACACACTCGTCTACATCCCTGCCTGTAAGCATTCTGAGCTAAATAGAATAGCAACACTGTTGTCTAATCCCTATGCATTGTCAGTTATTAAGTTAAGCTATTAATTGACTATTACTATGAGGTTGACTTGAATCGGAATCTGGTTTATATAATGAGATTTAAATAACTAGCCTTAATGCAATTGTGCGATTGACAGTTAGCATTTCTATATTTCAACTCCACCTTAGACCCTAGCCAATTAACTTATGTCTGCTGAGTTAACTCACATACGTTGTATTTTTTTAGATTCATAACCAAAACTTCTCAGACATCTATCAGTGTAAGTTCCGCGGTTCCCCGACCTGGACGCTACCGCAGGTGGTTTTTGTTGCATTCGTTTCGCTTCTCCTTGTTAAAAATACCTGTGGTTTTAACTTCCCGCAGAAGGGGTTCGACTCTTGTGTTCACTACTTTCCAAGGCCAATGTATAGCTTGAGCTCCTAGTCCAATCAAACGATAATCTTGGCGAGGCTGACGCAATAGGTGCCCCACTTCGTCTAGCAATGCACAAGACTGGGCTGGCTTTCCGAGCATACCTTACATTACCAGTTTCCTGAGCTCCCGCATAAAGGATTTTGATCAATATAGTGAGGTCCGTTAGAAAGATCAAGGGGACAGGTCGGACAAAGGCACCATATTTTTCCACGTGATCTGCATTGCTAACACTTTATATTTTTGGTAGGATCCACGTGATTAAGACAATGGATCAAGAATTATGACGTAATCATGTCGGCGTACAGACATTTTCGCCGATCCTTTGGAGATAGTCGGGTCAATATGTGATGAAAAAAAACAACCTAACCCAAAAAAATTGAAACAAAAGGTTTCTCAGTTGATTTTGTTGCCAATTGGCATGCTTATTAACATAGTAACAGTCTACTCTATTCTGACCATTCGAAAAGGGTCCATTTCAAGATGGCGGCCAAGATGGCTTCCGGGAGCTAAAATTGCCTATATCTCAAGCACTATTCAACCTAGAAAGGTGATTTTGATGTCTAACCGTAGGTTATATTGCTCAGCGTTCAGTTAAAATATAACTTTAATCACTTAATGTATCATTTCAAGATGGCGTCCAAGATGGCTGCCGGGAGTTAAAAATTGTCTATGTCTCAAGCACTATTCAACCTAGAAAGGTGGTTTTGGTGTCTCACCGTAACGTTCATTGCTCTGCGTTCAGTTGAAATAACTTAATTAACTTAATATATCATTTCAAGTTGGCGTCCAAGATGGCTGCAGGGAGCTAAAATTGTCTATGTCTCAAGCACTATTCAACCTAGAAAGGTGGTTTTGGTGTCTCACCGTAAGGCTCATTGCTCAGCGCTCGATTGAAATAACTTTAATCACTTAATATATCATTTCAAAATGGCGTCCAAGATGGCTGCCTGGAGCCAGAATCGCTTGCATTTTCTCTTTTTCCACGAGCAAGTCTTCTGGACCTTTGAGTTAGGCCACCGTGGACCCTGCAATAACTCTGATTTTGTCCGCCCTCAACAGCATTTTTTCGATTCCCTCTTCACTGCGGTGCTGCATAGCCCTGGTCATGTTCTCCATGCTCTGCTTCCCACAGCAAAAATCTGCACCTATGAGCTCCGCCCCCTCTCGCATAATCGGGATATTTCCAGGGCTAACTCGCAAGAGTTTCATAACCAGGATGTTATGCCTCTAAAACTATCATGTAATATTTGGTCTCTATCCAACACTAACATCAGTTAAATAATTTTCGCTCACTTATTTGAACACTTGACCGAAATTAAGTCTATCTTTCTGTATGCTATTATTTTTCTAAGTTCATATGCATCTATTTGTATAACCTGTATTGTTAACCACAGTGCGTTTGCAGATGGTATACTAGAGAATATACTTACTTACTTGCTTACTTAACAATAAGGTGATGAAGCTGCATATAATTATAATTTAATTAATATGCCAGCATCTTGAGAGCCAGAGCAATAAGACATACTTCTAATGGCGTCAAAGGCGCCTATCTTCACACAAGATTTGACTATGTGTCGCCAAGGCAGGCGCATGCTCACACAACTTTTTAGTCATTAACACAATAAAAAAATATATTTGCGCCTAAATTTTAATAGAGATTAGATATAAGATGTGCGGCTCTGTCAAACAGAGCCAAATATTAGGCCGATGAGAAACCTCAGTCTCAGTGCACTAAAGAAACAACACAGTAGCCTAATGTTACCATCCCAAAGGCGGCAAATGCCAGCCTTCACCTTAGGGAAGGGAGTCGAGGGACAGCAAGTCAAGCGACTGCCAAAGTGCCAAGAGAATCATGAATACTGGAAACCTTATACCATCGGGTCTGACAGCTGTTGAAAGATGGGGGTTCTCTTTGGCTAATTCAAACTAGAAGAGAGTTTTGATGTGACACGCGCAATATATCATCCTACAAGACGGCATGGGGAGAGAGGGGTTGGAATTTGGGCAAAGAGATAAGGCACAGGAGAAATAATTATTAAGACAGCTGTAATGTATATACACGTACATGTATAATACATATACACGTAAATACATAATGTGTGGGCTTTCAGACAAGGTGACAAGGTGATATATATATATAATTATATATATATAATTATATATATAATTATATATATAATTATATATATAATTATATATATATATATATATATATATATATATATATATATAAAATTGATTATAAAGAAAGCGCCTTAATATGTAGCGGACTGCCATTAAAGTTATTTAAACAGTCTTATCTGTCGTTTTTCAAGTCACCAGCTCGAAGACGTGGTGCATTGTAAGTACAACTAAACTGTTGAAGATTGAGATTGCATTTATAAACAATTCGGCAGAGCATAAATCTGAGCATCAGAAAAATTGACAAACATAGATGGCCATATTCCTTTAAATTTTATTTTCTTCCACTCAAAATATTCCATTTTGTTCGCAGTTTTCATTTGTAATCGCAATCGTAATCTCGCTATTTCTTCAACGCCTAGGTCAAAACAAAATCTATAGGCAGGGGTCAAGGTGTAAAAGGGTCATGCAGGCAGACAGTTAGACGTCAACGGTGGATGCTGTTTAGAATTTTTATTGCAGCGGCGAGGGATGCAAGTGGAAGCGGATGAATCAGGTTAAGGTTTGTAAAGAGCAGTGTTTAAGTTTTGAGTGAGAGACCTGTGGAAAGATGGCAAGAGGTGAGGTTTTAATGAGTTCATAAGAAGGAACTGATATTTGTCGCAATTCTGGCGGGAGTTTATTCCAGAACAGCTCTATAATGACTATGGAGCGATTTGCAATGCAGGGAACAGTTATCTTGACCATGCAACCTATCCAAACCAGTACCGATTGCATGGCTATAGTATCTGGGTATACTCAAACATAAAGCCAAGCTCAACAACCTTGAAGCATGGCAGTCCTAGAGTGTTCATATATAAGTTTCCGAAATTTCAGCAAGTGTATTGACTGTCAAGCAGAGAATTCCATCCTTTGGGACATGGAGTTTGTAGTTGACGATTAGAGATATCACCAATCTTCCCAGCCGTTCTAGCTATACTGAGTAGGAATCCCAGAGGTTTGGACATTTCCTCAACGCAGAAAAATTTACTATAGAAAAGACGCATTCTTCAATGCAAGATTGGCGTCATTGCCATGGTTACATCTAAACTGAATGTGTGACTTGCACTTGTCAAATAAGTAAGAGCAATTTTTACACAATTTAACATGGTTAATTTAAAATAAGTAATTTTATTTTACAGTATGTGATTTGAAATTACAAATTACATGAAAATGTAAACTAACTTACAAATTATAAATTACCTTGACACTGAACAACAAATTACCGATTAAAATTGTAATTCAAATTACATGATTTCAATTACATCAATTGAATTACTGCCCATCCCTGAATTTTGAGTATGATAGCCTAAACTTTTCCAGTGTTTGTAAAAATGACCAAAATTAAAAAAATATTCTTTTACATCATATCAGATATAGGCATAGGCCACTAATGTATAATTTTATCCACCTTATATATAACCAAGGCAAACGTCTATATATATACAAATATAGATTTGCCTTGATATACATACATATATATATAATATATAATATATATATAATAAATGTTCGCCTTTGTTGGCTCGCCCAACATTTAAACACTTCCCGGGCCTCTGGTACAGAGGTACATTACATTGTCTTGAGCAATGGAAACAACGTTTACTCATATCATTGGTGGAATTGAAATGAAACGTTGCCATGACATTATTGATCAGCTGATGCGTCGGATGTTACGCAATCAACGGTAACTGCTTATGCAAATGATTCAGTTGTGCGTTTGACGGTGATCTGTTAAGTCACTCTTTGAATTTATCAAGTCGCCTGCTCGTTGTTTCGGCAAGAATAAGAGAACAAATTCTTAGTCGATGAACTGTTGTGTGATAAGAGGTTTAAGTCGAAAGTGACCTCTTTGTTGAGGTGCGGACGTTGTTTGTTTTCAAACGAAACGCATCGAACGTGAACGGTTTCGATGTGGTGACCTTTTGGTTTAAAAGGGTCGATCGTTTGAAAATTTGACACTCAACGGACTTGAACTTTGTTGCGAGCGAAGCGTAGGAGTTCATCAAAGGCAATTAACCCTTCGATTGAATCATCAAACTTTTGTCTTCGAGGAGGAGGAGGCAAGATCATCAGAAGTCGGAAGAAGGCGACGAAAGTCCGAATCTCAACCGAGAGGCTGAATCAGTGGACAATCCACGGGCTTCGAAGGAGGAGCAAGGATCTGTGAGAACTTTCCAAGCATTCCATGTTTTTCTTCGGGGAGGTTAGTTAGGCTTAATAATATCATAATGAGTATAAGTGAGGTAAGGAGTTTAAGACTTTAGCTACCTAGACCTGATCACTGACTTGGGGGCTACATAAACACTCCGAGTGAATTGTAATATATTTGAATTCTGGACTAAATATTATAATGAACACTCCGAGTGAATTGTAATATATTTGAATTCTGGACTAAATATTATAATGTATCAAAATGTATGCTCGTTTCTCGATTGCTGATCTCACTGATGTAATGAATAGGCCTATGCTTTTCCAACCCAGGTGGGGCACGTTATGATTGAATTTCTCAAGTAGACGTGGATGTTACCTCATTTTAACACTAAGCTCCCTTTAGACATAGGGAGGCGCTACAAACAGCAGCAGCTGCCGTTGGAAGCATCGATCGTGCAATTGACATTTCCAGTGGGCAGTTTGATTGTGTCAAGAAAATATACATCCCAACACAACAGATTTCCGAGTTTAAGCCAAAAGGAGAGGCGCTGAAAGTTCTCCGGCGGTAGAGTTGAATGTTACCCTACTGATAGAAGAACTGCAGCAAACATGTATTTGCACCCGACGTAGCAGTCCAAACAGTTTCGGCTGAGACGATCCCAGAGCCTGTGGAAAATCGGTGAGCTCCAGGCTTTTCTCCAATTGGAAATTGAGAACTGGAACAGCCTGTATAAGATTTATCACATGACTGTAAAACCAACTGAGAAATCGTCGGTCTTGGGCGCTGGAGGTGTCGCCTTACTGGCGACTGAGGTTCGACACGTAACCGACTTGTTCCTTGGGGGTTTTCACTGTAGTCCTACTGGCCAGCGTGGTTGATGTTATGCGGTGAAGTATGAAGCCATCCATGAGCTGGCCAACAGTAAGCTCCACATCGTCCACAGTCATATTTTGAAGACGCTGGAAGACACCATGGTCACCGATGAAGAGTATAAACTGAATCTCCATGACGTTGAAAATGAAGAGCGAAATCCGGCGCAAGTTTGCAGAGGTGACTAGCACTCCCAAGGCCGCGAGAAAGCTCGTTTAGAGTTCACGGAGAATCTCGACGATTCACCATCTCGTGTTTTTGGGGAGGTGAAGGTCGCTCAAATTCATATTTGTTTCTGCTCTTGGGTGTGGTGTACATGTTGCTTGTCACACGTTATGCTACTGTAGGCCTCGATGGGATAAAATGGCGCTGATTGTGCCAGGCAGTGCCTATAATGTGCCTGTATAATGTCTTTGTGTTGTATTTTTGAGCAAATCCCATTTCATATCTACCACAACAATAACATATCTAGCCTAAATGGTTGGCTTAAACTAGCCATGGGCAGAAATAATGCTTGTCCTCGTGTAATTGATTCTGGGCGATTTACGGGAATGTTGGAGTTAGCTCGGCCTGATGGCTACACATTCAATTGATCCTTATTATTAAAGTGCACAAGACTGCATTGCAGTAAACAGCAAAAAGTGTAATGCATATAGAAAAATTAGACTGATTATGAAGAAATGACGGATTAGAAAGTACGAGTTAAAGCAACTGACTTCATAGATAATATACTTCATCGCCAACAAACAACATAATATAGAATAACATTTGCTTTAGCTGAACATAGATTGTTCATAATAAAACTCAATTGTCATGCTTTCTTTATTCTGTTACAGGAGCTATCAAACTCTCATTTTACTAATTCTATGCCTAAAAACAAGTAAAATAGATCAAATGTGCATCACGATTGGGTCTTTCAACGGCGTTGCATTTTAGCAAACCTTGCAGAGGTTACAATTTCATTAAATATTTGGACGATGCACTGGATAAATTCAGCAATAGTGAGCAATGTTCCTCCGAGAATCAATCCCAATGCACCGCCAATGTCGCAAACCAGTTTGAGGAGATCGTAGGCTGGAGTCGTTTGAATGTCGATGTAGCTCAATTGAGAGAAGTAGATATCCAGGTAGGCGAATTCCTTGCTCAGCTTCGACATCGTCAGATTCCGTCCCTTGAACTGCGGCTTTTGCATTGTGTAACTGAGAAAATGTTGTGACAGAGGATTTGTCGAGATTGAAAACGGATATGTTGGTTGATGGCACTGTAGAGGACACTCACACCTGCGATCAACGCGGGAAGATGTAAACAATCTGGTGAATTTTGGCACGCAGGAATAGTACTGCTCAAGAGTACATGTTGTTCCTGGAACTAAACAGAAAATTGCAGATGACTTTCCAGATTGACTTCATCAGGTAGCTGTAGATTATTAATGCAACTATAACCGCAAGTAAAGGATCCTGACAATATCCGACTGCCTATAAAAGTTATTTGCTGTATTGTGAGTTGTGTTAATCTCAATATCGTATACAGACACTTGTGTGGATTCCACGTCCAGAACTAGACATTGTAAAGAATAATTTAATCTAATGACACCTATAGCGTCACTTCAGGAGTACAGTCAGAGATCGCTGACGGACTGCACGATCGTCTCATGGTAGCAATGAGAGAAGACATACATACATACATACATACATACATACATGCATGCATGCATGCATGCATGCATGCATGCATGCATGCATGCATACATACATACATACATACATACATACATACATACATACATACATACATACATACATACATACATACATACATACATACATACATACATACATACATACATACATACATACATACATACATACATACATACATACATAGTTACATACATACATACATACATACATACATACATACATACATACATACATACATACATACATACATACATACATACATACATACATACATACATACATACATGCATGCATACATGCAAACATTCATGCATAGTGGCTGTACATGCTGTATGCTGATTTTCTTTGCTACACTTAGATGTGTGCGAAATCGACAAGAAATACGAATGCACATTGCACTATTATTTTTGAGTTTCTATAAAGCGCCCCTTCAAGGTAATCTACTCAGGATCGCTTCCAATACAACTAAAATGTGCAGTCTTTAAATAAATCGGGATATGGAGTGATTGATTGAGTGAGTGAGTGAGTGAGAGAGAGCGGCACTGCATGATACAGTACCAATCCCATGGGCAGATATATACAGCGCAAATGAATAATCAACTTTACTAAAGGAAAGATGTGTTGTATTCCGCATAAAATGCGAAACAGTCTCATTAGTAACAGTTTCTACATACCCACAATAAGAATTAACCGTGTATTACCTTAAAGGCATACAATTATATAAATACAAGCAAATATATAATAAATTTAACATAATACACTTTTACAGATTTTACCATCATATTCATTGGGTCGACATCCACACATAGACTGCAAGTAATTCCCCACACAATGCGTCATGCATCTCAAGAGCGTGTAGTTTTCGGCTGGACGACAATCGCCATATGGCGAAGGCAACATAGACAGCTAAAAAATAAAGGAACCAAATTTTATATTTATTCCTCCAATAGAAATATAAAAATTAGTTTGCTTGACAAGAGAATGAGCACGGTAATGAAACATGCGCGTAAAGAACAATTCAGGAATAACTGGTATCCGCTATATATATATATATATATATATATATATATATATATATATATATATATATATATTTCTTTATTTATTTTTATGTTTTTATTCATTTTACTATTATTATTATTATTTTTTTTTATTATTATATATATTTATTTTTTTTAAAACATCATTCGACAAGTTCTGGCCGCATGAAAGTTCCTATGAAGGCAACAGCATTGAAGCGTTGTATGGTGATTGACAACCGCTGGAGTAGATAACAAGTCTCCCTAGGGTCTCCGGTGGTTAAAGCTAAGTATCTCCCCAAGTCTTTTATAAGGGCCATGCCGTCGTCATTGATAGGGCCTAAGGTCTCGAAAGCTAGAGGGACAAAAAAGTGGTCTGCGCGGATCTGGCTGTACTTGTTGTTCTTTCTCGTGGCCGCTAGTTCCGCTGCTGCTCCTGATGTCGCGGACGTTGCATGAAGGTAAGAGGGCGCCACAGTGTCAGTTACGGTGACGTCCCATACAAGACTTCGTCCTCTGCGCCATGGTATCAGCGTAAGTCCGTCCGGTCGTCTCCCGTCCGTCCTCGACAGCCCAGGTGGTTCCTTGATATTAGGGACGCCCGCTCGAGATAGGCCTCGGCTTATCAAATCATTCAAAGCCGCATGTCTGGCGATTCTGCCAGGTCCTAGGTTGCACGACATCCCGTGTGACCCGTCCGCCGTCACCATTGCTCCACAGGGACATGCGTGCGGTTCGCATATATTCGTCCCCAGTCTGAGGCCTACTGCAATTCTTACCGCCTCGTCATCCAATCGCAGCCCGCATGATGACACCGGTAGTGCGAACAGCCAGTCGCTGGCGTGTGGTGCTGAGGCTGCTTTGAATCTTGCTTGGTGGTAAGCGTCGACCAGAGAGGCGTCCAATGAGTCCACCACTCTCTTCACGAGAGGACCATCCCAATACGATTGTCTGTATGCTGCGTAATTATCTGAATGTGTGATTTGACTTTCGGCGTTCCATCGCTGTAACAACGTTTCAACGCGCGCGTCGGTGATGGATTGGTCGTAACCTAACATGGAAGACTGAAGGACGTGGGTGCCTGCAGCGGAAGCCAAGAAGGCAGGAAGCGCAAGCGAAGCGACCCGACGTATGCCCAGTCCTCCCGTCTTGACCGGTAAGGACGCTTGAAGCCATTGCATATCGGTAAGGTTAAGGTTGAGGATTGAGCACAAACCTTCCCTCTGTATTTCGTCATATTTGTCTAGTAGAGCATGTCCGCTGCAGGGGTGGGATCTTAGGGTGTGTAGTAGCTTTTGTGAACACAGTGAGCTTCTGAGGAGGACTAAGGCATCATGTTTTGCAATATTTTCCAGTCTTGAAAGCGCCAGCGTCAGTTCCGAGCAGCGAAACTCCAGGCTTGCAGTTAGGGCCTCCTCGGACGACAGCGGTGCGCCAAGCAAACAGGCCGCTTCCGGTGCGATAGCGGGAAAGTGTTGAAGGTTTGAAGGAACTTCCCCCCTCTCCATTCGCGATATTACTTCGCATTTTGCGTAGTTGAGTTGCAGACCTAGCAATCCGCTCTCGTATTCCAGTGTTTTCACGTCCTCCGCCACAATAGAGGCCCTTCCTCCCAGAGACAAATCGTCCAGATATCCAAGCACAAGCGATGACGATAATTTCTCAAGGATTGGTTGCAACGGCAGGCAAAACAGTAGCGGTCCCAACGGGTCGCGTTGTTGGGGACCGACTTGTGAGAGAATAGTATATTGTCCGAATTGTAGTATCGAAGCTTCAGCAGGCACGTAACTAGGATTTTTCGTTTGGGGGGGCTTAAACCTTGAACATGGCAACATTTATACAGTGTTCATACGAATTTTAGCCGTAAGCATACAACGGCTTGACTTGTTTGGGGGGGCTTCAACTTCGTTTGGGGGGGCTTAAGCCCCCCCAAGCCCAACGCTAGTTACGTCCCTGAGCTTCAGCATAAGCAAGACGGATATATGATGTCAGTTCTGGCGCGATCTCATCCATCGAGGTGAGCATGCGGTCTCTGTGTAGGCTGTTGAAAGCATTGCTGAAGTCTAGCTTGATCAGGACCGAATCTGTAGGCATTTCTTCCAGAAATCGCCTAGCCGCGTGAACCGCGGCTTCCGTCCCTCCAGGTACACCTACTCCCACCTGCCTCGGCGCGAGGTAGGTCACTGCTTTTGGAACTACATGGGTGTTTGCACATTTGGATGTGAGTCTGCGCCAGTAGTAGCCTATTACAATGGGGCGCAGGCCTCCAGTTTTCTTTCTCAGTGCCATAATTGTTTTTATTATTATTATTATTACTATTATTATTATTATTTTTTCCCCGAGGTACATATGATCCCTCGGGAGTTCAAAAATTAGGGGGCATTGTTCTGGAATGGCTAGTCTTCGCAGATGGTTTTATCAGTGCAAAAGGTTATTATTATTATTATTATTATTATTATTATTATTATTATTATTATTATTATTATTATTATTATTATTATTATAATATTTTTTGCCCCGAGGTATACAGGATCCCTCAGGGACTTCAACATTATTTACAAAGTAGATTTGTCTGGAATGGGCCCTATTCGTCTAGGTTAAAGTTGTCGAAGGCACCCCTAAAGGCCACCGCGTTGAAGCGTTGAATCGTGAATTATAATATTATAATTATTATTATTATTATTATTATTATTATTATTATTATTATTATTATTATTATTATTATTATTATTATTATTATTATTATTATTATTATTATTATTATTATTACTATTATATGATCCCTCAGGTGGTCAAAACTATTCCGGAGATAGACCCTTTGGTGTTATTCTGGAACGACTTCTCCCTCATCAAGATTCTGTTGGGCAAAGGTTCCTCGACAGGCAATCGCATTAAAGCGTTGAATGGTGATAGAGAGGCGCTGGAAGAGATAGCAAGTCTCTCTGGGTTCTCCGGTGATTAGAGTTAATTGTTTTGCCCAGTTCTTTAACAAAGTCCATTCCGCTGGTGTTAATGGGGCCTAGAGTCTCGAAAGCCACAGGGAAGAAAAATTGGTTTGCGAGTAGCTGGTTGTACTTGGTGCTTTTATTTATATTTATATTCATATTTATATTATGTTATGTGTGTATGACGTTTACTTACGTTTCTAAGTGAAAATGAAACGGATGTTGAAATACCAGTTCCGACTCTAAATCCCATCTCCGGCACAACAGGCAGTTCGCGTGGGTCATGCAAGAGAACCTATAGACGACAATTTTGTGCAAAATTCTTGCTTGAAAGAGTTTCAGATATTGTAAATAACGCTGCATAAAAAAACTAATCAAATCTAGCCAGATCGATCTATGTAAGTACGCAACGTTCATCGAGTACAGAAATGCTCAGTAGAACAGCCGACTGTAGTGAGTTCTCACACATCTTAAGAGTCCAATCAACAGATTGCCATCCACAGTCGACATCACGTTCAGAGTTTCCCAACTGCGTTGCATTGAGGATGAGGAGCGATTTCTTCTGGTGCTCGGAAAATCGGTTGCTTCATAATCCAGAGTGCCTTAAAGTTGGTAATTGACGCAGGATCTGGATGTCTATTAGGCCTAAATCAGTTGGTCTATGCAAGATTGACACTCGATTGCTAGTAGAACCACTGCATGATTAAAACAACCTAAGCTACTTCTCAGACTGTCTTCGCAATTATTGCTCTAGCGGATCCCACAATTTTCAGAATGCTGATATAAGGAGGGCTATAATTTATGTCTGAGGCTCAATTATTTGGCTAAGAACTGGTGGACTAACCCACTGGCGGTGAAGTGTAGATCGCACTGTGCGAGGTATAAAAACTAACGAAAGAGTCGAGAAAAATCAAAGCCGTTAGATAATGTGAAAGAGACCCAAATACAACGAGAAAAGATTTTCATTTTTTTACTGTGGACTTAGAAGGATTTGCCTAAAATTCGACAGCAGTACTGTAGTGTGTCCATTTATTATGGTTTGTTTATCCGGACTGTGATTACAATGAGTTTTAATGTCAAGTATATTTAAAGTTTGCCGAATCACCTATAACTGACCCGTGAGATATATGAAGAAAATTAACGTAGGCACGGTATGTAATAAGGTCGAGTTAAAGTTAATGTTCTCACAGGTGGCCCTTCTTAGCGGGTCTTGACCCCTTCGGGATTTCCTATTGTTGCCTGTAAAGTTATGTCATGCTGTAATGCCTTGTACCTGGTAAAATAAAAGGATTCATTATAGGTAAAAAAATCTGAGGAATCTGCAATTGGCAGAGGGTGCAAAACTTGTGTATAAATACTAGTTTTGATAGCGAAAAATATCTTCCCTCTGGAATTATTTTTGGAGGTGTCCCAACTGTCAAATCCTATCTCATTATAACGAAACTATTGAGATCTTCCAAAGGTGTTAAATTGTGTCTACAAAATGCTGTAACCTCACTGATACGAAAGGACTAAACTATGCAAAATTACTGTAACATAAACAGTAATGCAACTGAAATTGGTTTCATTATAAATGTTTGCTGAACAATATTTCGGTCAAGTCGCCTCGATTCGCTATTCAGACGTAGCCACGCAGCTCGAAAATTACATTGTGTATCAAACACTTTAACCCTAACCATACCGGCATACAACACAACTTAAACGTACCGGGAAGCGGTCGTAAATCTGTGTTTTTGCTTTAGGATCAACATGTTTGTTAGTTGATTGTCAGAAACTCTTCCCAGAACAAAAGCATTTGTGAATGCATCGAATTGAATGCAAACGACATGGTTTTAATTTCTCAAGGATCTCAAGTTTCCACAAATAATGCGAATTTGTAATACGCTGTTCATAACGCGTAGTTGTAGACTATTGTCATTACGTGAAATTGTCATATAGGCCTACAATGATTATTCTGTAAATCAGTGGGCATATTTGTTACTTTACACAATGTCATTAGTAAATGTCATCGTGTTTTGCACTAGAAGCCTAACATATTTTACTCTGAAGATAAATAGAAATAAAGCGTTTAGATTAGTTACAGTCATTATGAAAAACAAACATTTTTTACTACAAGAGTAACTGCTGAAACTATTTTTTATTATCACTCGGTGAAATGAAGCAGACGGCTGGCTGTTTGAAATGCAATTTAACTAATTACATACTACTTTATTTGTATAATATTTGACATGCTAATGACGACTCGGTTGAATAATGCTATGAACTCGAACAAGGGGCTTATCTTACCGAAAATAACATATAAACAAATAATTTACTGCAATTCACATTACTGTTGATGTCACTACGAACAGGGAACTAGAAATGCTAATACTGAAGGAAAAAATAGAAAGAAAAATAATATAAAATGGGAAAAGTAAAGGCAAAACATTAAGAAATTGTTGGGGTCATTTATGACCCCAGGAATCATTCGCGGATATAAATTAGGCATTAACACCTCACCCATTCCAGATATGTTCTCTATAAGGCTGGAAAGGAATGTGACAAATTCCTAAAATTGTTTGAAAACATATTAAACGGTTTAAATTCTATAACAACAATCAACCGCCTGGGCTCATAAAAGACCCCTTCCGGTATGGTTAGGGCTACTAAGCTTCTTGATTCCTGTCTGAACCGTCTAAATCGATCGCTTTGAGCTTCATTACACACAGACGATGACGCTTCAGTTACAAGTCTCACGAATCTTATAGTTGCTTGGATATGGAAAGGAAACTTTGCAAACTCAATAACGGTTTTAGTCGTGTTTTTGTTCTCGACAAGTTCCAGAATTTCTTCGTCTGACAGCAGCCTTGTAAGAGGAGGTTCACAAATGTTGGTTTCTTTCCAACTTATTACGTCAACATAGTCTGTAGCAGTAAAGTTCAAAGTCGGCACACGGAACTGTCTGACTATAGTGGAAGTGCCTTGTTTCATTACAGCTAGTATAATCTGGAATGCTACTTCTCTTACATACTTCTATCATCAGTTAAAGTCGCAAGCAGGAGATTCTCAGGACGTCCACAGAAGGCATTCTTTTCTGTTACTGGATCAACAACCTCAGGCGTATGTTCGTATAGGTATATTGAAAATGCAATCACTTGATGACGATGGCGAGAACATTATGTGCAAGAAGATGCGGTCTTGCTGTGGAACCAGACTGGAGCATATATCTTCATAATGAATTCTGTGACTGTAACAAGTTGACCTGATAGTTTTGCAGACGCAGGATAGAAGCTCAGAATTCTGTTAACAGTAGTAAACCATCTTGAATAAACTAGTGGACCTGGTTTTCGATTCATCAGGGCATCTCCCACAGCTGCTGTAGCTTGACAAAATTTATGTTGTACAAATACTTCTGATCGGTGCTTAGATCGGCATTATTAACTCACGTTAAATTGTCTAATGCACCTGTTGTAAAGGGAACTACTTGAATGTTTTCACATGCTTGGATTGCTTTGCCAATTAGATCAGACAAGGCTTTCGGACCATGCGTTACGCCATCTAGTTGCTGTACGAGATGTCTCAAAGGCAGTTTGTTTCCATGCAACAAACAAACGAGCCACTGCATTGGTCTCCCTACCTCCACTTCGAGAAAAAGCGTATTTACACATTCCTAACACATTCACAGCAGTCATATTGGTGCCGTTGCACCCAACAACAAACAATCTGTCCGTTGTAATTCATTTTCGACGGAGTAGATATGATGTTCCTCTTGCAATACTTTTGAGACTCCAGTTGATGGACTGAAATGACCTGCATATTTCGAATTTGGTTCTGACACAAGTGTAATATGCTCCTCGGTTATCATATTCGGATAATACTCTCCCTTTTAGCGCTTATACTTAGTTTATTCTTGCCTTTCCGTCCATCAAAATACGACCCTGTTATTCATTAGCTAGTTAACCTTTTCTGATTCTTTTTCGCTCTGTACGAACTTTACTTCTGTAGATGACCTGCGATCTGTCATCTTCATGCACTAGTCGATCAGAAACATCATATATTTCACATTTCCTTGCAACAGCAATCAGAGTTGTTTGCCCCCGCTTCTAGTCTTAATTATATTTTCATCTCTAATTAAGCTTCTAGCCTTAGTTACATTTTCATCATAGATCCCGCTTCTAGTCTTCCGAGGGCGACACTTCCGGTGGGGGCGAAAGGTCGGGGGCGAATCCTCCGGGGGCGAAAAGTCCTAGAACCAAAAAATTCAGGCCGTTCATGCAAAGTTTCGGCAATTCGTGTTTCTTGGTTGGCTTTGGGGCACCTGAAGAGTTTAACCATATCCAGTATTATTTTACATGCAGGCTACTGTGCACAGTAGACAACTTTTGCACACTCTGCCGATTCTGAAATCTTAACTTCATTTCTTCACTCCACCTTAGTGGGTATTATATATGAGGTCAAATGATAAGGTGTTCAAAATCGAGGGTCAACTGATTATAGGCCTACTTCGAAGGAAGGAACGTGCACAATATGAGCGCTCAAGCTGGAAACAGTGGCGGCGCCAGGGGTGTGCTAGGGGGTGCTTAGTCCCCCAAACTGTGGCTCAGCCCCCAAAGCAAAATGCTGGAAATCTCTGAAGCTTTGCAATGCTTACATATTGTTACGGTCACACGACTGACTATTCCTAGGATTGGCAAGGGTTCTGCTTGACTGGTTTCCTCTGACTGAGTAGAGACCTCTACCGAGGAGATATCTACTATAATTATAAGGAAATAGAATAGGGTGTGTGAGAGAAGACTCTGATTATACTGCCGAGTGGGCGTAGTCTTGTCCGAGTACTTCCTGGGAGAAGTCTCTGATGATACTGCCGACTGGCTCTAGTCTTGTCCGAGTACTTCCTGTGCATGGCGCCAGGGGTGTGCTAATCTTATAAGAACAGACTAGATGTCAACTCTCTTTAGTTAAGTCTGCATACTTCCGTTCATATTGCGTTAATGATAATTGTTAAATTTCTTGTGAATACTTATGCTAAGGCTCTATAATGATGTTGCTGGATCGTCATGTATTGACTCTAATGTTATTACCTGGGGGTTCCTCCTAAGCGGGATAATAGTCCCTTCTGGAACTCCCAATTGTATCCCACCTAGTCGCCACACGCATTTGTCCTTTTAAAATTCAATCATTGCTTTGTGTGTTTATTTGCCATTCTCTGTTTCATTCGACTTGTGATCAGATACAATAAAGAATTATGTTATGTTATGCTATGTTATGCTATGTTAGATGTGGGTTAACAGACTGAACCATGGCGGAGCCCAGCGGAAGGCGATTTCAAGGTATATTTGAAGTATATTTAAGCGATACACTGCAGGACTATGCAACCAGACGACAATTACTTTTGCAAAAATCGTTCATTTGTGCAAGACATTTTAAACATGAAAGTCAGCTTTGGGATTGAGCCAACAATCGGAGGCATTAGCCTCTGAACCAAAGCAGGAGCTCCACTGAACTACATCACAAACTAACAATGATGTGTCGCTGTCTTTCTTGTCTATACACTTGTCATTACACTAGACGGAAACAATGAAATGCCTACCCTGTATCCAACACCTGGAGATGCAATAAGGTAAGAATCAGACTGATTGACCCACAGCACCAGATGAAGTCCTTTATTTGCTCCAGGCTGAGTCGTTACGTAATTCGTTGTAACTTAAATTCACCAGAAAACTTTGTTAAGCTTTGCGAATATCTTAAATATTGGAAAAGATTTAAGATCTTTAATAACTATGGAATGAGTGAACTGTGAAATAAGAAATATTAAATTATAAAACTACTTCCAAATTTAATTAATGCTCTTAATCATCTGCCATCAGATAGGTTCGAAAATAAGCCTTAACGAGAACCTGAGGCATTTGACAAAGTCTTATACTTTCACTAAAGACGCCTCTGAGTATTTTAGCTTAGTTAGGGAAGCGCCACACAACAGTGATTACGTTTGCCAGAGTTGAAGAAACATTATGAAACACTAAACTTTGTAATAATTTAAAAAGACAGCATTAGACAATGACTTTTTAATGCCTCGGTCAGAGATTTTTGGGCAAATCTGAATCGTCTTTGAAACGGGTTTTAAACTAATAGTCATAAACAAACTTTAGTAGTATTTATTAGGTAGACCTGCTTCGGACGGTTACACCTGTTAATTCGCTAGGTGGCGCTTCGGCGTGTTGCGTCAAGCTTACCTCGGAATATTTGTTCAGTTCCTTATGCCGCTGTCCATATTCATCGGCCCGTGCGGAAGGCCTTATTCTCTTCAGGTCTCTGGCGTCCTCCCGCCGTGGCCCGCTGGTCTAAGCGTAGTTCCTCGCATCTATATTGGTCTCCATCTCTCTCGACGGCACTGCCTTGAAAGCGTCATACGTTTGTGCTACGTGCCTGCTTGGGCGCATTTCTAAGTTTGGAAATGTCTCTCATTACATGCGTGACGTCATCCACTGACTTCCTTTTTCACAACGCATAGTCTACCGGTTGCCTCTATTGTCTGGCAGTTTCAGCCTGTCCGCGCTCCTTTCTATCTACGTTTGCTTTGCTTTTCAGCGTCCGCACTTCATGGTAACCATTCACTCCGTTCCTGCGCCCGCGGTAACCTACATGTTGCTGTTGCTTGCACTGCAACCATGAAACAGCGTGCATTCTCCGATACCGGTCCCACTACCTGGAACGGGCTTCCTCTGGAATTCCGGACTCTCCCTCGGGACTCGTCCACCTCTTTCTTCTCTGCTCTGCTCTTTCTATTCGTCGAGGTTGGGCTGAGAGCGCCTCTGAATAGCCACCTTGAAGAGCGCGCTATATAAATGTCTAGTCGATTGGCTGATTGATTGATAATCAAATAGTCCGATATTTAATTAAAAGTCATCATATTTTACTTAAGAGCAAACAGATATTTTTGTTAAAATTATGATAAATTTTACTTTTGCGGACTTACCGAAAACGGTGGCATGCTTACCTGGGTTGAATGATAAACAAATGTCTGCAGCAGTCACTGTCGCTTTAAATGCATCACTTGATTTGCAAGGCAGATTCCCGAACGAACACTGAAATAATATTCTCTACTTAAGATAAATTTCGATCACTAGGAGAGATAGAAAGCAATCTTATTTTTACTGTTGGCTCCTGAATTTTTCACAAGCTAAATGGTATGTGTACATCGAACGTATTTCTATCATCTGCGTTCGATTTAGCGTGTAGAATCTGAATGATGTGAAGTCGTGTGAAGTGAAACCTAATCGTAATATACTTAAAAGCTGAGCGCAGTGCATCCAGTTGACTGACGAGCGCCGTGTTGTGTCAGACACTTGGCATCTCTAGAGATACCAAGTGAGATACCAAGTGTCGGTCAGAGAGGTCGTCTTGAGATACCAAGTGGAGATCAGAGAGGTCCTCTACTAGAGATGCCAAGTGTCGGTCAGAGAGGTCGTCTTGAGATACTAAGTCTGTTCTTGTTAAAGAGTTCTAACCATAATTTCCTTTTGCTTAGTGTGTGGGAAAACGCCGTGGTCTTTGTCATAAATGTTAAATGACCCCATCGTATTCTGCCTTCATTTGTCTAATACGATGTACATTATGTAATAATCTGTCATTTGATCTCTCCTGACGTAGAATAAAATAATGCGATTCGGTGCTATGAGGTTTGAGTTAGTAATGTATTATAATTATGGTCTTACCTCGAGTATCATATCCTTCATTTTAGCAGATGCGAATTTGTAAGCGAACTCCCAGTCGAAATCAAACTGTGAGAAGTCTATGCGCTTGTAGCTGTCACCGAATTCCATATCCCACATAGGCGGGAAACGCATTGAAGCTAACTTTTGTCCTTCTGGACCTGAAATATTTTAACCGAACTTCAAACTCAATAGAAACTTTTTAAGCAGACGACTACAGTTAAAAATTTATCTCACTACGGAGACAGTAAGATGGGAAATATGCTAGATTAAACACAATCCTAATGATGAATGCTCTCGCTACATAAAAAGAAATTAATAATGAAAGGAAATTTCAATAATTGATGTATTATTATTGATTATTATTGATTATTACGATTATTATTATAGCATTATTATTATTATTATTATTATTATTATTATTATTATTACTACTACTACTACTACTACTACTACTACAACTACTACTACTACTACTACTACTACTACTACTACTACTACTACTACTACTACTACTACTACTACTACTACCACTACTACTATTCGTCATGGGAGCAGTTGTAGCAGTAGTCCTATACAGGCGTAAACAATATTGTGAGTAATGAAAATAGCTCTAAAATATAACGAAACTAAATTAAAATTGATTTAGTTACCAAAAGAGAGGACAGCCCTTTTGCTGAGCATAACTTCGGAACAGATGGTAACCGTAGGAAAGCGGAGAGATCGGTTGTAAGCCACTCGATAGTTGACGATAGTTGGATATGTCAGATAATAAGATATCCGATCGTAAATCTGGAAAACCATGAAACCTACTCCGAACAGGAGAAGCATTGTCCATATCACCTTACGGATGATCGAACAGATTTTGTGGTTTGATGGTTTGACCAAGTAAGACAAACCCACAATGGATACTTCTTGTGCGAAGATTTGCATCCGACGTCTCATGGCAATTCTTAGGATCTTGAGGAAACTCAACCTTACCTTATCCGTGATGGTTACATGCATCTCCTCCTTTATCTCGTCAATCTCGCCACCGGAATTTTCCTCATCTTGATCGCTCTTGCATCCGTCAGTGACCGAAACCCTTTCGCAAATTCTTGTGCTTTCTCTTGACTTTCTCTGACTTTTATGCGCTACTGCCCCTTCCCGATTTTCTTTTCGTTTTCTAGTATCGCTGCCGATCTGAGTTGACGTCGTTTCGCCTTCCTGCATGTATTCGGGAGTGAATGGATGATGGCTCATCTTTGACTGTTTCTACAGATTCAACAAAAAGTTTGCTTACACCATCGGGTTAAAGAACGAAAGATCTCAGCTTAATTAAATGTAAGAATATGAGTTGCAAAGGCATTCTTAGGGCGTGCGTCACCATGATACAACAGCGTCTAGCGTCCATAGCATGGCAGTCACGAACTGTCAAATTGCATTTTGTATTGTTTTGATTTGAGTGAATGAATGGAGTTTGATTTAAGATATATTATGTTACTTTTAAATCCATTTAAATTAATCGTTAATCGTTTTTCAGTTTTCAAAGCACAGTACTTACCAGGTGCTCACTCAGTAAATCTGTATCTCAGGTCTGAAGTTTAAAGGACCTATTCAAAGCACACACACACACACATGTTTAGGTCATATGCGCTGTCGAATTCTTCGGCTGGTCTATGTCTTAGAGAACTAGGATAGACGTAATAACTGTAATTGATGTCTAAACTTTGGTACGGAAGAATCGAGTTGTCAAATTCTGATGTGTTCTCTCACCTTTTCTTAGTCGAGTGACGAATGTCATTTAGTTTTGCTATCAGGTCAATTGAAGTAAGCAACAACGACTATGACTACAACTGTGGTGATGATGATGCTGATTATAAAGATGTGTATTTGTCATGTTACGAATCGAGAGTCACACACACACGTGCAGCTCTGGTCGTTGCTCGAATTAATTATTTTAATAGCTTGATATCTAACGACAACACAAAACAAGGACCAATAAATGAGAAAAAGCAAAATGCAACAACATATTCAGACTACCGAGCTCTAAGCTCCTCAACCATGCATCCAAGATTCTACTAAGGGTTATCACGAAGAGACTGCAATAAACAGATGACTGCTTGTGTTAGGATCAATTTGGATTTAGAAAGGGAAGAGGAACAAGAGATGCAATTGCAGCGAAGAATATAATGGCGGGAAGAAGCCTCCAGCATGGAGGTGTGTTTCGTCGACTATGAGAAGGCTTTCGATAGGGTGGATTGGAAGAGATTAATGCATGCGTTGCGACGAATAGGGGTGGACTGGAGGGAATGGAGACTAAATGGAAACCTGTACATGGGACAGAAAGTAAAAATAAGAATAGATGGTGAATACTCAGAGCCGAGAAGAATAGACAGAGGAGTGAGGCAAGGATGCCCGCTCTCTCAAATACTCTTCAACATCTACTTCGAAGAGCTTGTACTGGAGGCGACAGGAGAAGTGAACGAGAGAATAAAGGTGGGAGGAAGGTTGGTAAAAGCCCTGATATTTACGGATGATTAGGCAATGTTTGCAATCAGCCAAGAAGGACTGCAGAGAATGATGGATCGCCTGACAGAATACGAAATGAAAATAAATACAGTGGTATAAATAGTAGTTATGCGCCCTTAGCCTAAGTGAAACTTCAAAGGTCAAGCATGTCAACCTCTATAGGTGGGATAGCAAGTATTTACGGCATCTGTGAAGTAATTGCTGTAAAACATCAATTACAGGGCACAACTCTACAAAAAAAGTTAAAAATTTTAGTCTCAACTTAGTTCCGTAAGGTGCATTTCAAGACGCTGTCGCGAAACATTCGCTAGGAGTAAAACCTCGAATGACAGTGAATGCATCATTAAATATATCCAAACAACTTCTTTAACAAATACTTTCGTATGTGACAAATTCACTAAAACCATAGCAAGGGACCGCGATGAGACATTGTGCTAATATATTTAAGTATAAGCATAAGCTAGTTTATATGTCGTTGGGCTCTCATACAAGAATACATAATTTATGTACAAACATTTGCACTTGCATTAAGTAGCAAGCCAGATATGGTCAAATGAAATAATAGTCACTTGCCATCGGGAAGCTACCGGTACATCTTCACCTCCCATTTTAAGTGGTATCACCAGGGTGCACACTCTTAATATTCTGGATGTTGACCTTAATGAAAAAAATGGGTTCTCGAGTCAAATCTAACACCTGACCATTAAGGCAAGGCAATCCTTCTATGCTCTTCGGGTTTTGAGAGCGCATGGGCTTTCGGGGAATGTTTGTTTGATGTGGTACGTGCCACTACGTTTGGTAGGATGCTTTATTGCTCGCCCATGTGGTGGGGTTTTGCGAGTGGGCAGGAAGGGAGGCCCGGAGAGTATTGTCCAGAGGCTACTTACGTTCATCATCTTCATTTGAGGCACTCTGTAACAATGCTGACGTTCATCTCTTTACCCGGTACTAATATTCTGTACAATTCATGCCATGTATTACATCCAATGCTGCCACCTATTAAGCGCACTGGCTACTCTTTGCGCCCACGGTCTCATAACCGAGAGCTACCTAAGTATGATAACTTGTCTCGGAAATGATTCCTTGACAGGATGCTATACAAATTGCCTTTTTGGTATCTTTTGTATCTTTTATGTATCCATTTGTAATAACTTTTCTGTTAATTGGTTACATTGTTTGATTGTTATACGTAAAACGAAGTTATAGGCCTATGCTGTAATGTCTTTCTTGTACAGTGCTGTGCGTTTGCTAGCGCATCTTAATAAAGAATATACTTACTTACTTACTTACATATAGGACATAAAATACAGTATAAGAATATTAATTGACAGTTCATTAGAAGTCTAGAACAAAAGTCATAAATGCAAGTGAACAATGAAATAACTCAAATTCATCTTGTTTTGCAGATGTACATCCATCTGGTTAAACAACGCTTCTTGAACCCAAACTGAATGTGTTGGAATTTAATACTAGCATAAAACAGTGTTTCAACCAATAAAATCTTAAGGAATACAATTAGTATATTCTCATACAGTTGATATAAATTGATTGTTGCTGTCAATAGGTATAAACATCTGTGTAAGACAAGATACCAGAGATGCATTCAGTGTCTGTATGGGATATCTCAGACTACTATAAACGGTTCTAGGCCGATCGCCCATAGGAAGATTGCCCATAGGCCTTGCATAGTCCTAATGGTAAACTTCAATTTTCTAAAACGCTTCTCTAAAGCTAAGCGCAAACACCACACGAGATGTGGAGGGGTTGCGATGAGTGGCTGGAGGCAGAATAGTAGCAGGAAGACAAGTAAGACTGGAACCAAAGTAGAGCTGTGCCAGAGAAGCGAAACCAAGAGGATAGATAGACGTAGAGTAGTTCGTTATTTATGGTGTCGAAAGCGGCAGAGATGTCGAGGAGACAGAGACCGGAGACTTCTTGATGACTTACAGCAGATACCAGATTATTATACAGAGAGACAAGCGTATAGGACGATCACTCATATTCTACGGTATTAAACTCCAACTATAGAACTATATTTTATTTTTTTATTTTTTTATTTCGGATATTTCTATAGCGCCTCCTCAAGTCTACTACTGCTCAGAGGTGCTCCCGACTACAGCATTGATACTGTGTCGGACAGTCGGAGTTTTCACGCCGAAGCACCACCAGCAATCGCGAGTGAAGGACTTGTACAAGGTCCGTACGCAGCGGCTAGAGTGGGATTCGAACCTGCAACCCTCAGGTCACAAGGCGCCGAACTTACCACTGAGCCACCACGCCCCATATGCATATCAAAGTAGGGATTCGAGCAATTAACTCAATTGGCCAGAACGGACGACAATGTTGAACAGGTTGAATCGCTGGTGCTCAGTCAGGAACTTATGGGGCAAAGGCATCGTACGCAGAGACAAATAGCTCAAGAAAAAGGAATCAGCCAGTCATCCGTTAGGAAAATCGCTAAGAGTGATTTACATTTGCAATTTTTAAAGAAACGAGTTGCGTCATCGAATTGTGGAGGTAAGGGACGAAATGGATCAGCGCATCATTGATGAGTCAGCCAAGCAGTTGCGTACGCGTCTTCGCGCATGCCCGGATGCCCAAGGAGGTCAATTTGAACACAAAATTTAACTTTCTCAAAGTTCAGTAATAACTCTTCTATCTAAACTAAAAAATTTCTTTAACATAATCTGATGTCTGACCAAGTTATAGCAAAATATGCAGGGAAACGTTTTTTTATGACTCACCGTGTATAACTTTACAAATGTTCGTAAAATATAAGCAAACAAAGGTAGAAACATTCATACGTTTCGGACAAATACATTGATTATCAAATCGTTCAGATTATTATAGGAAACAAACAAGCAAGTAAGTAAGTATTCGTTTATTTCAAAATAGTAGTTTCACACACCGCAACCATTACAATCAAAATCAGGTAGGCCTAACATGTTAAAGCAAGGACATAAGAAAGAAACTATGTACACATCTATTAATATAAATCATTTAGAATATTAAACGAGAAATGTTATACTACTAGAGTTTTAATGCTTTTATTCAAGGCCCTTGAAAGAAAATTTATATTATCCTTAAGGCAAATAGAAATCATGCTGTCTAGGTCTTAAGCTATGAGAACGCTGAACAATAGGAGGAATAATAGGTCTAAGTATATGAATTGAAGATCGGATGACTTCAAGTGAAGATTCAATAACTATTATACAATAACAATACCTGTCAGTATAACAAAGGATCCAAGACACAAGCTTTGGCTTCTGCATTTTTACTATTTGCTATTAGCAGGGTGATAATTGTCTGGGGGCTATGGTTGAACTATAGTTCAACTTCCCTGGTCTTTCTTCCCACAGTTAAGCCTTCGTTGCACACACCTTGGGGTGGTTTCCAACCAACTCAGTTGTGCTAGGGTGATTTAGCATTATTTTACTCTGAATCTCTGAAAAAGAGAAGAAATTTCTATGGTGCATCATGTATGGTAATGGAACTTTGTATTGCATTTTTTATTTTCTCAACAAAGGACTATTTTGATTCGAGTCTGACTTGCAAACCTGCTAGCGTTAAAATCTGCTACTTTCAAATTTCGTTGACATCAGATTGCAAAATACGGATAAAATATTCAACTCCACATGGATCAAAGTCTAACCCCGCTCCCAGTCTCTTTTCTACAATTCTCACACTGGCAATTAGTGACCTTTCCTATGAGCGATAGTCCTATGACCGATAGTCCATATACCTCACAAACCTGTCTACCCTATGTATACAGCAGAACAAGAAGTGTCAAAGTCTAAGGTCAAGGCTAGACTAGCTACATGTATGTATGAATACGTATGTAGGTACATACATGTATGTGTGCTTGTATATATATTCATGTGGTTGTATATACATGTGGTTGTATATAGGTCTTAGGCCTACATGTGGTTTTACACATAAGCACGCATGCATGTTCAACTATGTGCGGATAATATTTACGCATGTTTTGTCACAAGATAATTTGCTTCTGCGATCGTTGAAACGACTTAACCATCCTCTCCTAAGTGATTATTATTTCCGAGACTGTGTACGAATTGCTATTGGATACGCAATGTGTATGTGGCCTCTCCTCCGAGGAATGATTAACAATGGCGTATTCTCGAATGCCAATCGTGCAGAGCTAAACTGACAGTCATCTACTGTAAAAGATATAATGACTTCTTTACAGAAATATAGACATCGAGGCATTTCTAAAATGATTAGGGGGCCTAATGTTACCGTATTTATAATTCGTTCCGACGTGCTTCGGGCGTACGTTCCGTTTCACCCATTAACCCGTGCAGACAGGCGCAACTACAACGTAATTGTGTTTAACGTATTGTCATTAGAAAACTCTAGCTAATTGCTCATTAACTTTTCTTGACAATTCTCTCAAGAACAATTATATTCGACCGAAATAATTGCAGACGACAGACAGACGCTTTTGTTATCCGTTAGCTATTTGACGAATTGGAGAGCAGCAGTCCTCAAGGTAGCACTGAAAGACAGTCATGGGTTTCAAGTGATGGCTACACGTGCATCATTTACTTAGCCTCGGCACATGACCATGCATCCTTGCATTTGGTCGTCACACTGACAGTGCACGCTCAGTGTACTCGTTATAGCTGAGTTGTCTTGGGTAGCAACAGGGGCGTCTATACCCCCTAAGTCATTGGAGCAACTTCCCCTTCCACCTCTTCTTCTCCCTCCCCTTCCTTCCCCCTCCCAATGGTGGCACACACACTGACAAATGCGCCCCCCACCATTTCTTGGATGGAGCATTTGCTCCAAGGTTTCTATGGTGTAGACGCCCTTGGGTAGCAACTGGAAACGAAATCTTGAAACAATTTATGATCTGGTGGGGATCTGAATCCCAAATCTGTCGCTTTATAGCACTTCATTCTAAGATTTGACTGTCGTGCTACCTGGGGTCTAACACGAAAACTAAACAGGTTACCTCAGGGGAATGAGGCTAGAAAGAGAAAAGCGGAGGAAATGGACGCGGTTGGAATGTAGGGAGATGGACAGGGAGGCAATTTTGAGGCGGAAAAGAGAAAGTCGTCGATAGAGAAACAGAAGGAGGAAGTAGAAAGAAAGCAAGCAGGGAGACAGACGAGAAGAGGGTACGGAAAGAATGGACAGAAGCAGAAAGAGACACAGATGAAAGACTGAAGGTGAGAAGGCAGCGAACGGATAGAAGCAGAAATATAAATGGGGAGGAAAGGAAAGGCAGCCAAAGAGGGACGGAGGCAGGAAGTGAACCTGCCTGAGAGGTACGCAGGGTGCGGAGACAGAGTGACAGGAAGAAAATAATAAGTTGCCGCATGAAGCAAAGATGTTTTGAGAATGGGCGTTGGTGGAGAAATACAGAAAGGGGACAAAGACTGCAAAATCGTAGCTAGACTGGTACAACGTAGTTTTTTCAGTGCAGATACAATTTGCCAAACAATCACGCAATGCTCCGCGATGAAGTAACCAATAATATCGTGCTACACTGGGAATCAACAGATTGTTGCTTCAAGCAAAACCGTTCCAAAGAATCGTAATGTGTTGAACGAAGTCGGTGGAAATCTATTAGATCAGAAATAATCGAAAAAGACAACTCAGAGTAAGATGAAACTTATGCGACATTTAGACCAGCGATGGTCGATGAAATAAATGCAAGTTAGTCGGATAAAATAGGCCTAAGTAAAAAAAAAAGGTTAAAGTTTAACTAAGCTAAGGTTAATCATTGCTCTGTTTAGTAAAACAGGTTCCGGAACTAAACAATTATGGAAGGGCTAAATCGAGGGCGAAGCCTAAGGAAAAAACGGTGCTTGTGGTTTGGGGAGGGATCTCGGTGAGATCCTCCTCAAGAAAATTGTTGACGTCACATTAAATTAAAATAACTAATTTATTTTTTAAATTAAATAACTAAATTATTTTTATATAGCTTAAAAGGTCCCTGAACGCCGTTTCGGAGCGTTCCGACAGAAGAAAGCACTGGTCACGTATTTCAACCAAGTGCCACAAAATTGCTTAGCTGATCCGAAACAGAGCTTTCTTGTTTCTCTAAACGAATCCCGTAGGTCAGTTATCGGTCTCTTAAAATCCGTCATAAATACATAAATTCCTGAGGTTCATTTCTTCGGTGGCTAAAGCATTGTGAGCAGCAATTTTCGTTGAGGGACGACCACCGTGTCAGTGCCGTTGCGCAACAATTGTCACCCATGACTGAATTCAATGCGATGTGGATGTGCAGGCCTAACAAATCAATGCGGATTAAAAAGTAATATAGCCCGTATAAACGGATATTGGTGAGCGATTTGTCTGGCGCAGTGATTAAACTATCCCCAAATGCTCTTGGTATAGATGATGCAGACTTTTTCCTTTAAAGTTTTATTCGGAAATTCGACCGATAAATGACGCCATTTTTTCAAAGGCTGACAAGGTATTATCGGGTAGCAGTTTCGAATATGAACAGCCTGTGGTCAGTTGTTTGGGGTTGCGTGAACTTAGAATGTAGGTCAATCGTTACTGTAATCTTAAGGGTGACAGCGAAGTGAATCAACCGCCCTTACCACTGCGCGTGTTCATAAGCAAGGCATACAATAAATTAATCGTAGTGAACGCAATAAATTACGTTAAGTTGCTAATTGGAGCGTAGTAACGTGCTTTGTATGGGAGATATAGGTTGCTGCATGTTCCGTATGTCAATCTTTCTTTGGACAGTTAAATTGTCAGAAGACACTAGCTTTGAAAATAACCTAGACAACCCCAGTTACTGAAACACAGCTTGAAACTTTCAAAGGTTGGTGTTACATTTAGCTTTTCCTAGCCTTACAAAACCGGTCTATTTGACACAATTCCTAGGCCTACTTGATGTCTGAAAGACTGCTTTGATGTCATGGGTCCAACCATCGATTATGAATTTCTCACATGAGGAGCGATCCTTCCCATCTGTTTTTGCTCCTGCCATAGTTCATCGGCTGCTTAGGAAACCTTCTCTTGACAATACTAATGTTAGCATACATGCGCTAATAAAATATCCTGACTTCTTTTACCTAATAATAAAAAAAGTCGGGTTATCTCCATTTTTTTATTTGGGCAATTCATGCTGTGAGACCAATATAAAAAACATGTTCCCTAACCCTGCGTTATAGTCCCTATAATTTTTAAATGGCAATGTGGTGCATAACGTTTAGAGTCTTTTGAACAAGACAGAATCGCATGACCTTCTTCCAGTTGGTTATGAATATTCATTAGTTGGAAGCGGCCAACCAAGCGTCCTTTTGAATGTGACCATTTTGCAAACAGTTGCATCATTGATCATGAATATATTAATTAGTTTGAAGCAGCCAATAAGAGGAGAGTAACTAGACAGACATTTCTGTTTGTTTATATTATTAATATTATATAATTACCTCCTGTCTTCAGAATTTCTTTGGTCTTCGACTTCCTCTTCTCAGTCCTTTGTAGCTCGTTCGTCTTCGCTTCGTTACTTTGGAATTCCTAGTTCTTACAACCAGGGCTGTAGTCGAGGGTACACGCGGGTATACAGCGTATACTCACCTCTAGAGACCGTATACTCACCTCACAAAATATTTATATATATTTATATTAAAATAATGTAGCGTATACTCACAAAATACAGTAGCGTATACTCACCTCTAATTTGTTTCGGAAAACTAACCGGTAGCGTATACTCACCTCTAAGTTTACCACTACAGCCCTGCTTACAACGATTCTCTTCGACTATTTCACACTTCGAGAGTTCAACGACTAACTTTCTGTGAAGTGCGAGGTTCAACGTTCAAATTGCACTCCCTTCAATCACACTTTTTCAAAGAACTGAGCGAAACGTTGTTAAGACTGAGTTACTTTGTTCATTTCACTCTAGTCTTCGAACCTAAGTGATCCTAATACTTTTAATATCTCTTAACGTTTCTACGAAGCGACAAGAAGCGGATTAACCGTGCTGCAGGATCGGAATAATTGCTCTGCTCTCCTAAGGCGACCGACGTCCGCAGCAGTCAGTCTCCAACTAAATTCTCTTTGCAGCGTTCGGCAATAGGCAACGAGATCACATGCATGTTGTTCACGTTCTATGCCAAGAGGTAATCGCTCCAATTAATTTAATGGAGTGACATCTGTCGGCAAAACAGACTTCTACGTCTGATGTTCCAGCTGATCTAACTTTAATTTGTCTTCTACTTAAACGTCGTCGCGTGACATTTTATATAGCTCCTATATTTCTATGCGAACGCCAGGCGAATTATTTGAACTAACCCTGCCTAGCTCATAATTGATAGACGCATAATTATACTCTGCTGAATTTAATCATTGGCAACCACTAACAAGTAAAGCACATCAAAGTCAAGCATTAAAGTTCACACAGGTCCACCCGTTTATATATGGTCTGACTTAAATTGATGGTCAGGTTTTGATCATGTGCAATTACAAACTGTCCTTTAAAGAAAATATGGACGTAATAACTCTAACACTCAGAATCTATCGAAGAGGAAGTCTAAACACAGGACTAATGTTGAGGAAATTCCTCAGATAACTCTCTCACCTTTCTCTGTCCCTCCATCCCTTCAATCCTCTCCCCCACTTGGTCGTTCTACCCACTCACTGTTACCAACTCCTTCTCAAATTACAACTTACCGTCTTCAAATTGTTTATCCTCCATTGACAGCCTTTCTGTCTTACTTGACTAATATTCTGACACTGATCTCATTAAAACTCGATGCCTTGCTTATTAAGCACCGGCACGATAGAAGTTAGTAAGTTCTTAGAAATACATAAAAACCCACGAAAGAAACTACAACATATCTATGTAGTTTTGTTTTGCTGTGTGTTTCTACATAAATTTTCATGCATATGTACCCGTATGCATGCATACATCGGCATATACACTTGCACGTAGGCCTAATAGGTAATAAATTCGGCCGAAGTAGGCAGACAGTTAAATGAGCAACAGACGGTTGAGTCCTTAGTCGGAGAAAGAGTTTACGATGCACGATCCTTGTGTTGGTCCATTCAAAGATATTTCTTTCAATTAGTTTCGCTAGCCTCGTGACTTCATCAGAATCACCCACTCGCTCGCACAGGCTGGCTTGTGCGCATTCGTATTCTACAGATCGGAATTACTCCACCACCTGTCGTCACCCAGTCACTGCTCGTCTCAAGTTCTCCAACCGATCGATATACAACACTGCACCTCGACTCCCAAGCGATATCCCCTATTCAACCATTCCTACCCTACTCCATCCAATGCGTCGTCTTTCAATCATTCTCGTCCAACAAAACCCGCCTCAGCAATTCATCCCCTTGTTGGTCTGGTCTCTATGGCAACTGGACTCGGATCTTTACTTGACGTGCTTGAACAACCTCTCTGACACGACGCAGCGCCCGTGAATAAGCCGATGAATTGCGGTTAGCTTTAGAGTAGCGCTTTAGAAATTTTGGAGTTGACAAGTACCATTGCTATAATGATTGTTAAATAATTGAACATTTATATTAGGCCACCAGATCAAAAGAAAGGAGACTACCGAGTATTTGATGTTAAAAGTCATCACGAACACTAGCACCAGTATATATATATATATATATATATATATATATATATATATATATATATATATATATATATATATATATATATATATATATATATATATATGGGATATATGAGAATATGGCCGTCGGATAGGTGGGTCGCATTTTTCAGCCGTGCCAGAAAAGTCTTGAAATAGAGTACTTCGCGGATTGTTCTCATGGATTAAATAGAATACTTACCAGGTTAATTTATTCTAGATTGGGTTAGTGAAGATTTTTCTTCAAAAACGATGTTCTTTGTATGAAAAAACCCGAGAGTTTGTTTGATTCAGATCTATAAGGAGAAACAGGGATGGGCGCCTAAGCTGTGGCAGTTATTTATAGTTTCATGGAAACATCACCACACGTACAAGATTGAGCGTACGACAGCTACGGTGGATACGCAGGGAGTCGAATGTTCAGATCTACAGGCTAACGCACGTTAAAGGACTATCATTCAACCTACTTCGCTCTGGGAACACTTGAGAATAATAAACTTTGAACTCGCTCGATCGTCTCTTCCTCGAATATCGCTAGCAATCTGTTAATATCTGTTAGCCTTCCATCTCAATCATGTCAAAGAAATCTACGAGAGTTGACGAACTTGCTGAACTTCTCAAAGACGAGAAGATGACAGACCTACTGGTGGAAAGGCTGGGAAAATCCGAATCTTTGAACCCAGCGATCGAGGACATGCTGGACAAAAAACTAGACAAGATCATCGACAAGATTTTGACCAAGCTGGATCCAATAATAGATAAGAAAATCAAGGCCTTACTTCAGGATGAATTAACGGAGGTACATGATACTCAATCTCAGCTAAAGGCTGAAAATGCTCAACTAAGAAGCCGAGTTTCTCAGCTTGAGACTGATTCGAGAATGATGAATTTGGTTCTTCATGGCATAGAAGAAACAAATGATACGTCAGGATCGAGGGAGGCAGCTGAAATCGAAGCGAAGCAAGCCACCCTACACCTATGTAATCAGACGTTGGGGCTCAACTTAACCTCGGAACACCTCTCTCTAGCCTACAGACTCCCTAGGAAGGGTCAAGAAAAGCACCGACCAATCGTGGCAAGGTTCATCTCTCTCTCCGTCAGAAACAGCGTCTTCCGTGCTCGAACCCAACTTCGAAAAACATCTATTTTCGTAAATGAGCATCTTTCTTCCGAAAATGCTCATATATTTGCGAAGGCCAGAGCCAGTGTAAAGGAGGGAAGGTTCTCTTCAGCCTGGACCTCGGGAGGCCTGGTCTCGGTCCTTCCAGTCGGAGATTCGGGGAACAAGCCAATTAAACTACGCTCCCTCCAAGACCTGCAATCACTCCTGATGCCATCTTCGTACTAGGACAAATCAGCTCTCATTTAAAGACGATCGTCATTTTGTCTCCAAAGACGATCCTCACCTGGTCGCCTATGGCTCTCATGTTCCTTTATTTTACTTTACCGTCAGTCCATTTCCGATCCGACCTCGGCATTGACGAACTTCCGTTATGTTTAAGTCTTGCTGGTCGTATCTGGGACTCTGTCTCTTGAGCGTCATGTAAGTGTGCCATCTGCATCTGGTTACTAACTTTAACGTAATATGGGATGTAACAAGGATGGTTTTGCAGTCCATGTTATGGGCCTGCATACCCTATATCAATAACTATTTAACCACATCACCGAAATACGCAAGGCCCAAGCAGATAGACATGGGTACTATAGATTGGCTCCTTTGTTCAATCTCGCCTGTTATTGCCTATGCTACTTTTGTCATTAATGTTCAGTGATTGTTACAGTGATTCTGTAACTGCGTGCAGTCTGGATTGCATTGGGATGTGTGCACGCCTGTTGGTTTTTAGCCAAGAGCTAGATGTATATACTGAACTAAGGGTAATTGTCGGATAACTTCCGAGCACTACTCAATTCAAAAGACGAAGTTTCTACTGGTGGTTAATAATCTTGTTTGCCTGACTTGGTTTCTTCTCTCTATTCTATCATTATGGGTTAATGTTCGCTGCTGGAGGAGCTGTTACTATTCTTAGAGCTACAGAAGATATTTGAATCTGTTTGATCGTTATCTGTTATCATTAATGCTCTCATATGGTTTGTGGTGATTTTTTTTATACCTACCAGTGTTCAGACACGACCGGTTCAGTAACCTCTTGAATCCAGGAGTTGAGCGTGTATCCTGAACTGCGGCTAATAGTTTGATAATCTCTGATTATTCATAATCTACAAGGCGAAGTTTTTCACTGATGACCAGTAGTTAAATTGGATTGATCTAGTCTCTCTTGCTCTTCTAACTACGTAGGTTTGTGCTCAAGGTTAGAGGAACTGTTAGGACTATTAGGGCTATAGAAGTTTCTGACATTGTTTGAAGAACTAAGTTGACTAGTGTCATTAATGCTCGCGGTCTGATTGTAATGGAGTTTATGTTTTGATTTGCCAGACTTATGTATTTAGTTGCATATATCGACACGAGCTGCTAATTAAGCATTTAATACTTGATCTGTATATGATTTGAACAAAGCGGAACTGCCTGATAACCACTGTTTACCACTTAATTCTCAATGTGAAGTTTCCATTGTTGACTATTAATTTTTGTTTCATTTGATATGATTATTTCTCTACCCAGTCTCAGCGGGTGCTTACTCTTACTTGAGGATCCGTGGGGCTACAGAAGTGACTTTGGATGCTCGTTTTAAAAGGGATGTTCCCTGACATTTGTTAGCCAGTATGAATGTTAGGCCTAATGACCTACCGCGGTTTGCTCTAAATGGCATTTACTAAAGGGTGCGGCTGGATCATTAGTGACTTGTATGGTCCAGCGTTCCCCCTCATCTGGGCTCCGGGCTCGCCTCCTCTCTCTCACTAACTACGCATAAACCTAGAAAAACTTTTGAATTAGATAATAGACTGGCTCTGACCCAAGGTTTCGGTGGGACCGGTACAAGAGTTATACCGGATAAAGAAGCGGACGAGGGCTCCTCATTTACCTCAGAGGAAGATGTAAACAACGGGGATAGTGATATTGGAATTGTTTTAAGGGGCTCGCAGGAGCTTGAACTTGAGGTGATATCCCAAGAGCCTGAGAGTGAAACATTCTCTAATATTCACGATATAGACCCTGATCGCAACCTATTTGGCGCTAAAAAAATTTGGTCCAGTGACTATATCTCGTTGGATAAACTCCAGCAGCGTTTATCAGATGTTTCAACGAATAATACGAATTTAACAATCATTCATATAAATTGTAGAAGTATTATATATAAAATACCGGAAATTTCTGACATAATTAATAAAACCCATCCAGATATTATTGCTCTCACAGAAACTTGGCTAGAGGAAAACCTCTTAGATACCATACATATCCCTGAATACAAATTTGTTGGGAAGGCTAGAAAAAGTGGGAGAGGTGGCGGAGTAGCATTTTTTATAAGTCATCAGCTAAATTTTCAAATTTATGTTCCATTTAACAATGACCCCGACCTTGCAACATTCGAGCACCTTTTTCTAAAGATTAAATTAAAATGCAGTGAGCTGATGGTTGGGGTTATCTACAGGGCTCCTGGCCAGGGATTAGACGTATTCTTACAGGAATTTGACAAACTGACTCTACACATCGAATCAAAATCTAAAGATATAATTCTAACTGGGGACTTTAATATAGACTTGTTGAAAGTTAACGACCATCATGAAACGAACATTTTTTATAACAACCTTATTGCTCATCACTTCCTCCCAACGATCACCAAGCCTACCAGAATAACCGAAACATCCAAAACGTTAATTGACAATTTATTCTGTACAAATTGGTCTAGGTTGTTGATGGCTTCCATTATCTTGTCTGACATATCTGATCATCTTCCAATCTTAGCACAGTTTTCTGCTGTAAAATACCGAAAAAAAGAACAAATAAAATCGGAGAGAAGATCAGTTACCTCGGCAGGCCTAGATAAATTCTCAAATGATCTAAAGGGTAAAAACTGGGAGCTAGCCATAAGACAAGCTCAGCAAGGCTATGTAAACGAAGCGTATGAATCATTTTTTAATTCGTACAAAGAAGTTTATAATGGTGCCTTTCCATTAAACTCGCAAGCAAAGCCAAAAAAGCCTAGATTTGCCAGTCCTTGGATGACTCCTGGACTTCTAAAATCTTGCCAAAAGAAAAACCGGTTATATATTAAATTTTTAAGGAATCCAAGTGCCGAAAATAAAAAGAGGTTCTCCACATACAGAAATAAATTTAAATCAATAAGGAAAAATGCAGAAAAGACTTACTATGTAGCTGAATTTCTTAAATGTCATAATGATCTGAAAACCACCTGGGGACTGATACGCAACGCCATGCAGCTTGAAGAAAAATCCACGATAATTGAAGCGCTGGTGATTGAAGGACATCGAATTGACGATCCGGAAACAATGGCTAATAAATTTAACGAATACTTTGTAAACTTACCCTATGAACTAGCGGGTCGATTATCCAATTCTGCCCCCCCCTTTTAATAATTACCTCCCTCCACCGAACTCTATGTCTATGGGTCTATTATTGACGTCGCCAGAAGAACTGCTAAGAGTGGGACATGATCTTAAAAAAACACACACTAAGGGGCTCGATGATATAGACCCGTACATAGCACTTCAAAACCTACATTTAATTTCCCTTCCACTATCGGAGATAATAAATAGCTCCCTTACTAATGGGATTGTTCCGACGTTACTAAAAGCAGCAAAAGTCATTCCCGTGTTTAAAAAAGGCAATGTAGAATCCATAAATAACTATAGACCAATATCAGTTCTGCCGTTTTTTGCCAAGTTTCTCGAGAAGATAATGTATGATCGACTATCTTCCTTTATTCATAAACTAAATATTATACAACCAACCCAGTATGGGTTTCGGCCGGGGCACTCTACATATATGGCCCTTCTTGACCTTGAAGATAAAATCACTAGTGCAATTGAACAGAATGAATACACTGTTGGTATCTTTTTAGATGTGGCCAAGGCTTTCGATGCAGTAGATCATACCATTTTACTAAAGAAAATGAATAACTACGGGATTAGGGGGGTTCAACTCTCGTGGTTTAGTAGTTATTTTGAAAATCGCACTCAAAGAGTTGTTTGTAATGGCACATCCTCAGGCTCTAAAACGATCTCTTTTGGTGTTCCTCAAGGATCAAACCTGGGTCCATTATTGTTTTTACTATACATCAATGACTTATCCAAAATTTCCTCTGTTTTATCCTTTATCTTATTTGCAGATGATACGAACATAGTGTATTCCAATAAATCCCATTTAACCCTTATGGAAACGGTCAATAAAGAACTAGATTCGGTTAATAAATGGTTTTTAGCTAATAAACTTACCTTAAATGCGGATAAAACTAATTTTATTATATTTAAGTCCCATAGAAAAATAAAGCCGATTAAATGGTCCTTAACCCTCAATGACTCCCCAATTACCCAAGTCGACTCCACAAAGTTTCTGGGAGTTTACGTGGATACTCATTTAAACTGGAAAACCCATATTAATTATGTAGCTCTAAAGGTCGCGAAAAACATAGGTATACTTTCTAGAATTGGGCATCTACTAACCGTAGAGGTCAAGAGAAACCTATACTATGCACTTATCTTTCCCTTCCTCAACTACTGTAACTTCATCTGGTCCTCTAACTATCAATCACGACTTAAGAAATTAATAACCTTGCAAAAAAAAGCTGTTAGGATGGTACAAGGAGCCAGGAAATGTGAGCACTCTGATCCTATTTTCAAAGAATTAAAAATACTGAAAATTAACCAATTAAACAACTATCAAATATCGGACTTCATCTACTGTTTCGAGCATAATTTACTACCTGCTGCATTTGGAGAGTATTTCACAAAGGCCACTTCCATACACAAACATGACACGCGGGGAGCCTCACTATACCGTCCTATTAAAAGTCGCACTAACATTCGGCGTTTTAGTATCAAGTCAGCAGGTCCGCAGCTTTGGGCCCAGATCCCGGTCGAAATTCGGTCTCTGCAAGCTAGGCATCTTTTCAGGAAGCAAATGAAAAACTTTATTCTGGCGCATGATACGATTCTATCTAAATGATTGATATCTAATACTGATTTGACCTTTATGGGGGGGGGGGGGGTCGAGCCGGAGCCTGGTACATGAATATGGTCCCTTTGGGACTGTTTAGTTATGTTTAGTTAAGTTTAGTTAAGCTATAGATTATGGTTAACCTCCAAGTGTTGAGGATTTTAGAGGTTACAGCTAGTGGCCTGATTAAGCTATTGTGAGGGAGGCAACTGTACAATGCCATCATTGTATCTTTTAATTTTGCCTATCTGGGCATCCCCGGTCAGCGGGACCTAGGTCCCTTAGGGGCGCCCATTGCCTCTTATGACTCTAAGAACTCGTTTACTTTCAAACTCACCTGACTACTTCAAGTTCATTTCATTTCCTCCATGCTAGTCAAGCGAGTAACTTTATCTTACTACTTTATAGTTTCACAGGGTTTGAATTTCCAGAAACTGCACTATTTTATATTAATTTGTTTCGATGGAAATGATTGTTATTGATGTCATTTGATGCAATAAAGAAAGATGTTATGTTATGTTATGTTATATATATATATATATATATATATATATATATATATATATATGTCGTTGTCGTTGTATATATATATATAATATATATATATAATATATTGATATAATATATATATATAATATATATATGTTAATATATGTTATATATATATATATAGGCCCCTATGTGTTAATTATATGTTAATAAATATATAATATATATTAACAATATAATATATATATATATATAAGATCCCCCTAAATGTATCTAGTTTGACTAGAAAGGCTCACTAGGGTATGATATAAGTAGCCTAATTTAATATTTACACGATAATGTACAATTATACCTGCTCGAAGCCAGAGCGAACAAAACCAATAGTCTTCAACAGTAGAACGACTCGGTAGAAACAAACGTACTAACATTTGCTCTGCACCTTACGAATATGGTCGCAGGCATGAAACACTAAATACTAAAAGGGGCTTACTCTTAACTAAACAAGTGAGACATGGTGTCATAGCAAACAAGTGATCTCGTCAGATCCTAATACCAATCTCATCGAGAATCCTAACACAGTCGCTTTCATATAATTCACATAACCGCCAGATGGCGTTAGACTCAGTGAAAACTAGTCAAGCAGAACTAAACAAGAATGTTCCATCTCAGCACTCCTACAGAGTACAATATCCTACTTCGTTCAGTAAACCTTAAGTAGGAATATATATATATATATATATATATATATATATATTTCATTTTAGCCATAGCACATTTGTGTCATTTTAGCCATTGCACATTTATGTCATTAGCCATAGCACATTTATGTCATTTAGCCAAAGCACATTAGTGCCTCCGTCACTAGGCATCACTTTTATTGCGACAAAATTTCAAATTCAGACATAAGTACCATGTATTCGGCCATTCTTACTATTTTATTATGTACTGCTTTTACTTGTCTTTTACATGCACCCTAATGCGGTTTGTCATTTGATTTTTTGAATAAACGAATATATATGGTTCACTGGCCCGCCTCGCGATCGGTCGGATTTTTGAGAGACTCTAGTCTACAATGGTTTTAACTCAGTTGTAGTCGGAATTTCTCACGAAATTTTAGCAGGCGGCCCAGGATAGTGGCCGTCCTCAGGCTGAGAAGGGTTGGAGCCGACTTCTCAGCTTTTTTGCTGGTTTTGGAGGTCATTCGGCTCATTCGCACAATGGGCGATGATGCAGGTTAATCCAATGGCGGCAAACCCGAGCCAATCACAGGCGGCGTCACGGTTGGACGGACGCAGTGGCAAAGATAGCGGAATCTGCAGCAGGTGCTTGTCGGTAAGACAACTACTCAAGCGAGACGGCACATTTCACGACCACGCACGGCCAGGTGCCCAGGATCAAGGCTGCCTCCTCTGGGGGCGGACCCGTCGAGTGTCGTTGCAGGGGCTAATGGGACGGACAACAGCCAGGAAACTCGACCTGTCAATCAACCTGAGCCGGCCGAGACACTTAGTCTTGAGGGTCAAAGGTCAGAGGACCATCAAAACAAGGAGATCCAACACCCGGGACGAGGGGGCAGCAAGATGTTGAAACACATACCCAACGGCGCCCGCTTCTCATGCGCTGCTGCTCTGACTGGGCTGCTGAACGCTGTCTGCGACAACCCGGAGGAGGTAGGAGGATGGTGGAAACTCCTGCTATTTGCCAACAATATTCTTGGTCAACCATCAAGGGGAGGACGGAGACGGAACTTGGCCAATGTGGTCAAGGATCGCATTGAGAGGGGCCTCCACAACCGGTCCAACCATGTGACAGAGGAACCCGGAACACGAGGGGGGAAGAAGGAGTCGTCCCCTGAGGATAGGCTTCTGGCAGCGATCAATTAATAACATAACATAACATAACATAATTCTTTATTGTATCTCATCATAAATTGAACAAGACAGAGAATAGCAAATATACACAAAACACAAATGATGATTGAATTTAACCAAAAAAAATTATAAAAAAAGGAACAAATGCGTGTGGCAACTAGATGGGATACAATAGGGAGCTCCAGAAGGGACTATTGTCCCGCTTAGGAGGAACTCCCAGGTAATAGCATCAGTGTCAATACATGACGATCCAGGCAGGTTAGCAACATCATTAAAGAGCCTTAGCATAAGTGGTCACAAGACCATTACAAACATCATTAACGTAATATAAACGAAAGTATGCAGACTTAACTAGAGTTGACAAAAATATAACAAGAGAATAACAAAAAATGCAAGAGGAAAACAGCAAGAGAAACAAAGCTAGGAGAGCCCGGTGCATTATCATTAGTGATTCATTATATGCATTCTTAGTGATCTTTTGAAGGAATTACTAGTTGACAAATTACGAATTTCCCATGGCAAGTTGTTCCATATAATAGGACCCATGTACTTTATAGACTGCTTCCTATAGTTAGTACGAAAGCTTATCGGACGGAGGGTGTCCTTAGACCTAGTATTATGACTGTGAATATCCTTAGTGACAGTAAAGTATCTAGCAAAGCAAGATGGAAGGGAATTATGGGTGAATTGAAATTCTTGAATTGAAATTGAAATTCTTGAATCTGTAATTGTTTTATCTGATCAATTGTCAGTATTTTCGTTAGTCTGAAAAGATGGAAAGTATGGTCATTAAACTTGCTTTTAGTAATTATGCGTATCGCCCTCTTTTGTAACTTCCTCAGTCTGTCCAGTCTAGTTGGATAGGTTGAGGCCCAAGTCAAATTGCAATATTCCAGATATGGATGAATTAAAGTGTGATACAGGTTGGTTAGTACATGAGATGGGAGTAAATAAGAAATTTTAGATATGATCCCCACGTTTTTAGCAACTTTTGCTCCAATTTGGTTTATGTGGACATTCCAGGACAGGTGTTCGTCAATAAAAACACCCCAAAATTTCGCCGATTTCACTTGCAGTATGATCGAATTATCAATATTCAGTGAATAATTCGAGTGAGGTAATAACTTCCTGGAAGATCTAAATAGTACAAAGTTTGTTTTAAGTAAATTCAAGGAGAGTCGATTAGCCTTGAACCAATCAGCTATGTATATTAGTTCATGATTGGCAACTTTAAATAGTTCCTCAAGTGACCTGTCAGAAAGGAAGATGTTAGTATCGTCAGCAAATAGTATGAGACTCAATCTTGATGAGGCTTTAGGGAGGTCATTAATATAAATTAAAAAGAGCAGAGGCCCTAGGTTTGAGCCCTGTGGAACACCAAATTTTATCGTTTATCAATTCAAAGCTCGAAGAAGGGAACATAAAGGCTGCTACCAGGATTATTTGTGGAGGGGACAAACCGGTCAGACCAAAGGCCGAAACATGGTTTGCCATGCAAGAAAAGCACCCCTCGGACATCAATCCCGTGGGGATCAGTGACCTGCCAGCGGACAGCGGAGTCGAACCACTGATCGTCACAGAGGGAGATGTACTAGAGGCGATAAAGTCTTTCCCAGCGGGCTCCTCTGGTGGTCCGGACGGGCTAAGGCCCCAACACCTCCGCGACCTCATCAGCGGCAGAGGGGCTCCGGACGAGTTAATCAAGGCTATAACAGCCCTGGTCAATCTGCTGCTGAGGGGGGCTGCCCGGGCCCCATGAGGCCTCTGTTATTCGGCGGATCGCTGATCGCCCTGGCGAAGAAGAGTGGCGGCCTCCGACCCTTCGCGATAGGCTACACCTGGCCTAGATTGACCTCGAAATGCGCCAACAAATATGCGGTGGACAAGCTAAACTCGTACTTCAGCCCAATGCAGGTGGGCATCGCAGTGAAGGGAGGTGACGAGGCGGCCGTACATGCGGCTAGAGGATACATTGCGAATATGCCAAACGACCATCTACTGGTGAAGCTGGATTTCTCCAGCGCATTCAACATGCTGCGGAGAGACGTGATGTTGAAGGCAGTGCTGGACGCAATCCCGGAAATCTGTGACTATGCCTTTCAAGCCTACTCATCAGACTCAATCCTCCAGTTTGGCGAGTTCCAGGTGATATCAAAGAGGGGGTCACAGCAGGGGGATCCCCTTGGCCCCTTGCTGTTTTGTCTGCCGCTGCAGCCCGTTATCAGAAGCTTGAGTTCCCAGTTCCGGTTGGGCTACCTGGACGACCTGACACTGGGGGGCAGCAGGGATGAGATCACGCGCGATTTAAGATCGATGGCTGAACTCGAGGACAGCATAGGCCTGAGCCTGAACAGATCGAAGTGAGAGGTTTTTGCCATCAACGAACCGGACGACATTGAACTGGAGGGGTTTAGGCGTGTTTCTGTCTCGCAACTTGTCCTTCTAGGCGCCCCACTACAGAGAGGTGAGGCCCTTGACCGGTCCCTGTCCGATCAGGTGGAGTCCTTGGAATCGGCTGTCATCAGCATGACGAGACTACCATCACAGGCCGCGCTGCTGCTGCTGAGATCATGTTTCGGCGCACCGAGGCTCCTATACCTGCTAAGGACGACACCATGCTGGGGCCACCCTGCATTGGAGAAACTGGACGAGGTTATGAGACGGGGATTTGAGAGCCTATTCAATGTACACCTTGACGAACTTCAGTGGAGGCAGGCCACTCTCCCCATTAGAGACGGAGGATTCGGCATCCGAAGGGCCTCGATGCTGGCAACTTCAGCCTTTTTGGCCTCGGCTGCATCGACGGAGCATTTGGCGGCCGATATCCTCTCGGCAGAGAGTTGGCAGGACAATTTCCGCGAAGAGGCAATGTCGATACGGATTTCCACACTACCAAAGGAGGGCCCACAAGCCATCTCCCAGAGAGCATGGGACAGACCTCTGGTCGAGATCGAGAAACTAGAGCTGTGGAACGCGAAAAGCGACCCACTACATAAGGCCAGACTGGGAGCAGGGAGAGCACCACATGCGGGGGACTGGATTTCGGCAGTCCCAGTAGCAGCATGCGGTATGTGCCTGGACAACGAAGCAATCCGCATAGCAATATGACTAAGGCTGGGTCTTCAACTGTGTCAGCCTCATAAGTGCCACTGCGGGGACACAGTGGATCAAGGCGGCTTTCACGGCATGGCATGCAGAAAATCGGAAGGCAGAGCGACCCGACATTTCCATATCAATGATATTATCTGGAGGGCGTCAAGAGAGCTGATATACCTAGCTCAAAGGAACCTCAAGGGCTTGTAAGATCTGACGGAAAGAGGCCCCTGGGCAGGTGGCAAATACGTGGCTTGGGACGCGACGTGCATACACACCTGCGCCCCATCATACCTCTAAGTGGCGTCCACGTCGCCGGGAGGCGTAGCTGAACGAGCAGCAGCCAGGAAAACAACCAAGCACGCAGGACTCCCTGGCTCTCACATCTTCATCCCCATTGCACTGGAAACTATGGGCCCTTTCAATGAGCAGGCCCTGGTGTTCCTCAGGGAACTAGGGCGCCGCCTCTTGATAATAACAGGTGACCCGAGAGAGACAACATACATGTTCCAACGACTTTCAATTTGCACTCAGAGATTTAACGCGGTTGCGTTCACCGGCACTTTTACACAATCGGGAGAAGACGGGGCTCATTGAACCAATTTAATCTTGCACGTTCTTAATCTCTTAGAGCCTGGGGGTAACTCCTCGGGCGGCAAAATATATATATATATATATATATATATATATATATATATATATAGAAGAAACTTTGACCGCGATGCATTTCTACAGCATTCGAGCTTTTCACTCCAAACCTTCACTACTGTCTCGCGGTGGGCATTACACACCCAGTGTGAGGCTTCGCGTCCCCCGTTTTCACCGCTTCCATGGTGAAAACGGGCGAAAACCTCCCAAATCCCCACTTCTTAAAAATTCTAGTCGACCTATTTTCATTCGCCAGATGGCGCCACCCGAGAAGATTCTGTGTGTTTCACCGAAAATTCTCTGTCACCGGCACGCATTTCTAAAGATTCGCCAGATGGCGCAACCGTAGAGATTTCACTTCACATTAACTGGTGGTGGTGGTGGTGGTGGTGGTGGTGGTGGTGGTGGTGGTGGTGGTGGTGGTGGAGGAGGCTTATAACCCCGGGCAACGCCGGGTAAACCAGCTAGTATATATAAAGAGAAAAATCTGTCTGTCCCCGCCTCTTAGACCGGGATGCATTTCTACAGTTTTCGAGCTTTTCACTCCAAACCTTCACTACTGTGTCGGGATCGGCATGACACACCCAGTGTGAGGCTTCGCGTCCCCCGTTTTCACCGCTACTATGGTCTCCGGGGGCCAAAACCTACCCGGCCCATGCATTTTTTGCTGGTCCTAAAAAATTTCAATCAACCTATTTTCATTCGTCAGATGGCGCCGCCCGAGAAGATTCTGTGTGTATCACGTACAATTCTCTGTGACCGGCACGCATTTCTAAATATTCGCCAGATGGCGCAGCCGTAGCGATTTCACTTCACATTAACTGATGGTGTTGGTGGTGGTGGTCATCTGCACTAGAGGGATTGAAACTTATACCTAAATTTTTTCCTTATTCGCTACAGGGATTGAAACTTATAACCCCGGGCAACGCCGGGTAAGCCAGTTAGTATATCGCTCCTCCATCGTCGCTCCTCCATCGCCGGGCATTGGCACTAGGGTACACAGCTAATTAAGAACGTCCGTATAGTGCTAGGCTCGTCCGTTCACCAGGAAGCCCATCCCTCCTCATGCAGTCACTCAGGCCAAGATAATATGCGAGGAAAACAGACATTGCAAAACGTCCCCACTCCAATTCAGAAGCAAAGAATGAGTCCGATAGGCAGAATTAGCGCCAGTGAGGCGCATGATGTCATAAATTACCGTACACATATTATTCTGCATTTTCAGAAAACAATACACCGAAATGACAAAGAAGGCGAACCAACGACCAACGACTTCAGACGTGGCCTCTGAGGCAACCTTTGAAGATGCGCATGTTCAAACAGCTGTGGCTTCAGATGAAAGCAATAGGCTTATAATTTCTGTAAGAGAAGCATAGTTAATATTGTCGCTGTGACGTTGGTCATCGCATTGGCAATGACAAGCACAAGAAAATTGCTTCACCTACTACGCCATCGAATTTAACCAATTGAATCAATTGATTTTTTACCAATGACAGAATGCATGGTAAGATATCTGAATTTGACATTTACCACAATTAAAGTAATGTCTAGTAACAAAAGTCACTTATTACGCTCAGGCTGAAATGAAGTCCAAGCAAGAACGATGTGACCTGAGGCGCAGTTGTCAATGAATATGAAATGTATAGTTATCATGTATGTTACCAAAACATCTCGAGAATTCTTATATTCATTTAATTTAGTTAACAGCAACAAATAACACGAAAAGAAAACAGGAAATACGAAACAACAACAAGAGTTCAGTCAAGTTGGACCCCGCTGAGACTCGTTCGAATGAAGTGTTTGTGTGTGAAATTGGGAAGTAGACAACTTAGACAACAACATTTATAATTTCCACTATAAATAGAATAGTCTGACTTGACAACTGACCCAGAACAGTGCAGAACTGACCGAGAACAGAATTATCATATACATTGTTACAAGGTCCCCCTAAATGTATCTAGTAGGGGAGAGTTTCTCCGATTGGACCGTTGCCTCAATTGGACCACGGCCTATTTACCCCCTAGATACATATATAGCCTCGTTTTCAATTGTTGTATTCTTGCGCACTTGAATATTGATCGTGTTGACACAGGCAGTTTGACGGAAAACTATATATTTTTAAAATTGCGGTTAAAAGTCTTTTTCATGTGGTGCTGATCTAATTTTAGACGTACCTGACAACGAGTGTACACATTTTACGTAAGCTTTTAAGAATGAAATCATGTTTGTTTTAGCTATAGCCGGGTTTCATGTTTGAGCGACAATAAGTGATAATACGCTAAGACTGATGAGCGTTGAACTATCGCAGTGTAAACAGAAGTAGTCCATGTTGCCTGAAATGGACCACATTCAGTGTCCTGAATTGGACCGATAATATCGCGTGGTCCATTTAAGGACACCGGCATTTGCAATGTCATATTTTGATTCTTTAAATAATAATAATTACCATTGGCTTGTATTATGTCAAATAACATTTTCTTTCTGTTGTATATGCATAAGTGTTTTTGTTAAGGTGATTTTTACCACGTTTACAGTATTTTGACAGTTAGCTAGAGACTTACTGCATGTCTTTTAGACAATAGGCCTAAGTGTTTTTGTGAAGGTGATTTTTACCACGTTTACAGTATTTTGACACTTAGCTAGAGACTTTTATTGTATGTTTGTAGACAATAAGTGTTTTTAAACGTTTCAAGTGTGTGTTTTTTTGCAAATTATCTTTTAAAAACATCTTTAATATGATGTGTTCCATTCAGGGCAACTGGTCCAGTCGAGGCAACCATGTGGTCCATTTAAGGCAACAGGTTGCCTTGATTGGACCTATTACAGCTCAAGTTGTTTTAGTTATTTTTCATATTTACATGAATACTATCTGTTCCTTGCTTATTAACAACATACTTGACATATTAGCCCATCATGTGGCATAATTTCCTTTTAGAAATTCAGTAGCATTCATTCAGAAAACCTCAGTTTCCCTTAAGTGGTCCAATTATGGCAACTCTCCCCTATGACTAGAAATGCTCACTATGGTATGATATAAGTATTTTAATATTTACACGATAATGTACAATTATACCTGCTCGAAGCCAGAGCGAACAAAACCAAAAGTCTTCAACAGTGGAACGACTCGGTAAAAACAAACGTACTAACATTTGCTCTGCACCTTACGAATATGGTCGCAGGCATGAAAGAGAAATAATAAAAGAAGTAACCCCCAAAGGGGCTTACTCTTAATTAGACAAGTGAGACATGGTGTCCTAACAAACAAGTGATCTCGTCAGATCCTAACACCCAGCTCCCCGACAATCCTACCACAGTCGCTTTTATATAATTCACATGACCGCCAGATGGCGTTAGACTCACTACATAACTAGTCAAGCAGAACTAAACGAGAATGTTCCATCTCAACACTTCTACACAGTACAATATTCAACATCGTTCAGCAAACCTTAACTAGAGATATCTAGCAACATAAATAAGACTGACCTTCTGGATATCGACCTGACTAAGGCTTGGTTTTCATGTGCCAGCGGTTGATGCCTTGTGCATTAGAAGTTATTAATTACAGCAACCAAAATTAATAACAATTACAGGACAGACCAAGGACAACGGAAAACTGAGGTTAAATTATACAAATAGAGACTATATATGCGCTTCGCATAATAAATTTTACTCTCTGCCGAATTTCAGCTGTGGTAAATACTGGTATAAGGCGCCTTCAAAGGTCACGCATGTCGACCTCTATAATAAGCGGGATGACCAAAATGACGATTGCGTTTTAATCTCATGCGATCACAAAAGTCCAAAGCACCAAAACATGGTCAAACACTCACAAAAATCATCAAAGAAATTAAATCCAAAGCTCAGAGTCTGGCAAAGCAGAAGCCTCGACCAAAAACTACTAGGCAGGAAAATACTTTGTACAATACAACAATAATATCCAACGAGACAAAGCCAAAACACATATTTGCGTGTTGGTATTTATATCTGAATGTATGTTGTTACATGACCTCTTACGTAGATGCAGGTGCTAGGCTAAGTCCGTAGGTTGGCGAAAATCTGATGCCATAGAAGGAGTGGCCTTGTCTGTAAATAAGACTGCCGTAACAAACTTTGTTCTTGAACTCATTGTCTTGTGTTGGTCAGACATGATGGTCTGACGGTAGTGGACCTCATTGTCTTGTGTTGCTCAGACATGCCGGTTTGACGTCAGTAGAGCTCGGTGTATTATTTTGGTTGACCATGTTGGGTTGACAATAATGGAGCTCAGTCTGTTATATTAGTTAAGTGAGCTGTTGGTTGAGATAGGTAAGGCTGTAGGTAAAGATAGTTTGTTAGTCGACGTTGTGACGGTTGTTCGTCGGTTGTATTCAACTCCGTGCCTGACGAGTTCCGCTTCTGAATGTCGTACGAGCGGTGCTTTGACCTTTTGTTCCGCTTGAGTTGTCGTGTTCATCTTTTGGTAACTATATCGCATGTTCATTATATTAAATCCTAATTTTGATAGAACTTCGGGCTTGCATTCCGTTCTTTAGCGAGTATCATCCCTTAGCAACTTGTCACAATGTATACAAGTTGTCTTACAACCATGTGCGTATACGTTTACGCATGAAGCTCTATGTGTTTTTGCATGTATTTTTGTATGATTGTATGCATGTATCTTTGTATACATGCATGCGTACATAAATACATGAATATATACATGTGCATGTATATTATATATGTATAAATGTATATACTTATTGCGTAGGTATTTACGCACCTTTGCCTGTGTGCATTTATGTATGTAGTGTGTATGTTTTGTATTATATCTACGCATGTAAGGTGCGCATACATAATATATCTATGGCATACGCATGGTTGATTCAATAGATGCTATTAGAAGTAATAGTCTGTCATCGGATGACGATGTGTGTCCTTTGTCACAAGATAGTTTGTTTCCGCGACTGTTTCAATTACTTTACCGTCTTCTCTTGAGTAATATTATTTCAGAGACTCTGTACGAATTGCTATTGGATAAATTCGCAGATGACACTAATCTCCTGATTGGCTCTTCCCACATCTCCACCGCTCGAGAAGAATTTGCAAACATTTCTGATTGGGCTAAAAACAATAACCTTCGCCTAAACCCTTCAAAAACTAAGGAGATGGTAATTATTAAAAAGAGACGGCAGGTCTTTTTATCCCCCAAATTATACCAGGGGCGGAACGAGTTTCCTCAATTAAAGTTTTAGGAGTAACTTTACGCTCTGATCTAAAGATGGGGTCACATCTAGATGCAGTCTTAACGGCGTCATCTTCATCCCTATATGCTCTGAGAGTCCTTCGAACACATGGTTTTCCATCGCCAATATTGCATGATATAGCAAGGGCAACCACATTATCCTGTGTTATGCATGCCCCCCTCATGGTGGGGTTACCTGAGTAAAGGTGAAAAGGATAGAGTCGATAGACTTTTAAAGCGCATGCGCAAAATGGATTTCCTTCCTTTTTCCATCCAGAAAGCAGATGATCTTGCTCGCCTGGCTGACGTCCGGCTATTTAATGCTGTGATGACTAACCCACAACATGTTCTCTGCCCTTACTTCCCAGAGAGCCGACTCACTCCTTACCTTTTTCGCCCTAGGGCGCATAATATTTCACTTCCAGCGAAGAATGACAAAAACTTTATATCGAGGGTATTATATTATAATTTGTATAATTTTCGAAATGATTAAAATTAGCAGATAGATTTCAATTTATTATTTTACCTATCTATGATTGTTACCTATTGCGTTGTGTCAACTGTTTGATGAATAAACGAAAATTTGATTTTGATTTGATTTGCAATGTGCATGTGGCCTCTCCTTCGAGATAATTATGATTAAAAAGTTGCTTATTCTCGGATGCCACTAGTGCAGAGCTGCTGATAGGCATCTATTTGATAAAGTGTAATGACTTCCTAACAGAAACATAGACATCTAGGCATCTATACAATAACAAATGACAGGCAAGGACAGTAACCAAATGGTTCAATTGCACAACAAGGAAATTTCTGGGCTGAGTACTAGGGAAGTAAGAACTGTGGTAGTTGGTGTGCTTATAGTTTTGACCTTCCTAAATTATCACACAACGCATTTATGTGGTTATGAGTATAATTCTGACCACGTCATAGTCTGCATTCACGAGAAATTACTGCAACGTTTCATTCTTTATGGAATATTTTATTTTGATAGTGTTTGTATACTAAACTCACAATACTTACAACCGTTTTTAATCTGCTACAAATGTATAAATATTTGGTTCGGCAGATGATGTCTTATGGATCGTTTTGACTCTCCCTGTCCACCGTATCTACCATGCCTCATGTAGCCGACGCGCATCGGGCGTCCTTTACGTTTCTCCTTTTAACCTGTGCAGACAGGTGAGGCTACTGCTAAGGTCTAATTGTGCGTAATGCCTTGTCATTATACCTCTCGGCCTAACTGGCAATTAACTATTCTTCACAATTGTCTCAGCAATAAAATTCGACCAATGTAATTGCTGACGATACACAGGTGCCTTTAGGTTATTCGCTGGATATTTGGCTAATAGAAGAAGAAGAGCCGTCCAATATGCCAGTCCCGAAAGGAAACCACAGGTATGAAGCGCACGACTTCATTTCCTTAGCGTACTCGTTATATCAGAGTTGTCTATGGGACGCAAGTGCTGGCAAAATCTTAAAACAACTTCTGCTCTGGCGGGCATTTTAACCCCCGACCTCTCGCTTAAAACTCCAGCACGTTAGCCATTAGACTATCGCTCACTTCTCGCTTTAAAATCCAGCACGTTAGCCATTAGACTATCGCTCACTTCTCGCTTTAAAATCCAGCACGTTAGCCATTAGACTATCGCTCACTTCTCGCTTTAAAATCCAGCACGTTAGCCATTAGACTATCGCTCACTTCTCGCTTTAAAATCCAGCACGTTAGCCATTAGACTATCGCTCACTTCTCGCTTTAAAATCCAGCACGTTAGCCATTAAACTATCGCACACCTCTACGAGTAACACAAAAAAACTAAACCGGTTGCATCCGCGGAAGATGGCAAGAAGGGAAACATAAAGTGAATGGCACGTAGTGAGAAAAAGAGGGAAATAAAAAGAAAGATAGGAAAGGAGGACATTTCTCAAGCAGGGAGAAAGAAAGGCGGAAATGGAGGGATGGAGGGAAGGAGTAAGAAACGAGGCAGAGAAAGACAGAAGGGAAGCAACAGAGAGATAGAGAGAGAGAGAGAGAGAGAGAGAGAGAGAGAGAGAGAGAGAGAGAGAGAGAGAGAGAGAGAGAGAGAGAGAGAGAGAGAGAGAGAGAGAGAGAGAGAGAGAGAGAGAGAGAGAGAGAGAGAGAACGAGAAAGAGAGAGGGAGAGGGAGAGGGAGGGAGAACGAGAAAGAGAGAGAGAGAGAGAGAGAGATAGAGAGCGAGAGAAAGAGAAAGAAGGAGAAAGACACAGAGTTGACAGAATGGAGTGAAGGAGCAAGACGAATGAACGTCGGGAAAACGATGGGCAGTGCAGGGGAAGCAAAGAGGGAGGGAAGGTTTTGAGAATAATGGAAAGAGGACTGGTCAGAGGGAGGGAAAGACAAGGAGAAGAGCAGAAGAGGATACAAGAAGAACGCATGGAGGAATGAAGGAACCAGAGAAACGAGAAGCAACCAGGCTGTGGGGAGGTTAGAATAATAGGGGAAAATAGGCCAACAACGCAGGTTGAATGGCAATCATCTATAAAGTTAAAGACCAATCCTGTGAAGCCAACATATTCCTTCGTGAAGCTATGCGATAGTGTTAGAACTTGATCATCCTGTGTTGCAGAGCAATGAGCTTTGTGGCCAGATATGATGTCATTAAGCAAGATAGTGGCTTTCTTATTAGCGGCAAAGAAAGCTTTAGCAGCTACTTACTTTAATTTTAAAATACATGTTAGCTTAGTTTGCTATTATATATATATACATATATATATAAAATACATATATATACACACACACATATATATATATATATATATATATATATATATATATATATATATATATATATATATATTGTTGGGAGTGGCCTTCAGCCATCTCGCCATCATCATCCTCACGTGCACACTTACTAACCTTTAGTTAAGACGCACCTCGTTTGAAGCTAAAAGTAGGATGGTCTCGTTGACTATATATAGCAGGGTTCTTCTGTCGAGAGGGAGACCGGTTTTAGTTAAGTAAGGCGTTAGTCGTGCACAACTGCGTGTCACTCTTGTAGTACCCTTAGTGGTCGCTTTTCCAGAGTGTACCCAGTGTGGTCGCTACTCATGCTTAGTTGCCGGTTCTCGAGGTTGATTCTTTTTTTGTGGAGTTTGTGCTTGTGTAGCAGGCGTCTTCTCGGAGAGTCTGTCTTTTGTGGTTTGTCTTGGATGTGTGAGTATCACTCCAATTATGTACATAGTGTAAATATACCATTTTAACAATATTGCGAAAGTCTTCAATTTCTTGTCATTTCTCATATAATTCTAACTTACATTCCACCTCTAGATAAAGTAGCCAACAATATATATCAGATATATATATATATATATATATATATATAATTAAATAATTAAATAATTAAATAATTAAAAGTTGCGCCAAATATGTCGTTATATATATGTGTGTATATATATATATACATAGCGACTTTTAATTATTCAGCTAAAAAGATGACAGACGATTGGCTGAATCTATTGGCGGAAGTAAGGCATGCGTAAATGGCATTATCATAATCAACTGTTGAGCATATGAAGCATCCACCAGAGTTCTGGCAGCTTGAGTCATTAATTTTTCATTCAATCATTTTGATAACTTACATAGCCCCTCTTCAAGGAACCTACTCAGATGTGCTCCCAGTCCAACCACGGTTAAAAGGAGAAGACCTAAGGAGACGGTAGAAAACAGGTGAATTGCCTCGGGGTAATAGGCGGAAAGAAGGTGGGAGCCCATTCGACGTAAAGTGGCCAGCCACTGAGAAGGCACGACGCTGTTTAACTGAGGAGCGGGACCGAGGGACCAACAGCTCCCCTCCAGTTGCAGAACGCAGAAGTCGACGAGACATTAGGCCAGAGAGCGGACAGCAGAGATCAGATAGGTAAGACGGAGCTTCACCAGAGAGAGACCGCCAAACAAGAGAAGCAATCCTATAGGAGATGCGCTGCGAGGCACGAAGCCAATGCAGGACATCGCATATAAGCTGAAACTGGTTCATTTTTGGGATATGGGCAATGAGCCGAGCGGCAGAGCGAAGGACCCGGTCAAGCCGCCCAATTAGAGCCAAAGGATGTCCAGTGAGAACAGAGCAGCAATAGTCAACTCGACTGGAGATATAAGCGTGAGCAAGTATCACCGCCGCGTCATAAGTTTATTATAAGTAAATTTTGCGAATACCGGATTTTTACAAACTTTTGTACATGACATTGATTGTATATTATACAGTTAACATCGTGCCCTGAAATAATTATGACATATGCGTCATGCGTCATAGACAGGGGCATAACTTTGGTCTAAAAATTGGGGGAGGGGGTACCTATTTCTTACATAAACGAAGCACGGCGGAGACTGCGATCTCCGGGATGGCTCAATAATAAAATATTTATTGGCATTGTTTAAAAAGTAGGGGTCACTGTACCCGAGTCCAAAAAGTGGGGAGTAGGGTACCCATCGTATCCCCTCCACAAATTACGCTTATGGTGGTAGGACCCATACTGGTTCGCTTAATATGGAGGATTGAAGGAATGACGGACATTGAAGGACGGAGGTTCGCCTTAATCGGAATTGGCTCTAATGCACTAGCAAAAGGGCACAGTATCGAACTTCGACGACGCTGCTGGGGCACCTCTGAACTTCAAAAATAATTCAATCAAATTTTTCACAGTCATTTACTTTCACAAATGCAACTATTAAACACTATTACATTTGTAAATTGGCACTTCAGTTTTTTTGCACCACCCTACTCTACAGTTAATGAACCTGTTCTGCTGCATATCGAAGTTTTCAGTCTGGTCAAGACAAATCGTAAAGTGATTTTGAAATCGGAACTAGACCACAGTGTTAATGCGGAAAGTAATACTATACAAGACAATAAAACTTATTTGATATTGCTCTCTTTCAAAAGTTCAGAAGTGCATATACGATCATACGATAGAAAAACGATGACGCAGAACAACTGTGAGTGAAAGTCTTTTTCAAGGTTCGTACTCATTAACTTCCTTGGGGGGAGGCTCGAACCCATCATCTCCGGGTTACAGGCCGAGCGCTCTAACCTAAACTGTGTGACTTCAGAGAGAAAACTATTGCTTTTCTCAGGTTCTCTATAAACACGGACGTTTCGGTGATAGGATGGTACGGGAGGGGATTCACTGACTCACTGACTTGAAATTGTTAGAATTGTCTATCTAAAGATTTGCATACATTCCTTACATTCGTCTAGCGCCTTTTTTCCCTATGGCGCACAGTTCAACATAGAAGATGATCTGTAGTTTAACTAAAGTTTTCTTGTACCTATTTGATGAGTTCATCAAGAATCCAATTACTCTTAAGTTGAACAAATTGCCTTCGAACACTATAAACTGGCACTGGTATGCTTATGTCCACCAAAAACAGAGAATTGTACCAATTTACATATTAAATCATATTTATTTATTTATATTCCAGTTTAATGAGTCTGCATTTATTTGTGTGGATGCATATATTTCTTAATATTTCTCCTCAAAATGAATAATGGCGTCGGTCAATGAGCAGGCCTCTGTGATGCTGGAAATGTTGGAAATGTTGGAAACTTCCATTAAATTCATGTGTACATCAAATGAGTGAAATTTTCTTTTCTTACTTAACCCTACTATCATTTTAACATGAAGCTTTTGTAGAGCTTGTGAATAAGTATGAGTAAGTATGCCACGTTTCCTGACTGTTAGCACCTCTACCTTTTAAATGGCATGCGCATTACTCTTTTAAGATATTCGGTTTATGTTGAGAAGGAATGTCTACAGAGTTCTTACGCTAGTTTCGTACCTGTCCACGAAGGTTGAGGTCGGCGAATGCATTGCTTTCAACGTAGTGCAATCATTTGGGGAAGACTTCATGGTTGTGGGATGCGCAGTGAATTCTTTGAAATGAAGCAGGAATTGCTAGAGCACTGTTCTAACGATGTAAATACTCCACTAAACGAATTATTAATCGACATTATACTGAAATGTAGTTTTTGTCACAATGAAAGACTGCAAAAGCATGAAAAGTACTTTTGGTATTTCGTATATAAATAACATAATGTACAGTAAACGTAGGCCTACAGCGACCTCGGCAAAGCACATTCAAAAGTCTATGGCCAATCCGTAATAAAAATAAAATAAAATATAAAAAAAAAATAATAATAATAATAATAATAATAATAATAATGGTGATGATGATGATAATGACAACAACACCAATAATAATGACAACACCAATAATAATAATGATGATGATGATGATGATGATGACAATGATGATGATGATGATGATGATGATGATGATGATGTGATGATGATGATGATGATGATGATGATGATGATGATGATGATGATGATGATGATGATGATGATGATGATGATGATGATGTAGGGATGATGTGATGATGATGATGATGATGATGATAATAGTAATAATAATAATAATAATAATAATAATAATAATAATAATAATAATAATAATAATAATAATAATAATAATAATAATAATCTTCGTTTATTAATTCAAACTCTCAAGTACGCCGTAAGGTTACATGATTTAGGCCTAGAAGTAACAGACGATAAGAAGTTTAAAAGAGGTCGAATTTAACTGTTTGGCAGCCATGCAAGGCGCCCATCTGTCCTACTGCTCATTTTACAATCGCCACTTAGGGAATGAAGGCTGAGTCAACCTTATGGGCTAGCGGGTATCGAACCCGGGTCTTTCTGATCTTCGTGCCAGGTGTTACCATTCAGCCATCTCCCCGCCCCATGACATAGTCATTGTGAACTGAGTTTTGTGTACAGTCTTGCAGTGCGAGATATTAGTGTATATATTTAGTGCGCTTACTTTAGTTTCATGTGTATATGTATATATGATAGATGTATAACGTTTAGTCTTAGTGACACGCGCGGTCGGCCGATATCGGTAGCGGCGCGCTATATATATTTTATTAGATTTCGCTTAGGCGCACAGAAGACAGGTGTGTCAAGAGGCGCGAAGAATTATGCTGACTGGAGAAGTTTGAATTCGTGTGTGTTCGCTGTAGTAGTGTTGCTGACTAGTTGAGTTGTAATCGAATTGAGTTCTGTCTGTTTGTTTCTTATTAAACTAAAAGATATTAAACTGTGTTGGTGATTAATTCAGGTTAAGCTACACAGTAGAAAATAAAGCTACTTATACGCAGTGATGGGCAATAGTTAACTAAAAAGTTGCTAACTTTTAGTTTAACTACAAAATTTTAGTTAAGGAAGAAGTTTAACTATAAAAAATAGTTTAGTTAAAACAATAGTTTAACTAAAAATTTTTAGTTGCTAACTAAAAAGTTTAACTAAAAAAATCAGCAATATGCAACTATTTTTCCACAGTGAACATTGAACACTGTCAGCAAAAACATTTTAACACTGCATGGTCTTAGCATTAACAGCCAGTGCTTTCAAATTCATACACTAGGCCTACTTACAGTACACATGTAACTGTATGCCAGAAGAGCACACATTGCATAGTTTGAAGGTGAAATTGTCATTGACGCTTTGCATTATTACAGTTCACTTACCGTCTTTTATTGTGAAAATGTTTGTCGTAAAAAGTTGGAAAAAATTTGGAAAAAGTTTAACTACTTTTTTTTTAGTTTAGTTAACTAATTTCCAAAATCAGTTGCCAACTTTAGTTAAACTATTTTTTTAGTTGGAAAATAGTTATAGTTTAACTAAAAAAAATTAGTTTAGTGCCCATCACTGCTTATACGTAGAATCAGTGTTCAAAAGGTGAACGTTAAATAGGCGTTAAGTACGAAGAGAACAAGGATTTAATCAGAAGGATTGTCAACGGAAGGATTGGGTTGACATTATTGGTGGCAGCGACGGTGTGGATAAGAACTCACGGTGGATAAGAACTCACGGTGGATAAAAACTCACGGTGGATAAAAACTCTCGTTATCGCCGAAGGAGGTGATAAAAGAATTTACAACGGTGTTAGAAGAATCTACGACGGTATTAGAAGAATCTACGCGTTGTTGCTGTGTGACGAGTTTACGATATCAACGACGGTGGAACACGAGAAACGGTATAAAATTTTCGTTGTTTTCCACGAACAAATATAAAAGAAATCCCGTTTGTTTATCGATTCACACACCAAGAAAACCGTGACTTCTTTGAAAAGAGAAATCACTGAAGTAAACAAGTAAGATGGAGAAACTAAGTGCTGAAAGACAAGCAGATATTAAGAAGATGTCTACGGAAAGGCTTAAACAGCGTTTGTTGAAAGCCGGTTTTAAAGAAGAACAATTAGAAGGTATGTCACGTGGTGACATGATGCAGGAGCTCGCCGAAGTGTGGGTGAAAGAGGAAGTCGAAGAAGAAGGTGCAGTTGGCGGTGCCGTCGAAAAGGCTATTGAAAAACCTCCTGCGCCTATGTCTATGGAAATGTTAATACAGTGGATGATGATGAAAGAAGATAGAGAGGAGAAACGCAGACAGGAAGAGAAAGAGCTACGACAAGAAGCAGAACGTGTAAGACAAGACGAATTGCGTCTTCAGAGAGAGAAAGAAGAGAAAGCGGAACTGTCAAGGCAAGAAGAATTGCGCCTGCAGAGAGAGAGAGAGAAGATAAAGCAGAACAAGTGCGTAAGGCAGAACTTGAATTGCAAAAGCATCAGTTTGAGATTCAGTTAGAACAGTTGAAAAGAGATAGGGAAGATGCTGAAAGAAGAAGACTGGAGCAGATGATTGGATTTGAAAGAGCTAGAAAAAGTGATGAAGAGGTTCGTCAGCAACAGATTGAAGTAAAGAGAATGCGTGAAGAAGAAAAAGAAAAAGCGCGAACGTTAGAGTTAGAACGCGCAGAACAGATAAGACAAGAAGAACTCAAATTTCAGAAAGAAAGTTTGGAAAAGGCAGAGACAGAAAGACAAGAACGTCTGAAACTGGAAAAATCAAAATTGACATTGAAAGAAACGCAAATGAGAGAAGAACGGGAAGCAGAAAGAAGGAAACAGCAAGAAAGTGAAACTTTGGTGTCAAAAATTAAGAAAATAGGTGATGCAATGAAGCATGTATTGCCTCAAATGCCAACTGATATGATGGAGGTGCCGTTATATTTTGAAACAGTCGAGAACGCGTTTCGCAGTTTTGCTGTGGAAAAGCCGTTTTGGGTGAAATTATTACTACCATTGATGACGGCGAAAGCTCGAACCGTTCTGAATAGATTGTCATTCGATGATCTAGATAATTATGATAGAGTCAAACAGCACTTATTAAAAGAATTTAAATTGGCTTCGAGAGAATACAGAGCCAGATTTGTGGATGCTAAGAAGACAACAGAAGAGACTTATACGATGTTTACGGCAAGACTGAAGAACTTGCTGAACTATTACGTGAGAAGTCGAAACGTGAACAGAGAGTATGATACGCTCTTTGATTTGCTGGTAGCGGATAAGCTAAAAGAATGTTTACCGCCAGGTCCACTACAGTTTGTATTGTCGAAGGAAGGAACTGACTGTCTTCAAGCTAGTGCAGTGGCAGACCTAGCAGACATTCATGTAAACAATCGAATTGGGTTTGCGATCCCAAATATAAACAGTTATCCTTCTCAACGTTCCGTAAACCAAAGCCAGGGTGGAAAGTGGAAAAGTAATCCAGAAACAGGGAATCAGTTCAAAGGTAAAGAAGTCAAGGCTAGTGTCCCTGTACCCAATGAGACCAGAGAAGTGACGTTTGGTCGTCAGGGATTTAACAAATCGTCAGCGCCGTTTGCCAAGAGGGAAGGCAACACATCGTTTACGCAGTATAAGAGAAATGAAGGAAATGAACAACGAGGTATGGTTGTGAAACGTTGTCACAACTGTGGTTCAGATAAACATTTGGTTAAATTTTGTCCAGTTCCAGTGGCAGCAGCTAGTTCTAGCAGAAATCAAGAACACACAAGGGTGAATTTGATTCAAGTGGTTAGTGATACAGATAATCAAACCGCGAGTCAAGAAAACCAAGAGACTGAAGTAAAGTCAGTAATGAAATGTGGTATTCAAAAAGAAATTCTATTGGATGCTAGAATTCAGAGAGAAGTCATAGGAAAAGATGACAGTCGAATATTGAAGAAATCGTTCTTGCAATATGTCGAGGTCGAAATTCGTGGAGTAGACGGTAAAGAGCCAGTGAAAGTCAAAGCACTGAGCGACTCGGGTGCAGAAATTCCGGTGATTAGTGAAGAATTACTGGAAGGCATGAAGGTGGAACAAATTGGAAAAGTGAACTTGCAATGTGTGGCAGGAGATGCCATTCCTGCGAAATTAGTGAAAGTTGATGTTAGACTGTGTGGTAGTGACGTTGAAGAAGAGGGATTTCCGCGTAAAATCCAGTGTTCACTTACACCTTATGTCACCTTGATGTGTGCTAGTATTGCAAAGATGGGCAGTACATAAAGATTCTTGTTGCATCCAGAGATAATTGCCGAATTAAAAGCTGTACCACAGATGAAGGTTAAAACGATACAAGGAGATGTGAGTGTACGAGCAAATGTAATGACGAGAGCGCAGAGTCGGAAACAGGAAATGGTAGATGTTGATGAGAAGAATGAAAATGGAAGTTCAAGTGATGAGGAAAACGAAAGTAATGAGCAACGAAGCTTATCGCGAGATGGTGTAATAGCAGAGATGAACGAGCAAGAGATGGTTGCATGCGAGAATGGCACATTAAATGAAACGGAAGAAGACAATGAATGTGATGTGGGGATAGGAGACTTGTATAGAGATGAAGAGATGGACGAAGAACAAATGGTGCAGATTGCCGATTCGAAGAAGTTCGAAGAGCAACAGAGAAAGGATGAATCGTTGAAGCCGTGGTGGAAGTTAGCACAAGAGAAAGAATCTGAATTCTGTGTGATCAACGGTTTATTGCATAAGAAATATCAGATATTAGACCAGACGATATATCAACTAGTGTTACCAAAAGAGAGACGAATTAAAGTGATGGAGTTGGCACATGAGTCGGTATTTGGAGGACATCTAGGAGAAGAGAAACAAGAGAACGAATAAAATTATCTTTTGTATGGCCAAAGATGAGAAGAGACATTGTGAAATTTTGTAAGTCTTGCGAGAAGTGTCAACTAAAGGCAAGGAGTCTGGTGATGGATAGAGTGCCTAGCACTCCAGTCTCAAGAGAAGAGGTCGCCTTCAGGAGAATGACAATGGACCTCGTTGGCCCGATCGATCCGGTATCTGCTGCAGGCCACAAGTATTGTTTATGCATTGTGGACTCGTGCACCAGATGGCCTACAATCTTCTTATTGAAATCGCTGACAGCGAAGGCTGTGTGAAGCGTTGATGGAACTGTTCATGAACGTTGGTGTGCCGTCCGTGATTACAAGTGATCAAGGAACGAACTTCACAGCCAGTTTGACAAGAGAATTTCTCGATTTAATGGGCTGTAGTCCACGATTCGACACACCAGGACACCCAGAGGCTGCTGGATTAGTAGAAAGATGGAATCAGACATTTAAAAAGATGATCCATCATGTGATAATAGACTACCCGAGGAAATGGCACAAGATAATTCCTTTCACAGTGTGGGCATTACGAGAAGTGCCGAATGCAACTACTGGAGTATCACCATATATGCATGTGTCTATGGGAAAATTCCGAGAGGACCATTGGCAATATTAAAGGAGAGTTGGACTAGAGAAATAAACTTACCACCTCATGTTGGAGTTAAACCAGAAAAGTATTTGAAAGAACTCAAAGAAAATATGGAGAAAGCATTATTGTTTGCAGAATCCTACTCTCGAGAAAAGCAATTACAATACACGAATCAGTATAACAAGAGAGCAAAGCACAAAGAATTTGAAGCTGGTGAGAAAGTCATCGTTTTGTATCCAACGTCAACGAACAAACTTATTTCTCGATGGCATGGTCCATGTACGATCATACATCGAAGATCAAAGTACTCTTATTTAGTCGATATGGGTGAAAATGGTCGAAAAATAATTCACGCCAACAAGATCAGAAAATATGTTACTCGAGCATTAAGTTGTGGTCTAATCGTTGAAGAAGATGAAGATTTTGGTTCAGTGGTTGAATTACCAATGAGGAATGAGGTTCAAGATGACAAGAATTCACTTAACCTCGATCCTGAACAAATTAGCCATTTGACAGTAACTCAGCAAGAACAGTTGTTGAACGTCTTGAACAAATACTGTGACAGATTTTCAGAAAAACCCGGATTATGTACATTGGTTGAACATGAAATTGAACTAAAACCAGGATTTCATGGAAAGGAATTTGCAGCATATCGAATTCCTTTGATTTATCGAGCAGAAGTGGAACGTCAGATCAAAGAAATGTTAAAAACAAACATTATTAAACCATCATCGAGCAGAATGGCAAGCCCTTTGGTAATTGTTAAAAAGAAAGACGGATCTCTGAGACTTGCCTGTGACTACAGATACATTAACTCGTTCACAGTGGATTGTAAATATCCGATGCCGATTGTTAGAGACGTTTTGAACAAAGTTGGAAAGTCTAATGTGATTTCTATCTTGGACTGTCGAAGTGCTTATTGGACTTGTCCTGTAAAACAATCTGATCAATGGAAGACAGCTTTTGTAACACATAATGGACTGTATGAATTTACTCGTGTTCCTTTTGGAATGATAAATTCAGGACGAACTTTTGTTAGGGCGATAAATTTAGTTTTACAGCCTATAAGTGACTTTGCAGAACCGTATGTTGATGACATTGCTGTGCATTCTGACAATTGGAAAATTCATTTACAGCAGTTAGATGCATTTTTGATGCAAATGAGATTGCATAACGTTACCTTAAATTTGAAAAAATGCATATTTGGTAAGAGTGAGGTAAGATTTTTCGGTCATGTGGTTGGGTCTGGTAAGATAAAGATGAATCCAGACAGAATTGAAAGTTTGACTAATTTGAAGATCCCAGAAACTAAGAAGCAAGTTAAGCAACTGCTTGGATTTTTTAATTATTACAGACAGTTTATTAAGGACTTTGCACAGATTGCGAAACCTTTATCTGATTTAACTAGTAAACGTGTTTCTGATAAGATTGATTGGACTGTTGAACATCAGCAAGCATTTGATTTACTTAAAGAGGCTGTGCGATCTAAAGTAGTGTTATATGTTTTTGAAGTGGGAAAACCATTCAATTTGTACTGCGATAGTAGTGACTTTGCAGTCGGTGCTGTTTTAACACAGATGGACGACAAGGGAATAGAACGCCCTGTGTCATTTATCAGTCAGAAATTAACTGATACCCAGAAGAGATGGGCTACTGTGGAAAAGGAAGCCTATGCTATTGTTTGGGCTCTAAACAAGTTAAAAGAAATTATAATTGGATCAAAAATTTTCATTTTTACTGATCACAATCCTCTTACATATTTGACTGAGTCAATGTCTAAGTCTGCTAAACTTGTGCGTTGGGCGTTAGCCTTACAAACTTTTGATGTTGAGGTGAAGTACAAGAAGGGCAGATTGAATGTTATTGCTGATTGTTTGTCAAGGTTATAAGTAATCGTAAGACTGTTTATTAATTAGTTAGATATATATATATGTTTCATGTATTTTGGTAATTTCGCAAATTTTGAAATTTAATTTGCTCAATTCCAGAAAAAGGAAGGAGGTAATGTGAACTGAGTTTTGTGTACAGTCTTGCAGTGCGAGATATTAGTGTATATATTTAGTGCACTTACTTTAGTTTCATGCGTATATGTATATATGATAGATGTAAGTCTTATAACGTTTAGTCTTAGTGACACGCGCGGTCGGCCGATATCGGCAGCGGCGCGCTATATATATATTATTAGATTTCGCTTAGGCGCACAGAAGACAGGTGTGTCAAGAGGCGCGAAGAATTATGCTGACTGGAGAAGTTTGAATTCGTGTGTGTTCGCTGTAGTAGTGTTGCTGACTAGTTGAGTTGTAATCGAATTGAGTTCTGTCTGTTTGTTTCTTATTAAACTAAAAGATATTAAACTGTGTTGGTGATTAATTCAGGTTAAGCTACACAGTAGAAAATAAAGCTACTTATACGTAGAATCAGTGTTCAAAAGGTGAACGTTAAATAGGCGTTAAGTACGAAGAGAACAAGGATTTAATCAGAAGGATTGTCAACGGAAGGATTGGGTGTTACCATTCAGCCATCTCCCCGCCCCATGACATAGTCATGTTGATTTTTTCAGCTTCCCTCATTCTGTCCACGTGACCGTCAGTTTATTGATGATGTTTCAAGACGGACACCATAGAAATAATAGACTAGCAACCAGAGATACTAATATTACTGCGTTTATCTAAATTGTCGCATGTCCGAATCCATCTTTAGCCATGCGAGCATATTTCTGGACACTGGATAAACGGGTTAACCGTTAACTATCAGCACCGTTGGGTTGAGAGGAGGAGTAATGAACGCACGATTGTAAACTCTTTTAAAATTGATGGACTGATATTTCTCGTAGTTGCTTTTTAATTGCGCTTTTAAATGTCACTACTACTTCACCCAAACATCATTTCGTGGACCTGCCTCTGAATAAGTCTCTGGAAGAGGTGCTATATAAATTTCCAGAATGAATGCCTGTGCACGGCCGCACAGTGGCGTACGGAGCTGAAATGCCGCCCTTGGCCACTTAATTTCTATAAGCTATTTTCTCTAAGATATTGCATAACGATCATATTACATATTCAATTTTACTTTATGCAGCTAATAGCCTTTCTGGATTTTTCACTTTTCACTGTATTTATTTTGTAATTGTCCATTTTAGCTATACATTTTCAACTTACTGACATTTATTTTATTAGATAATTAAAAACATTTTATTGCATGACTTGGTAACTTGCGAATGTCGCTGACTCGCTGTGATGTGCACAGTACATTAGGCCTACATACGTACATACATACATAATACGTATCGTATTATGTTATAATTGTAATAATTTCATAATTATTCTCATATTTTTAGTAAACATTGCCAAACAACTGCAGTCTGAAGCATCAATGCAAAAACACCAGAGGAAAAAATTAAAAGCGAGTAACCGAGATTCGAAAATAACTGAATACTATTACTAAACTCTGTTGAAAGTCATTTAAAATGACAAAATAATGCAGTCAATTTCTGTCAACAGCAGAAGATTTTTAACATTAATTTTAAAAAGAGGTCTAAACTTAGTGGTGAAATGCTGCGGTGGCGATATTGATAGCGATGATTCAGAAAAGACGAGCTCTGATTGGCTGACGCGTTGCCGCTTCATATCCCTTTAGAAGGCCTAATCTTAATCCCAGATGCGAGGTTCCTGTTTCATCAATTTTCCGTGCCAGACGATTCAACGTATTTTTATTTCGGTAATCCTGGGTTTTAGCGTCGGAAATTATTTACATTGCATGAGCGATGAAAACATTTAACAGTTAAACTCAAACAAGAAGTTGGAAGATTGATGAAAATATCAATGAAACTAGAAGCCGGATGAGCGATGAAAATATTACATAATAAAAGTCAAACTAGAAGTTGGAATTACGACGAAAATATATCGTTTTAGTGCCGATATTATTCCCGTGTATGAGCGATGAAAACATTTCATAGTAAAATTCGAACTACAAGTTGGAAGATTGATGAAAATGTTCACGAAACTAGAAGCTGGATAATCGATTAAAATATAACTGAAACTAGAAGTTGGATGAACGATGATTATTTATTGTATTATTGTATTAGAACTTTTCAATGAAATAATTTCCGACGCTAAAACCCAGGATTACCTTTATTTCATCCTTTGTTAGGAAACTCTTTAATCATTTAAAACGCATTAAATCCCTTATCAGTTCGCAAAATTCGGATCAAAACTCGATCATCGTCTGTCAACGGCGCCATATTGCGCTACTAATGACAACAAAATATGGTAGCTAGGGCTGTTCCAAACATTTCCTTAAATTTAAACTAGTAGGGGAGATCGGGGTTGGTTGCAACAGGGGATGGTTGCAACACCCTCGCTAACTAAGCGCTATATAATAGCAGCGTGAAATTAACTCGCCTCACATGTACAGAATAGCTTTTAGATCAACATGACCTAATGTGCTTATAGGTAATTGATAATGGCTACGTAAAATAATTAAAAGTTTTTTTTCGGCATTCAAAGTAAGTTTCCTGGCTTTGGTTTATTTCGCAATGTAGCTGAATGTTGTGGATCAATTCAAAGTGGTTTGGTGTCATAATTTGGGCAAGGAATTGGGCTTCAAAATGTATTTAGCCATTTTATTTAAAAACAACGCTGTCGATAGAATTTTTCATAAGAATATCAATTCATTGCTTCGGGGTTGGTTGCAACATTTTCAATGGGGTTGGTTGCAACATGTTGCAACCAACCCCATGCATTTGTTTCAATAAACCGTGTTTATATGCTCGTCGCAATTAGGGCACATTAAATTCAAATATTATACGTATTGTACTAATTGGTACTAATTGAATTATTTTAATCCTGGACTCGCTCTAATCACTTAATCTTTGTATTTTGTTAACCTAAATACTACATGTGACTATGAGAAATCATGAACGAAAAACTGATCGCGGTTCGCCTAGTAAACAAACAATTATGGATGTAGCGACAGAAGTTATTGATAATGGAGCTTGTCTTAGACAGACTGCAAAAAGTCAAAACTGGTGCCTATTGAGTCGTCGAGCGTCGCCAAGCAACCAGTGCCTAGTGAGTCGTCGAGCGTCGCCAAGCAACCGGCGCCTATTGAGTCGTCGAGCGCTGCCAATCAAACGGTGCCTAGTGAGTCGTCGAGTGTTGCCAATGAACCGGTGCCTAGTGAGTCGTCGAGCGTCGCCAATCAACCGGTGCCTAGTCAGTCGTCGAGCCGAATAGGCCTAAATGCCAAGAACAAACGAAAAGCAAGTCACAACAAACCATCATGCAAAAGAAGAATTTTATATAGGACAGACAGTAAAGAATCTGAGAGTGATAGAAATGATGCTGAGGGAACAGGATTTTATGAACAAGATGGATCATCTGACAGTGCCGATGATGTTGATGAAAGACGGTCTGTGGAAGAAGATGATGATGCTCACTCTGTACGTCATGATCGTTTAAAAGAGGGTGATTACGTGCTGGTCAAACTTCAATGACTTAAAAAGACAGCTCATTCTGTGGCTCGTATTGACGACAATTCACTGTCGGATGATCTAGAAATGGAGGTTACATATCTTGCCACGAAATCGACTAGGCCTACATTCGATGATGAAGGAACTGTTCGATTTGTAATTCCAGAAGATTCAAAAACATATCCGGTTCCAATCCAAGATATAATCAAGAAACTGCCTAGCCCTTTAATAACGGGTGGAACTAAGCGAGTCAGCAGACAGATAACATTCCCGTTTTCCTTTTCTGGTTACAATAATTGAAGGCTTGAAATAAGCCTACAATTTTGAATTAAAGATTGAACATTCTGAGCCTAACTAGGTAGAAGTAGCCTACTCTAGGGGCTCTAGAGCCTAGGCTTATAGCATACATAGGCCCTATTGGCTTTTTACATGACGATTATTGCGGCAAAGCAGTTTGATTTTATTTTTTTTGATGCTTTTGATTACATTGAATTTTGAATTTGTTATGTTAATTACATTCCTATATGTAGGAAAGCCTCAATATATAGCCTCAGTTGAATTATTAGAATACTTTCAATACTGTTGCAACCTTCCCCGAGGTCGTTGCAACCAACCCCGGTCCGGGGTTGGTTGCAACATTTCAGAGCCCTCTGTTCAATTAGCAATTGCGGGTACATGGTTTCTCATTGAGATCGTCACAATAGCTTGTTTTGGTGCTGAGATGCAAAGGATATATAGGGGCTAAACTGATTTTAGGTTGCTCCAAAAATAAAAAAAATACACAACAAAATGTGAAATTTGTTGCAACCAACCCCGGTCTCCCCTACCTGTTTGACTTTCTTCAAAGATAATTATACTAGAGTGAAATATCTTCAACTTGACGCACTAAGTATAAGTTATATCACTTAAAAAAATTAGCAGAGTCATATGAATGCAAAGTTGGTTCATTTATGCTGGCCCACCCTGTACATCAGAATAAATTAATATGGAAATAACGTTATGACTATATAAAATTGAATGTTTTCCTCATTTTATTGTCTGCTTTTGGCAGCACCCGGTTATGGCGTCTGGGGCGTGGTGCCACAGATAAGTGTTCTGCTAGTGGTTCTCCTAAAGATGCCAACTGGTCAATTAGATTTTCCATTTCTGCTAGATGGTTTTGTATGTCGCCATGTTCTGTAAGTTTTAAACCACACAGTTTCTTTAATAAGGTTACCTTATTTGATAGGGTAGCATTTTCGTGGTATTTCTGTAGCGTTTGCCACGACCCCTTCGCTGTTGTCTGTTTAAGGATGAGATGCAGTTGGCTGTCTTCGACTAGTAGAATGATTGTTGCCATGGCTTTTCCGTCCTTTGTCTGCAATTCCCGAGTTACAGAATGCTAATTCCCAAATCTCAACACGTATAGCAGTTCAAAAACACTTAGGGCTTAGGGTTAGGGTCAGTGTAGCCTACGCATTTTGTGGGATTAAAAAGCTATACTTGTCAGTGGAAGCTGGATATTTTTGCGACTAAAAGGCTATACCTGCGAGTGGAAGCTGGATAGTTTCATTGTGGCCCAGTTAGCTACATCGGTAAGAGCGTTGGCTGCGCGTCTCATGCGACTGTGTGTTAGAGCAGCGGTTCTCAACCTTTTTAGACTCGAGGACCACTTCTAAATTTTGTGTCTCGGTCGCGGACCACCACTAAAAATTGTGCCAGAAGCAAATTAATAGAAAATAATTTTTGCCATAAATCCTCAGATTATTAGTTTCATGCTGCCATCTAGCCGATTCTAGTGATTGAAATTAGACATAAATTTTTAAAATTGACAAAATTTGTGTTTGCATGCTTTTAATTGTAAAAAATCTAAATTGTAGACCTTGCTCGCGGACCACCAGGCAGATGGCCGCGGACCACTAGTGGTCCGCGGACCACAGGTTGAGAACCACTGTGTTAGAGAACATGCGGACCTTGGTTCACATGACGAAGGTGGCTTGTTTCAGAGATTTAAATCTCGGGCTAGCACGGTCCCAACAGGGGGACCTTAAATAGCGTGGCACCCATTCAAACGGGCAGCGGTGATGAAGGATCTCACCCGATCAATTCATTGAAAAATGAGCAGGGTCGAGGCCATAACGGTCGCTATAGAAAATCGCGTACATTTACATTTACATTGCAGGAATTTAATTCGAGTGAGAAACGACCAAAAAGCTATACTTGCGTGTGGAAGCTGGATATTTGCGCGACTAGAAAGCTATATGTGCAAGTGGAAGCTGGATATATTTATTGCAGAAATTTCGTAATTTATTCTCAACCAAGAGCAGCAAAAATAAATTTATGAATATTTATGAGGTGCCATACGTGTTGGGATTTGGGTAAATGCTTGCAGGATCAGGAGTTTCCTTAGCGATTGTATCCCATAGATCCTCTTTAGTTAGCAGAAGTTCAGCTTAAATTTCCAGGTCTGATAGTTTTGATTATTGGGTTTTGTGATCTTTACTTGTACCTTTATCCGCCATCTTTGCCTTATCAGTGGAACCGATAATCCAAAGATTGACTCACGCGTGCAACTGTTCCGTAGCGTTGTTTTTTGGTTTTCGATCACCAAACGCCTTTTACTAAAACAATGTTTATCTCCGCATACCCACGTGATATGGGCCCATAACCTGATAGATTAAACGTTTTATTTTAAAGTAAAAGGTTCGTTTAATCAGTCGAACATAATCAGTCCTTAGAACTTCACTAGGACGCCATAACGAAAAAGAACACATAGAGCAGCTATGAAAATAGAGTCATAGGCCTGTAGCCCTCTATCGAACAAAGAATATATGCAGTCGTCATAAAGTCTAACACTAAGTAGTACAAATTTGAAAACACAGGCTGTTAATGCTAAAACCTTGCAGTGTAAATCATTCATGAATATTTCCAGAACGCTGTCGCGGAGCCCCGCCATATCCTTCGCGGACCCTCTTGGTACGCGGACCACAATTTGAAACTCTGCCCTACAGGCACGCGCCAAGCGCCAATGCGTAAACGCGCCAAAACGTAAACGCGCCGATGCGTAAACGCGCCTCTGGTGCAGAAACACGTGTAGAAAAGCATTCAATCGAAGCGTCATCTGCACCGATTGGCCAATGTACGAACCAACGACGCGTTCACGCCAGTCTGTGGGTCGCCTCAATTTCTAAAATACGTGAGGGGCCTATACCGGTAAACGTACGCTTTAGTGTAATTAATAATTTTTCAGGATTTCGAAAAAATGAATAGCATAAATAATTATTTCATCCAGTTTCTCGTTTGAACTGTGTTTTCATCGACCTTACAACTTCTAGTTTTGTTTTAATATTACACGTTTTAATCGTTCATCCATCGAGCTTCCAGTTTTAGCTTAGTTTCATCGCACATCCAGCTTCTATTTGAAGTTTTAATATGACACATTTTCATCGCTGATGCAGCTTCTAGTTTGAGGTCTATTTTCTTCGCACATCCAGCTTCTCGTTTGATCTCCATTCTCATCGCTCATCCAGCTCCCAATTTGATTTCTTTTTTCATCGCTCATCCAGCTTCCAGCTCTATTTCTATTGTCATCGCTCATCCAGATTCCAATAGTCAATTACGCTAAAGCGAACGTGGACATTTCGTTAAATAATTAATTACTCTAAAACGTACGTTTACCCCTATATCTATTAATTCACCATATCGACCTACGATGGCACTTTCGTTCCAATGAAGCAATTTAAAACTCAAATTAAAATTTCTCAATTTCTCGATTACAACTATTAGTCTAGTACACACTCCTTAGCTTGAAAGTGAAATTGCCATTGACGCTCTGAATTATTAAAGTTCACTTAACTTCTGTTATTGTGAAAATGTTTGTCATAAGAATTTGATAAAAGTTGGAAAAAGTTTAAGTAACTATTTTTTAGTTTAGTTAACTTATTTACAAAGCCAGTTGCCAACTCCAGTTAAACTGGTTTATTTTAGTTGAAAAATAGTTAAAGCTTAACTAAAAAATTAGTTTTTTGCCCATCACTTCACACGGATCACCAAAAAGAACAAAACACCAAATATTCAGGCTACATGACAATCTTGATTACACATTAATTTTATCTTTTGCAATGACCAAACATAACGTCCAACATTAATTTAATAAAATAGGCTAACAAATCTCATTACATCATGAACACAACGACAATAGGCTAAGTAACAATAGTCTAAAATAGTCTCATAAAATGATACACAGCCAACCATCACGTTAAATATCTAGTCTAGCAGAACTATTTGTGCAGTTAAATTGAAGAGTTAAAAAAACTGTTCAGGTAATGGGAGCCAGAACCAAAGACTTTACTGGATCTTTAGTAACTATATAGCCTGAAATTTGACTTTGACGACCTGCATAAATATATTCTAGTCTTACAATCATTTCAAAGGAAGGCAACACCTTAGATATGTCAGCTTATAATTTAAAAAGAGGTGGAACTATCACAAATAAATAGGCTTCAGATGTTGTGCTTAAATGTCGGCTTAAATGTAAAACTACTTCTGCATGTAATATTTTCATCCGCATCATATAGTCCTCAAAGTGATTTAACATCGGCATATAGGACCTACTAGTGCAACACCATAAATCGAAAAATATAGAAATTTGTACATTCAGAAATATTAATCTCACAATAACGACTACTACACAGTTTATATGTGCAAATGTTAAGAAATTCAGTCAAAAATGAGTTAATGTCAATATCTTAGCATCGTCTTGACGTTATACTTCAAATCCGAACAAATAATTAGATATAACGATTCAGGTACTTCGTTCAAGAAAAAATGAAGTATATCTCGTGTTTTATTTTGTTTTTCAAGAGAAATCAGCCCCAGTATGCCTTCCTCTCTTAATCTACAAGTAGGAAAACATTTGCACCCATAATGCTTTACGTATCGGGCTTTCAACGGCGTTGCATTTTGGTGAACCTTGCAGAAGTGACAACCTCATTGAAAAGTTGCACAAAGCACTGGATAAATTCGCAAATTGTAAGTAGTGTGCCTCCAAGAATTAGTCCCAAGGCACCGCCAATGTCGCCAACAAGTTGGAGAAAATCGTAGGCTGGAGTTGTTTGTATGTCGACGTAGCTCAGCTGAGAGTAGAAGATATCCAGGTAGACGAGTTCCTTGCTAAGTTTCGACATCGTTAGCTTCCGTCCCTTGAACTGCGACCTTCGTGATGTGTAGTTGAGGAAATGCTGTGACAGAGGACTTGTTGACACTGTATACGGATATGTGGGTTGATGGCATTGAAGAGGACAATCACAATTTTGGAGGAACTCAACGGAAGAAATGCTCCTTCTAAAGGATTCTGGCACGCAAGAAATGTACTGATCAAGAGAGCATGCTGATCCTGCAACTAATTGCAGAAAATGAATAGATTAGTTTCATCTAATAATTATACATTACTGGCGGATTGATAAGAGTAATTAGCTGTATTTTGAGTTGTTTAAGTCTGAAAGTGCTAAAAGAAATATATGTGGCTTTGACGTGCTTCACTAGACATAATATGTTGACCTTTCCAGCAGTTACAGTTGATTTTATACACATAATTCTTTCGCCATGTCACCAAAAACAGGTCTAGTTTCTGAATTGCATAGCAGTAACTTCGTTGCTAACTTAGCTATGATTGGACAAATGTTACAGCCAGAAACTGCGTTGCCGTTGTTCTTTTTATCTTATTATACTCAAATTATACAACGAACTCTCTGGGTTGCATGCATTTTGCCATTTCGGATATGTCACTTGCATAAGAAAGCCACAATGACGCTCTCGTGGATGTAGAAAACTTGCAAGGCCGAAAGGTGCGCTCAGACATCAATCGCCATTAGCTGACCGTTCGTAACTGGATGGAGGGCATCCAGCTATCATAGTGTTCATTTAGGGTATGTAAGGTAATTATAGAACCCAGATAAGTGACTAGACACAATCTTAACATCAATTATAGACTTCAGCTGATCAGAGAATCCCCAACTACTTCTCGATTACGAAGATCTTCAAAGACAAGCCGCTTCCGGATTAAAAGTCTCTCAAAATGCAGGATAATAGATGAATAATTACAGATGTTGCATTCTGGAACAAATCCCGAAGGTTCCGCCATTGCTTGAAGGAACTAGGTCATAGGTTAGTTTAATTAGGTCAGCTTTGACTGAGGCCACACCTTCCAGTGGCCTTGGTTATGTCAATCTAGGGATCAAAGATAAGGTCTTGCATTAAAACGATCCATCCGTTAACAAGGAGCTCACTACGACGTAGGATAAGTAAGTGAGTGGAGGGAGGGTAGTCAGTCAGTCAGTCAGTTAGAAAGTAGTTCAGTGATCACTAGTTCAGACAGGAACGACAGCAGCTTAGACTGAACCTTCTGCCGGAGAATCAGACTGGTAGGCCTATATCTAGCGCTAAGCATGCACTAGGTGTTCATCTTCAGAAGTCTAGAATAGAAGTTCTTTATAGTTGTTGCAATATCCTAGCTATCTGATAATCGTCAGCATAGCTGAACAGTCGTATGCAGTTAATTTGTGAATGCGTGAAGAATACTGTTAAAACTTTTTGACTTAAAAAAACCGATTTCCTGTATCATATATGGATGAACTTTTGCTTAGAAACACTGAAAGAGTGATTAATTCTTCTCAGTTGTGAAAAAAGGTCACCCCAAATGAAAAGTTTGAATCACCATAATTATATGTAACGTTACTACTCATAAGTAGTAGCAATTATAGAAACTTTATGGAACTGTTTAGAACTCTTACAGCTATCTGGAACTCCTTCAAACTGTTGAGCACTTTCTAGAAGAATCAAATATTGGTCTAAATAGAAAAGTTTGTGGGCAAACAGCTGAATTTTTAAAATTTTTATAATTTTTCAGTGGCACTATAGGCCTACAGTGTCACACAAGAATAGTGCAATCAGGCTACCAAAACGCTGCAAAATTGAAGGAGGAAATTATTGAAAAGTTACAGTGGTCCTTACATTGTGATGGCAAGCACATTGAGGAAAATGAATATCAGGTTGTGGTACTGAAGGACGAGAGAACCGAAGTAAAAGTGGATGCACTGCGTCTGAAAGATGGCAAGGCCGAAACTATTACCGCAGGAATTGCAAAAGTTCTTGATGATTACAACGTATTGAATGCAGTGAAGATGACCACTGCTGATACAACCAGTGTTAACACTGGGAAAAAGAACAGAGTTGTTGTCAAATTGCAACGAATGTTCATAGGCAAAGGTGTCAGCAAACCACAATTTATTAGTTGCCAGCATCATACTTCCTGGGCAGGATTCTCGGGGTGGTGATGGACGAGGAACTTGGTGGTAACACCAAGGTCTCCAAATATAGAATATCCGCTTATGTCTCAACTGATGAAGAAGTATGAGGAACTGAAAGTACAGTTTGTTAATGGAACAGAAGAAATCCTCGATGAAGCATGCTGGAGAGATGACATGAAATTGTTATACCATCTTACACAGGTGTTCAGATTCTTTGAGGAAAAAGGGTTTTCCACTGGTTACGTTTGAGAAAATTCCAAACATCAGCAATGCCAGGTGGAATTCAAGAGCCATTCTTGCTATCCTGGCATTCATTCTTATCCCTACAGCAAGGAAGACTTTGGAGAAGGTGTGCAGATTCGTTTAATATGACTGGGCAGACTGCTGGTTTTACTAAACAGATGTACAATAAAAATGACTTCAAGAACTTGTCAGAAATATTGAAACCTTACAAAAAAGCACTGTGGGTATTGGAGAATCACTGGAAGCAGGAACCATCCGTACTCCAGATGCCAAGAAGTAATCACCAGTGAGTAGAACGCGCAATCAAAGTAAGGCGGGAACTTCATGATAGACAAACTGCAACATCGATGTAGTCTAAGCAATAAGCAGTGATGTACATTGTACAGTTGTACATTGTACAATGTACAAAGCATTGTACCAGTATTATATGTACAAAATATTGTACAAATATCTACAGTTGTACATTGTACAATGTACAAAACATTGTACAAGTATAATATGTACAAAATATTGTACAAATATCATAAAATTTTCTAGCTCATTCTTTCCTGTATTATAATACTGTTAATACATGCTAGTATGCACTATGCATGCATATTACATAATACATTACACAGTGACATATGCAAATATACACAAATCGATTTTTTTATTTCGGGGTGACCTTTTTTCAAAACATTTGAAAACGACAGTTCATTCCTTTGTTTTTAGGCAAAAGTTCATCCAACTAAGCTACAGGAACATGAGGTTGTAAAAAATTTATAACCCTGGTGAAGAAACATGCAGGACACAGGACACATCATTAAGGCCGATTTCGCAGTAAAAATAATGTAATAAGCTACTATAAATTACTATTGCATTGAGCTATCTGTAAACATTCGTCTATCTTAATAAAAGTTTTAACACATACTCTACATACCAAAATGAACATTTTGAGGGGGTGAGATCTTAGAATAATTGCAAAAACATTTTGACACTATTTTCATTGGCACCCTACTATACATGCATACATACATACATACATACACATACATACACGTGTATGCATACATACAAACTTTCATACATACATAAATATATTCATACATTCGTACAAAGACACAGAGGCTGTGTGCGAACCCGATGCGATAATCGTCTAATGTTAGACAGTGCATGGCCACACACTGGTATTGTCGCTGCTGGAATGATCCAATTGGCAGTAGGTGCGACCACATTTAATGTGTCTGGTAGTTCTTTCGGTAGATGTGCAAAGAATGAATTCAGGTGTACATTTGAAGCTCTGTCACACATGCACATATAAATACATACCTACTTACTCACATGTTCAAATTCAAATCTAAAGTCTTTATGAAACCTTAGTTCAATTGTACCTTTGAACTGAAATGGTCGACAGTTACAATGGGAAAATACGAGATCGTCCAAGCAATTCACCATGCACCTCTGGTACGTGTAGTTTTCGTCCGGACGACAATCCCCATAAGGAGAAGGCAACATAGATAGCTGCAAATAAACGACCGAAATCTCATATTAACAATAAAAATAGTAGATATAGAATAGGTATTTAACTGGTGAAAGTTGACTTGTTGTGTAATAGTTGAATCTGAACTAAACATTCCTGAGCATTCTTCAAACAAAACTACATATAGCTCTATAAGTGGTAAACGTGCTTGAAAATATTTCAAGAACTACACAGGTCTTTAATTAGGGTTAAAGAGAAATTCTACCTTGTCCATTTATAATGTCATAAAACAATCATGTATTTAAGCAAAGAGGCCTATGTTATTTGTTTTGACGTTTGACTTACGTTTCTAAGTGAAAATGAAACAGATGTTGAAACGCCAGTTCCAACTCTGAATCCTGTATCGAACACATTAGGTAGGTCGCGTGGATCATGCAAAGCAACCTGTAGACGGCCATAAATAAAATTCTGCTTTAAAACAGTCCCAGAAATACTAGTGCCAATTGTAATTATAATTAAAGATTGTGCATGAGCACCTCTGAGTAGTATCAGTCAGTATCAGTACCTTTTTTATTATAACCAATTATAATAAACAGTCACTTCACAGTAATTGCACAAGATAAACAAAGACATTGGTTACAATGGGAGGCCCAGAAGGGATACAGCTCGCGCTAAGGAGGAACATCCAGTAGCCAAAATCACAAATATAAAGTAATGACAGCCAATCCAATTAAACCATTAAAGCAAAGTGATTCTAGATTTTGTCCATATTAGTAATAATAATAACAGAGATTTAGGTGCCATTATTCGTAGACAGTCGAAGAGAAATCGATGCAACGATTCAGAAGCACTTGGAGTAGGGAGCTTAGTCCAGATAGGCCTGTGTGAAAAGTTCAGTCTCTAAATTTTACTTGAAGGTGGTGAGGGTCGTAGAGATCCTGATGTTGGAGGTGAGTTGTTCCAGATTCGATGGGCGGATGAGATGAAAGATTTTGATGCGGTTGTAGTGCGACACCGATTAAGTACAAGGGTTCTGGATCCAGATGACCGCATGTTCCGCGACGACATGTGGTTGTGAAGAAGGTGGGAGCGATATGAGGGAGTATTTCTTGTGATGCAGTTATAGGTAATGATGGAAATTTTGTAGATGATCCTTTCCTTGACAGGTAGCCAGTGGATGGATTTGAGGAGTGGCTTATTACTGGCAAGATATGGGAAGTTGCATATGACACGAGCGAGGTTGTTTTGGATGCGTTGGAGAGAGGTTAGATTTTTTATGATGTCCCGTAGAGAAGACTGTTGCAATAGTCAAGGCGAGAGCTGACTATCCCGCAGGCGATGGTGTTTGCAAGGTGTTTTGTGAGAGAAGGTCAGATGTGTCTGAGAGCCCGGATATGGAAGTTGGTGGAGCGGATGATTTCAGAAAGTTGGATATCCATTGACATCGTCGAGTCAAGTTTCACGCCGAGGTTTATGACATTATACAATTACTGAACTACACTAATTAGCATCAGTATATAAATATCTTAACTAAATACTTTACTGCATACGGGCAAATGCACCAGTAATTATAATGTATTTAAGCGCTAATGAGAAAGGTAACTCATGAGCATTAGTGGAGAGGCCCTATAGAAATGCAGTGAATAAAAGAGTTTATGAATATAGTTCGGCTTCAACAGAAATTAACCAGATGCGCTCCCTAAGTTAGCCAAATCGATTTATATGTCATTAAGAAGAGAACGTTCATTAAGTTACAAATGCATGACTCAGATAAATTGAAAGTCGGAAGTTTTTAGCTCTTGAGCATACATAAAGTACAACCAAGCTACAGATTTTCATCTACAGTTAAAAGCGGAGACCATGTTCAGAGTTCCTCGACTGTGTTGCATGGTAGATGAGGAAGAAAAAAACTGATGTGTCCACCAATCACGGTCGATGTAACTCCATAGACTTACAGAATATAATATTTTCTAGGTTTCTAACGGCATAAAACTCTGTAGGTCAACTGAACTCAACTGTTCAGCTAGGAACGTCTAACTTCCTTAACGGCAGATCAGTCAATTGGCGATGAGGCATCGATCGTATGTTGCAACACATACTCCCAAAACGCACAAAAGTCATTAACGGGTCGAGAAATCGAAGTCACAGAAGAATCCGATTATTTTTAAATATTTCTTCAGCAAACTTCACAGAAGACGAAGAAACTATCAAATGAAAGAGTTAAGTAGAACGCAGTCAGTGGGCGCACACATGGCCAGAACTCATTTATTTCAATGCGCGTCAGATTTTACAGGATATGATGAACGCCAGCA
>OY744611.1:1422029-1514529 GCA_963556255.1 Allolobophora icterica | reverse complement strand
GAAGCTTTCGGTTCCCCGTGCACGCACGGCTATTATACATTGTCGGGCATTTTCGGTTATGGAGCCCTCCATCTGGAATGACCTCACTCTAGACCTGCGCATGCTGCCACGGTCAAACTCGCCTGCGTTCTGTAAGTCCCTCAAATCACATTTCTTTAGCTGCGGCTGGTAGCGCCTCTAAGTAGGTAACTTCATGAGGCGCTATATATCAAATTTTCAGAATGATTGAATGAATGTACCTTGGCTTGCGAGCACCTGGTCGTTATTATTATTATTATTTTTCTTATTAATATTATTATTATTATTATTATTATTATTATTATTATTATTATTATTATTATTATTGTTATTATAATTATTATTATTATTATCACTGTTATTATTATTATTATTATTATTATTATTATTATTATTATTATTATTATTATTATTATTATTATTATTATTATTATTATATTATTATACTACTACTACTACTACTACTACTACTACTACTACTACTACTACTACTACTACTACTACTACTACTACTACTACTACTATTACTACTTCTACTACTACTACTACTACTACTATTATTATTATTATTATTATAGTTATTATTACCCAGAGGAAAGAGAAGGACGAGAAAACTGAGAAGAACAAGAAGAAGCGAAAGGGAGAAGAAGAGTATATAACAGAAGGAAGAAATGAGGAAGAAGAACAAACAATAGAAGAAAACGAAGAAGAATAAACGTAATAGAGCGTTAGGAAAAGTAAATATACACATAATCTGATAACTTTAATTTCTATGAAATATGAATGTAAAGAAAATAAAATTGACTTAATTACCTAATGACAAGATGGATTTTCGGCTTGCAAGACTTTCGGGACAGATGGTCACTGTCGGAAAGCGTAGAGATCGGTTGTATGCCACCCGATAGTTGACATTGGTTGGATATGTCAGATAATAAGATATGCGATCTTGAATCTGGAAAATCATAAAACCCGTTCCGAACAGGAGAAGCATTGTCCATATCACCTTACGGATAATGGAACCGATTTTGTGGTTTGATGGTTTGACCAAGTAGGACAAACCCATAATGGATACTTCTTGTGCAAAGATTTCCATCCTATGTCTCATGGCCATTTTCAAGATCTTGAAGAAACTCAATCTTTCATTATTCGTGATGGTTATATTCATCTCCTCTCTTATCCTTTCCATGCCGCCACTCGGATTTTCTACATCTGGATCGGTCTCGCATCCGTCAATGACCGACTCACTTTCGCAAATGCTCGGCCTCGGTCCAGAATTGATCTCAATTGACGTATGTTGGTTTCCTTTGGCTTTCTTAACATCTGCATCGACCTTAGTTTGCGACGTTTCGCCTTCCTGCATGTACTCGAGCGTGAATGGATGATGGCTCATCTTTGACTTTTTCTACAGATTCAACAAAGGCTTGCTTTCACAAATGTGTCAAAGAACGTAGAATTTTGACCTAAAAGCTATTCTAATGGCACCAGCCAAACAGTGAGAGCTAGGTTAATCTCATTAACTGTGTTTGAAGCACAAGTTATATGGTACGGAAGACACGTACTGTTAATTTCCGTTTTGTGGTTTTCCTCAGTGGAACGATTTGAAAATGCGTGTTAGACGCTCGGTCCGAATCTCTTAATCAGAAAAGAAATCTGAATTTCAACAATCCTTTCCAAAAGAAATAATTAAATGCATAGTTTCACCTTTTGATCACGGTCAACCGAGCATTGTTTAATTTGTTTAATTTGTTTCGAATGTTGTTCCCTATACATGTATCTCAGTCTATGTCAATGAAATATGCACAAGTGCATTGATTTAAGTTCCTAATTTCCATCAGTTAATGCAGCAATTACTATTTATGATACTAACTTTAGCAAATTTCTAAACACGTGTGCCTAGAATGTATTTTTAGATTGCAGTTGAGTTTATGCTTAGGCCAGCTAAGGTTACTTGTTTACTATTGTAATTATTAAACATGGTGTTCAAGCTATTGCCTGTTGCCATTAATATATATATATATATATATATATATATATATATATATATATATATATATATATATATATATATATATATCAGTATGTTCCTTATTTTTCAACTTTGGAATTCTCAGTCTCACCCCCTAAACTTGTTCCTATGGACAAATTAGTAACTTGTACAAAATTTAGTCAATTGGGTTAACGTTTAGGGGTAGCTCAAAAAAGTTGAATTTCTTGAGGTATGCACGTCTGTTGTCTCCAACTGTGAATGCTGTACATAATTATTACACAAAATACACATAGCAGTGAAATCATAGATTTAGGGTTTTCTTCTTGCTAGTTATTTCTTTATGTTTTACTTATCTCTTTTTATTTGGTTCGATAGTAATAATAATAATAATAGCAATAATAATAATAATTATTATAATAAAGATTCGAGTGCATAGTTCGTAGTGAAACGCAGAAAGCCAATGAAGCCGAGTTCGTCAACAACCTTGTCAATCTGTGTGACATTTCTCACACGAATGCTCTCAGCTAAATTTACAATTCAAGAAGATAAAGGCTTTCTGATTACCCAGGTTGCCCAGGTCGTCGTGGCTGTATCATCTCTGTTGACAATGCCATTGCTGCGAAGGAACAGTGAGGAGCAAAACGAACCCAAGCAGCAATGAAAAGAAAGCTACGGGATGATCATCATCAGGAAGCGGCTAATGAGCTTGTGAGAGTCAGTTTCTAGTAGTGATGACGAAGACAAACCCTATTCCAGCACACATAGCCGTAGACTCTGGGGGGCGGGCAGCCGGGGCACGTGCCCCCCAATTATTGGGGAGCCGGGGCAATGCCCCCCCAAAATCGCCCCATTTCATACGCATTAACGTAACACCGGAAGGCTCTGCTGACTGTCCAGACCAGAAGTGGGAAAAAGTTTTTTTCGCATTTTGGTTAAAGACAAAAGAAGAAAAAGAAAACTGCAAAATTTGTTTTTTGTTTAAAAAAATTAATTTCTTATTGTTGTAGATGTTATTTTAATAATAACGTTGATTTTATGATTTTTAATTTTCAGAAATCGCAACTGAATTAAACTGAGTTAGAGCTCTTGTTCATGCCATTTGTCATGACATTTATGATCCGAAATCCGAAAATCTTATAAACAACAAAACAACAAAAACCAAAAAATAAAAAAATGGGAAAAAAATTAAAAACAATTTTTCATCTTGAGAAAATCTTGTTTTTTGCACTTTTGGCCCAGACCCCATGCCAACCCCCCAATGTTTTGGACAAGTTTACGGCAGTGCCAGCCCAAGTAGCAATTCAGAAGAAGATTAAGGAACTGTTGGTGGACTCACAGCACCTGAGTCAACATTATGACACCCAGCTAGGTGCAGTCCTCGATCGAACCACACTGAGCAACTGTTGCTCAAAGTCTTGGTCATGATGTCCAGGATTTAAACGTCAGTCCTCAGAGCTAGAGAGCACTATCGAGCGGATATTGCTTCACAGCTTAAAGAACAGTTTCAAGCAAATGTATGTCTTGATATCCACAGGGATGGTGAACTCCTGAGAGACCTTAATGGAAAGTAACTTGTATATGTTACAGGCAATTCGTAAAACCAAGGATTGTGTAAAATGCCTGAAAATTTTAGGCAATTTGTAAAATCCCTGATTCACTCAGGCACTTTACAAAAAAACAGGGATTTTGTAAAATCCATGAAATCAGACGACGAAAATTTGACAGGCGGTCAAGATAAGATTGCATCAACTAAACTAAAGAAGCGGCATGAGCGAAAGCTGACCGAGCACCTAAGATGTCGCAAACATTTGGATATATATAAATAATTTTTTTTGAAACACTATAATATATATATGTATATTAGAGTGTTTAAAAAAAATTATTTTTGAAAACTCAAGTGGCTAGGTGCTTAAATGATGACATTTGGTGTAGTAAATAACTCCTAAAATTTTCATGAGATTATTCCATTGTTTAGTGACATCAGTTTTCGTGAATTTATCTATAATTTTCGTACATAAAAATAAATTTTTTGCATACAGTGTCTACCCTCAATACTTCTTTTTCTTTACTTACTTGCATTAAGATGCACACTGTGGTTCAAAGAATATATAATTCAGTTTTAATATTATTGCTGGGTTCTTGAGTCGGAATGACAATCAGTAATGGAGTGACATTGAAAAATGGTGAGGGAACGACATTCTGAGTTTTAGTAACTTAAGAGCAACAACTGCAGCAATAACATTGTATTGTAAGGAATATTCAATGTGTCATATTTATTTTATATTATTTATTACTACTGTGTAATGTATATTGTTTTGCATTTATTTAATTTTTAATTAATTTTAATTAATTGCATTTTCATGAATGAAATATAACACTACCCGAAAAGACGACGCCTCATTGATGCTCCATTGTTTGTGGCAAGCCCTGATTGCACAAAAACTACACCTTTAGAAGCAATGCACATTGTTGCTTCAGCCCTAAAAGCTGTTGGCATTGACATGAGGACATGACACTACCAACAAGTTCTATGTACAAGTTCTATCTACAAAGCACGGTCAACAGTTAGGAAATCCATGGTGCAAACCAACAGAGGACATTATTTCTTGCCAAATACACCGCTAATTGCTCATTTTGACAGAAAATTATTACCAGGCAGTGATGGAGACCTGGTCGACAGGATGCCAATTGTTGTATCAGGAGTTAATGTTGAGAAATTATTGGCCATTCCTTAACTCCCAATGAGTACCGGTGAACGAACTTATGAGAAACAGTGTCGTCCAGACATTACAAGACAGGAAAGATGTACAAAACTGGCTTGCAGGTCTCTGTTTTGACACAGCTAGTTCAAACACTGGTGTTCACATCGGTGCCATTACGGTCATTTAGCAGGCATTTGACAAACTTCTACTGTTTTTAGCCTGCCGACATCATATCTTTGAACTTATCTCAGCTGCAGTATTCGACCAATATTTCAAGTCTTGGGGACCGCAGGCTGCAATATTTAGTCGATTCAAAGAACAGCAGAATTTCATTGACACTAACAAATACAGAACAATTAATGCTCCAGCCATTGGAGCCAAATCTGATCTCACCAAGTGGTGAGTATGGTTGGCTTGACTAGAAGAGGGAGGACATCATAGGCTTCCGTCAGAATCAACTCAGTCGAGCTACTCGAGCACGTCAGGATTACCTCGAGTTCATCAGATTGGCACTAGTTATAGTGGTTGTAAATGTAACTGTTGTAAGTGATGGTCATTGTATGTCAGCTTACCAGGAGCCTATCACCGTGCCAGAAAGATGACGAAAGGAATTTATTGTCTGAAACTTTGTTTCATGAACAGTTCAAACTTACAGCACAAGAACTGAAGGCTCTTCAGTCTGCAATGCATCTGTCTGTTCACTGTAACCATCTATGTGAAGGCCTAGTTCACTGCTCCAAACAGTTCAGTGCTCCGTATAATGACATCTGCCTCCTCCAAACTTTGGACTCATTTGGCAGCGTTGATAGTGAAGTGGCAAATATTGCACTGAAGAAAATAAGAGGGCATCTTTGGTATTTGAGTGAGGATTTGACGGTCTTGCATTGTTTTCTGATTGTGTCTGGAATAGTGAGAAAGAGGAGATGTTAGCTGCTCTGAAGAGACCATCAATGAAAACTGATCTATTCCAAAGTCAATATACTGTAGGAATTTCAGGCAAAGACTTTATATCTGATTTTGTAACTGAAAGATCTATGAATCTGTTCACTGCACTTAACACTGATCCAAGTTTTCTTACTGATGATCCAGCTACATGGCCTTGCTGTCCTGCTTAGGTTGATGTCAAGCAGAAGGTAGTGAGCAATGAGCATGAAGGTCATCAATGACTGTGTGGAACGTACTGTCAAGCTCGCAATAGAGTTCAATAGTGCTCTTACGCATGTTATTCAGATAGTTGAAGAAAAACTATAGAGCTGACTAGACACATTCTGAACCTTATCTACATAACTGTGAACACTGAATAGTGTGACATAAGCTACAAACTACTGTACTCAAATATTTTGACCATTTCAATTACAATTAAAATTAAATGTTATTTGACAATAAAAAAATGCTGTATCCGTCATGCTACAAAACTTTGCATGTCTTGAGCTGTCACTAAAACTCAATGTATAAGCCTATAATTTTGCACAAATGTTCCTGACCCCAAATGGCACCAAACTAGAGGGTAGCCCAATATGAAATGAAAATTTATTTTTTTCCTTAACAATGGTGAATCAGTCTAATATATATAATTATATATATATATATATAATTATATAAATATAATTATATAATATATAATTATATAATATATATATATATATATATTAGGGTGGTCCAAAAATATTTTTTGTTTAAAGGTCAACGTTAGAACCCACCATTGCAGTCCATCTATTGAAAAACTGCCATGCTGAAAATTTAAACCAATTTGAACCATATTTAGGGGTTGCACGTTGTACATAGGTGGCCCCAATAAGCGGGACTTCGGTCCCTTTAGGGTCTCCTTTTGTGCCCACTGCAACATTGTCTCACTCGTCGGAATGATGTTGTTGCGTCTACTATACAACGGTGTTGCTATGTTTGCATTTAAATTTCTTACTTTTTGAACTAATAAAATTTGTGGTTATGGTTATATGTATATATACGTGCTGAGGTGATTATAAATACATATAGGGGATAGAGTAGTGGTGACACTCATGGCCAGGAGAGCATAAGGTACGCGGATGGACTCCCGTAACCCCCTTCTAGGGCGGCGCCTTGCATGGCTGCAAAACCGTGTGTTTAATTATGATATTGATTGTACTTTCATGTTTCAATGTAATCTTACTGCGTCTGTCTTTTTTAAATAATAAGGAATATAATTATTATTATATATATTATATATGTATATGTATGTGTATAAATATGTATATATTGTGGCATGTTGCCAGAGATGATTCTCTCTAATTAAGGAAGGCAAGCCAGAAGTTCTATAAAAAGAGGTTTACTCTAGTGAAAATGCGATGTATATATATATGTATGTATAATATATATATATATATATATATATATATATATATACCGTACATACGAAAGTAGAACACGTCAATCTTTACAGAACGTCACGGACCCACGATGGCAAAACGAACATTCTTTAGCGTAGTCTCGACAGAAGCCGACCACTCACACTGTCGACACAAAAGACGTCCGGACGCCACGAAGTTCTACCAAGAGAACTAACTCCAGAAAGAAAACTACTACCTCAAGTTATAAGGTCTTCCGTAAAGCGAGACAGAGAAGACTATAATTTTATAATGTCAACGCTCAAGGTCGACTCGCTTTATCAAAGAAAATATCTCAAGTAAACCACAAAAGATCTATCAACGAGCTCAGTTAAAGTAACACCACCGTGTAACCCAACACAACAGAAAGAGCTCCCAAACAACGATGCAAGTCCGACTTATAGACCACGGTACTCCTTCTATCATCTAGGAATCCCGCCAAACCTAAGGACCTAGTCTGACATCTGTATCTGCTTACGACAACAATATATAATATTATACTGCATATTGGCAGTTTTATGTCGAACACCGGGACATATGTTCATGGGGTATTGAACATTGGCTGTCTATTCTTTGAAATCTTGTTCTTACGATTTTATTATCGATTTATTGAAATATCAGGAAGGTACAATTTCATGTCATCCTTTCTCATTGTCATCTTTTTACTTCCTAAAAACCATACTTCGATTAACTAGAATTACTGGAGCAACGTTGATGGGTAATATTTTTACTTATGCAATGTCAAACTTGTTGATTTGCCCCAGGACGATTCGTCACAGGATGATTCGTCAGAGGGTAAAACTCAACTAATGTTACAACTCAACAAATCTACCAAAGTGACAAACAACAAAAGATCGATTGTCTAATGCTAAAACGCAACAAATCCAACAAAAGATCGATTGTCTAAAAAAGACATAGGTACATAATAAAACGTGAAAACAGACTAAAGCCGAATAAAACGATAGTGTCATCGTCAGTACAAGTTCCAATACTTAAAAGTTCTACTAGTTGTGAGAAAGATGGGCTTTTGCACAAAGATATGAAAGAACATCTGTTCTGTTATAACCCTGAACCGCACGCTTAACTCTCGCAATCAAATTACGGTAGGGCCTACTTCTTTACAGAGACCTCTTTTAAAGACGGTCCATTTACGCAACCATCGTGACGAACAGTCCGTGACGAATCGACTCGAGACGAAACGTCCTCGTGACGAATCGTCCCAGGACGAATCGTCCGTGACGAATCGTCCGGAGACGAAACGTCCCCAAACCGCCATGACCCTAACGCGATCTCCTGAAATTGTAGAGCCGGCGCCGCCACTGCGTGTATAGCATCTGTCAGTGTTTAATCTAGTCCCCCTCTTCTGGGAGGGGAAACAAGGTTTCTCGGGGACTAACGAATTTACACATGACTTTTGGGGGAATTTAATCTATCTTTAAAAAGTTTCAGACTTTTTAAAATTTCATATCCCAAAAAAGTTGATGACTTTTTTAAGTCATTCGTCCACTTTTCAACTCTTTTTCCATATGAATTACTCTCTCAAAAAACCTTGATGACCTCTTTTAGGAATTGATCTCTCAAAAAATATATTACTCACCTCTCGGGGGGAAAACTTGTATCCTGTGTCCAGGGGGGCAATTTCCCTCCCCAAAAGTCTCTACATTATAATATTGGTGGCCTCTGGGGGGAAACATCAATCCTGGGTGACATCCCCCTAAAGACATCTAGATTAAACACTGAGCATCTGTCGCATGTACTAATAATGACCCATAAGTGCTCTATGCATTGACTGATATAAAAACGGCCTATAATCAATTGATCATGCATTCACAATGGTTCATTCATATAAAAGGACGCAAAAGCCTTAACAGCCAGTCAATCCGAATCTGAGGCAAAATCTGATCTCAATAAACCGAGAGACGACTGGCAACCAGCTGTGGAAATGGACAAAATCGAGAGAGGGCCAAGACCATGACATTGTTGTCGTTTTTGTTGATGATAATGATGGTGATGATGATGATGATGATGATGATGATGATGATGATGATTATGATGATGTCGACGACGACCGATAAAATGTAATACGACGAACATGATTTTTTAAATTTTTATTCCGGATATTTCTATAGCGCTTCTCGATGATTACAATGACATGATTATGCAGATACAGGATACAAAGAGAGTCACACACACACACACACACACACACACACACACACACACACACACACACACACACACACACACACACACACACACACACACACACACACGCACGCACGCACGCACGCACGCACGCACGCACGCACGCACGCACGCACATATACATTCATGTGCTTTGTCCATTACTGAAAACGTTATCAAGATTGTGATGAAGATGGTGGTGATCATGATTATGATCATGATCGTGATCACGATGACGATCGATATGACTTGATGAAAACATTGCACCGAGAGTCACATACATTTGCTGGACCCTTTGATAAAGAACTGATCAGGGAAACTGGTATGAAAACGTTTGACAGGAACGCAACGTGCAAAGGCAAGTTTTCTTCCTTTCAACTTCGGTTTCGACGCGCAGGCTGAGGTAATGCGTTCGGGTGAAGCCATAAGCTTACATCAAGTGACGTGCTTAAACGAAGCTGCATAAGAGGACAGTTTGAAAGCATGAACGTCATAATACAGACTCAAGAAGACTTTACTTGCAGTGCAAATCTATTTCTCAGCCACCAATGAAAAGGATCAGCTCCTGATTGGTGGAGTAGGCCGATGTCATTGAAAGATAGAGGCGGCTTGTTGAACGAGGACAATGATGCGCGTGTAGCCTAGATCTTTCTCTTTCTGTATCACGTATTTCCATTGTAAGAAACTGCCTCTCAAATATTGTGTGGCGCCTACTCATGATATTACATCAGCAGAGGCGCACTAAGACAAGTCCCTGTGCACGAGAACAGTTTATGAACGTCGATAATAATTGTAATTGTAATTGTAATTGTAATTGTAATCGAGGATTTATATAGCGCCACTCATAATCAGAGGCGCTCCCGACCCGTGTCAGTGTCTTCACTGACAAAGAGAAATGTTTTCAGGCGCTTGCGAAACTGGGTAGGAGACAGAGAGAGGAGGACAAGCCTAAAGCCCTGATGGAGGCTGTTCCAGCTGGAAGGGCCCACAGCCGCAAAACTACGGGACTGGGCAGTAGCAGTGCGCATCCAAGGAACTACCAAGTGGCCACGGGCAGATGACCGGAGAGAGGCCCGACCAGGCAAACTGGAAACTGGGGTGCAGTAAGCCCTGAGATACAGCGCCTGTTATATTAGTCATAGAGCAAGCTCTTATTTCGTGTGCACTTCAATGTACCCTCAGTTTGACCCCACAGGGTTATGATAAGTGGTCAGTGTGTCAAAAAATTGGTCACATGACTCACTTATTGATCGCTTAGCCGCCTTCTTGAATTCAAGTTGGCGGAATAAGGACTTTTTAAATCGCTTGTTTCTTCGCCATTTCGTATCCGATTTCGACGATTTCTTTTTTAAATAGTAGGTCTTAATTAGAGCTATCTCTTTGATTCATGTATCTTTTGCTAATTGTAGCCGTTTTTGAGAAATTTAGCAAAAACAATTTTCTTAAAGAAATTTTGTGTATGTTTACTTTTGGCCAATTAAGGCGATGAAAATGGGAAAACATTTTTCTTGCAAAACATAATCAGTATTTAATAAGCTTAAAATGGTACTGTTGAAAGTGGCATTAGGCCTATATTGTGCTATTTTCTTCTATAGGATTCGAAATTGAAATCCAGTGCAGTGTCGTTGGAGTAGCGTAGCGTTTCTTTCATATGCCTGTCCCACAACTATTTTCCATTCAATTTCGACGTTTTCTTCTTTGAATTGTAGACATTATGCAGAGGTCAGTTTATGTTAGCTGAGGCAGCGGAAAGGCTACTGTGGCAAACATTCATGGAATATAATTAAATCCTAGTGGAGCAAGAATTAGTGGACTCATTATGAGGTTTTCTGCAGAACGCTATTACATCAAAGGATTCATAAAAAACACGTCACTACAGTTGCGCTATCAGTCATTCAAGATCATTACATTCTGAAGGTACATTGAAGTGCACACGAAACATGAGCTAGCCCCTTGACGATATCCGAAAAACTTCTCTAACAAAAGGCAAGAGCAGCTAACCAACGGATAACCATACATAACGGAGACATCTATGCTGCATATCAAGCCCAGATTCTTCGATCGTAGATAAAGATAATGGAGCAAAGGTTGATAAGGCAACACTGACTTCAACGCTGAAAGCCTAGTAAATAATCCTTCGGCTACAGGAAGGATCAAACCATTAATTCAATTAGTATGTTGACACTGACAGATCAAAGATGGAGACGAATAAGATAAAACCCAAAGACAACATATTACTTATTTATTCTCGAAGTCTAAAGTAGGCCTATCGATGTTGCAAGGTTTAATTTGTACGCGTGTATGTACGCCATATGCGTCTTTACATTCGCGGGTGTCCTCAAATCGTCTCTCTCTTAACAGTTCAAAGACAACATATTACTTCTGCCACCGTTGTAACGACTTCCTTGTCTTCTCTTAAATGATATTACAATGTATTTCCGAGGCAGCCATGGGTTTGAAGTGATGGCTACATCATTTACATAGCCTCAGCAGATGAGGGTGGGTGACCATGCATCTCTGCGTCTGATCTTAACACAGACAATGTACACTCAGTGTACTCGTCATGGCTGAGTTGGCTACGGGAGCAACTGGAAACAAAGTCTTGCAACAATTTATAATCTGGTGTGGATTTGAATCCACGGCCTGTCCCTGCATAGTCCATCATTCTAATATTTGACTCCGGTTCACCTCTGCGGATAACACGAAAACTAAACAGGTTACCTCCGGGGAAGGAGGCTAGAAGGAGAAAGGCAGGAAAAAAGCACGGCGGTAGTATGCAGGGAAATGGACAGGGAGGCAAGGAGCACGGAGGGAGGCATTTTTTAAATGGGGAAAGAGAAAGTCATGGATGTAGGAACAGAAGGAAGAAGCAGGAGGGAAGCTTGTCCGAAACACCGCTTTCTTATTTCTATGAAACAATTACGTAGGTCAGTTATCGGTCTCTTAAAATCCGTCGTAAATACATGCTACTGAGGTTCATTTCTTCGGTGGCTAAAGCGTTGTGGGCAGCAATTTTCGTTGAGAAACGTCTAACCCTGTCAAGTGTGGTTGCGCAACAATTGTCATACATGACTGAATTCAGTTCGATTTGGATGTGCAGGCCTAACTTATTTATTCGTATTAACAAAGAATACAACCCATATACACGGATATTGGTGAGCGAGTTGTATGGCGCAGTGTTTAACTCTCCCCAACTGGGCTTGGTACAAATGGACTTTTTCCTTTAAACTTTCATTCGGAAATTCGACCTATAAATGACGCCATTTTATGAAAGACTGGCAATGTATTACGGATAACAAAATCGAATATTAAGCGCCGGCGGTCACTTGTTTGGCTATGCATGAATTCGATTGTAGGTCTATCATTATTGTAATCATTAGGTGAACGTGTAGTGAGTCATCATGAGACTCACTTCATTTTGAGTCAACCGCCCTTGCTGCTGTGCGTGTTCATAGATACCAAGGAATACAATAACGTACTTTGTTTCTAGGAGATAGGTTTCTGCATGTTCCCTATGTCAATCTTTCTTTGGTCAGTTAAACTGTCAGAAGACAATAACTTGGAAGATGACCGAGACAGCCATTTACTGAAACACAGCTTTAAACTTTCAAAGGTTAGTGTTACATTTAGCTTTTCCTAGCCTAAAGAACCGGTATCCTTGACAACATTCCTACCTGATGTCCAGGGCTGTAGTCGAGGGTATACGCGGGTATACAGCGTGTACTCACCTCTAGAGACCGTATACTCACCTCACAAAATATTTATATTTATTTCTATTAAAATACTATAGCGTATACTCACAAAATACTGTAGCGTATAGGCCTACTCACCTCTAATTTGTTTCGGAAAACTAACCGGTAGCGTGTACTCACCTCTAATTTTACCACTACAGCCCTGCTGATGTCGGAAATAGTGCTTTGATGTCCTGGGTCCAAACATTACATCGATTTTCAAGTTCGGACTAACTTATCCCTTCGGATTAAAAGTAATACAACCCCACAGTGCGTTTGCAGGTGGTCTATTAAAGAACATACCTACTTTACTTACTTACCATATAAACGAATAATTGTGAGCGATTTATATGGCGCAGTGATTAACTACCCCAAGTGCTGTTGGTATACATGATGCAGACATTTTCCTTTAAAGCTTAATTCGGAAATTCGAGCGATAAATGACGCCATTTTATCACAGACTGACAATGTACAACGGGTAACAGATTCGAATATGAAGCGCCTGTGATCACTTGTTTAGGTATGTATGAACTTAGAATGTAGATCTATCATTATTTTAATCATTAGGGTGAGTGTGAAGTGAGTTATCCCGAGACTCACTTCACAGTGTGTCAACCGCCTTTACCACGGTGCGTGTTCATAGAGAGCAAAGAATACAATAAATTAGTCGTATTGAACGAGTTAATTACATCCTTTTAGTTGCTAATTGGAACGTAGTAGCGTACTTTCTATGGAAGAGATAGGTTGCTCGATGTTCCCTATTTCAGTCCTTCTTTGGTCAGTTAAAATGTCAGAAGACACTATCTTCGAAAATAACCAAGCCCCAGTTACTTAAATACAGCTTTAAACTTTCAAAGGTTAGTGTTACATTTACCTCTTCTTAGCCTTACACAACCGGTCTCCTTGACACAATAAATTTCTAATTGATTTCTGAAAGAGTGCTCTGGTGTCCTCGGTCCAACCTTTACATCGATTATCAGTTTCTCACTTCACGAGCGATCATTCTCACCAGCTTTTGTTCATGCCATAGCCTGCTTAAGAAACCTTCTCTTGACAATACTAATGTTAGCATTTTCTTAAACAAGGATGCGCTAATAAAATATCCTGACTTCTTTTACCTAATAATTAAAAAAGTCTGGTTACCTCCAATATTAATTTCGGCAATTCATGCTGTGAGACCAATATAAAAAATATGTTCCGTATTTTCATTTCATTCAATAACCATGGGCTCAGCGCCCGTAGGTGTCTGATGCCTTCTTTACAATGTCTTTCCACTCCGTTCTGTCCAGTGAAGAGTGGCTCAGTTTCTGGAGACTTACTCCACACCATTCTTCAATGTCATCTGTCCATTCCCTGTGAGGTCTTCCTCTTTTGTTTGTGCCTTCCACTATTCCAAAAATCAAAGTTTTAATTTTTCTGTCCTCCTTCATTCTGCAGATATGTCCGAAAAGTCTAAACTTTCTCTGAATAATTGTTTGCATGAGATTTTCAGTCAAATTAATTCTTCTGTATACTTCTTCATTGCTGATCTTTTGAGTCCATCCTATTCTGAGAATCTTACGATAGCATTTTCGTTCGAATGCCAACACTCTCTTTTGTGAAGCCTTTGTAAGCACCCATGTCTCGCATCCATACATCATGCTACTGAACACACATGTGTTCCGTAACCCTGCGTTATATAATTTTTAAATGGCAATATGTTGCATAACGTTTAGAGTCTTTTGAAAAAGACAGAATCCCATGACTTTCTTCCAGTTGGTCATGAATTTTCATTTGTTCGTTATTATTAATAATATTATATTATTACCTTTTGTCTTCAGAATTCTTTGGTCTTCGACTTTTACTCAGTCCTTTGTAGCTCGTTCGTCTTCGCTTCGTTACTTTGGAATTCCTAGTTCTTGCAACGATTCTCTTCGACTATTTCACACTTCGAGAGTTCAACGACAAACTTTCTGTCAAGTGCGAGGTTCAACGTTCAAATTTCACTCCCTTCAATCACACGTTTTCAAACAACTGAACGAAATGTTGCTACTAGTAATGTTAAGACTGAGTTACTTTGTTCACTCTAGTCTTCGAACCCAAGTGATCCTAATACTTTTTAATATTTCTTAACGTTTCTACGAAGCGAACAGGATCGGAATTCTTGCTCTGCTCTCCTAAACCGACCGACGTCCGCAGCAGTCAGTCTCCAACTAAATTCTCTTCGTTCGCCAATAGGCAACGAGATCAGTTGCATGTTGTTCACGTTCTATGCCAAGGGGTAATTGCTCCAATTAATTTAATGGAGTGACATCTGTCGGCAAAACAGACGACGGCGAATAGAAAAGCCCATTAGCATTGGATTAAAATTGCTCTTATATAAAGCGCAGCATCGATCCATTCTCTGCAGGGACTTATTATACTGGTCATGTTGCAGGCATTGTTTAGAACATTTCATTTACTATGCACTAAATTATTTAAACTTCTACGTCTGATGTTCCAGCTGATCGAACTTTAATTTGTCTTCTACTTAAACGTCGTCGCATGCCATTTGATATAGCTCCTACATTTCTATGTGAACGCCAGGCGAATTATTTGAACTAACCCTGCCTAGCTCATAATTGATAGACGCATAATAATAATAATAATTATACTCTGCTGAATTTAATCATTGGCAACCACTAACTAGTAAAGCACATTAAAGTCAAACATTAGAGTTCACACAGGTCGACCAGTTTATATATGGGCTGACTTAAATTGATGGTCAGGTTTTGATCATGTGCAATTACAAACTGTCCATTAAACAAAATATGGACGTAATGACTCTAAAACTCAGAATCTATTGAAGATAGAGGAAGTCTAAACACAGGACTCTGTCTCTGTCTCTGTCTCTGTCTCTGTCTCTGTCTCTGTCTCTGTCTCTGTCTCTTTCTCTGTCTCTGTCTCTGTCTCTCTCTGTCTCTCTCTGTCTCTCTCTGTCTCTCTGTCTCTCTGTCTGTCTCTGTCTGTCTGTCTGTCTGTCTGTCTGTCTGTCTGTCTGTCTGTCTGTCTGTCTGTCTGTCTCTCTCTCTCTCTCTCTCTCTCTCTCTCTCTCTCTCTCTCTCTCTCTCTCTCTCTCTCTCTCTATCTATCTATCTATCTATCTATCTATCTATCTATCTATCTATCTATCTATCTATCTATCTATCTATCTATCTATCTATCTATCTATCCTATCTCTCTCTTCTCTCACCTTTCTCTCTCCCTCCATCCCTCCAATCCTCTCCCCACTTGGTCGTTCTACCCACTCACTGTAACCAATTCCTTCTTAAATAACAACTTACCGTCTTCAAATTATCCACCATTGACAGCCTTTCTGCTTTACTTGACTAATATTCTGATACTGATCTCATTAAGACTCGATGCCTTGCTTATTAGGCACCGGCTCGATAGAAGTTAGTAAGTTGACGGTTGAATTCCCAGTCGGAGAAAGGGTTTACGATCGTGATCCTTTTGTTGATCCATTCAAAGATATTTCTTTCAACTAGTTTGGCTAGCCTCGTGTCTCCATTATTATCGCCCACTGGCTTACTGGCTTGGCTTGTGCGCATTCGTTATTCTACAGAACGGAATTTCCCCAGTCATTGCTCGTCTGAAGTTCTCCAACCGATCGATACGTGTGTACAACACTGCACCTCGACTCTCAAGCGATATCCCTGAATTCAGCAAATTCTCAGTTCCAACACCACCGATACCGGCGCTGAATAAAACCTATTCAACTATTCCTAACCTACTCCATCCAATGCTTCGCCTTTCAAGCATTCTCGTCCAACAAAACCCGCCTCAGCAATTCATCTCCTTCGTTGGTCTGGTCACTATGGCAACTGGACTCGGATCTTTACTTGACGTAAAGACGCAGCGCTCGTGAATAAGCAGGTGCACTGCGGTTGGCTTTAGAGTAGCGCCTTAGAAATTTGGAATCGACAAGACTAGTACCATTGCAATAATGAGTGTCATTGAACATTTATATTAGGCCACCAGATCAAAAGAAATGAGACTACCGAGTATTTGATGTTAAAAGTCATCACGAACACGATAACTAGCAATAATGCACTTAGCAAAACAGTACATAGGCCTAATAAAATAGTATGAATGGCCGAATGCATGATAATTATGTCTGAATATGAAATTTACCGCAATAAAAGTAATGTCTAGTGACGGAAGCACGAATGTGCTTTGGCTAAATGACATAAATGTGCTATGGCTAATGACATAATGTGCAATGGCTAAAATGAAACAAATGTGCTATGGCTAAAATGAAAATACAAGCAAGAACGACGCTTACAGTCCGATATTACGCAGTGGTCTTACACAAAGCCGATGTATGTTTAGCGGTCAGCATAAGTTATCTATGTCACCAATACAGAATATGCTAAGAATTAGAAAGTTAGAGTTTGCTCTTGATAAATAATAGCCTGCTTGACTTGAAAAATGACCAAGGACAAACGAGATAATTTATTTACTCAAAGCCGCCAAATGGCTGGCGTCAGGAACTGATGACGCATATTAAACTGATGATGATGATGATGATTAAATATCTTTGTTATGAATTAGTCGTTGACCGATGTCAGTGAAATGGCTGCGACACGATGTCTGCCAATTTACGTATACAGATGATGACATCTAAGACTTTAATTGTATTTAAATGTTATTTCTATAAATCGTAAAAAAATATATTCGCATAGTCCTCACTGGAGGAGGTTCAGTACGTCCGCGTCGTCTCCTCCGGGCAACGGGACTCGGCCCGGCTAAATCTGAACCACGGATGGGGGAGAGACCTGATCAGTCGCCCTACATACCAACCGAGCATGAAACTCAAATATGGATAGACGAGGTCGAGGCTGCTATCAACAAACTGAAGCACAGGAAGGCTCCGGGACTGGACAACATCACAGTGGAGGAAATCCAGGCGGGAATGGAGGGAACGGGAATAAAGATCATACATAGACTTTGCCAGGCGGTGTGGGAGAGAGAGGAGCTACCAGCGGAATGAAAGAGATCCATCATAGTCCCTATACACAAGAAAAAAGGACAGGATGGATACTGCTCAAACTACAGAGGGATAAGCCTCCTCTGCCACAGCAGCAAGGCTTTCTCAACAATCATACTGCAGAGAATAAAGAAGAGAACAGAGGAGATACTGTCAGAAGCGCAAGCTGGGTTCAGGACCAACAGAAGCACAATCGATCAGATATTCACCTTGAAACAACTGGCAGAGAAATACGATGAATTCGGAAAGGAGTTATACGTCTGCTACATAGACTTCAGAAAGGCCTTCGACAGTGTATGGAGAAAGGGTTTTTGGAGAGTAATGAGACATTATGGATACCCAGAGAAGATAGTAAGAATACTAGAAAGTGCATACAGAGACACCTTTAGTGCGGTGAGAGTAGACGGAGATCTTTCAGACTGGTTCAGGACTATTGTAGGAGTACTGCAGGGATGTGTATTATCTCCACTGCTATTCAACATATTCCTGGAACTGATAATGGCCATGGCGCTGGATGGGACAGAGGAAGGAGCGACGATCGGGGGGAATTGATAAGAGATCTATGATTTGCAGATGACATTGCACTCCTGGCGGAGCAAGCAAAGGGGTTACAAGAATCCCTGACGAGTATAGCACTGGTGAGCAGAGAAATGGGTATGAACATCAATGTGCAAAATACAGAAAGTCAGTTCCCTGGAAGGGGGGACACCCAGTTTCAACTTGAGCTGGACGGACAAAATCTGGAGCAAAAGGAGGGATTTGTATACTTGGGAGGATATATCAACGCGAAGGGCGAATCTGAGAAGGATGTGGAACGAAGAATTGGGTTGGCAAGAGGAATACTACAGGCACTACCAAAGGTGTGGAGTGCAAGGGAAATCAGCAGGACCACCAAAGTACAGGTGTATGAGACACTTGTGCTAAACGTATTATTGTATAATTCGGAGACATGGACATTGAAGGAGGTGCAGAAAAGACGACTGAGGGTGTTCGAAATGGTATGTTTACGAAGGATAGTGGGAGTCACCAGAAGAGACAGGATAAGAAATACGGAGATACACAACAGATTGAATATACAGCAGGACATCGTGGACAGAATAAGGATCAGGAGACTGCGCTATTTCGGCCATATATCAAGAATGCGAAATGAAAGATACCCGAAGGAGGAGGGGAAGACCAAGGTTGCGATGGATTGATGGGATACGAGAGGACTGCAAGGAGATGGGCCTATCCGTGCAGGAGGCTACACAGAGAGCACAAGACAGGAAGAAGTGGAGACTCACCATAAATGAGCGGCTATTGCGTGCTGGGGCATCGCCAAAGCCATAAAGAAGAAGAAGAAAAGTCCTCACTGAAGCGCTCTTTAAGCCTTACTCGAAGAGTTCTTTTTCTATTATAAAGGAGACAACTTGAAAAATGAACAGAATATCTTTAACGAAATCAGTCACTTCCTCTTTTGAAAACAGCAATACTTTAACAACTGAGAATTGGATAACTCTGCAGTCGGATGTTATGGTCGATCGAATTGAACGGAAGAGAAGGCAAAGACAGTGAAACGACAGAGCGAGAATCGATTTTATTCAACTGACTCTGTACGCTTCTAAGTAAAACAGACCCTGTTTTACCTAGAAGCGTACAGAGTCAGTTGAGGCTCTACAGAAGTTATCTATTCGCAGGGGCGTCTATCCCCCTAAGTCATTGGAGCAACGTCCCTTTTTCCCCTTCCCGTTCCTTCCCCCACCCCAAAAATGGTGGTATACACACTGACAGAATCTCCCCTTATTTGTTGGATGGAGCATTTGCTCAAGGTTTCTATGGTGTAGACGCCACTGTCTATTCGAACCAGCTAGATACATCAGATAATTCTACCTGTGATAAATTAGAGTAACAACGCCAATAACTCCAAAAACGTCCGCTTGCATTGTTGGTGTCCCGCGGCGCAACGATTGGCAACTCTAATTCCGTAGACGGCTAATTAGACACAGTCGCTGGCTTCTGTCTGCCTCTGGTCAATGTAGCATATATGCATCATTTCTATCTAACCTTAACTTGAATTGCCTTAACTCGTTAACCTTACCTTACGACCAATAAGGGGGGATAGAGTAGTGGTAACACTCATGGCCAGGAGAGCATAAGGTACGCGGATCGACTCCCGTAACCCCCTCTAGAGCGGCGCCTTGCATGGCTGCCAAACCGTGTGTTTAATTAAGACATTGATGTACTTTCATGTTTCAATGTAATCTTACTGCGTCTGTCGGTTTGAAATAATAAAGAATATAATAATAATAATTATTATTATTATTATTATTATTATTATTATTATTATTATTATTATTAATTATAATAATAATAATAATAATAATAATAATAATAATAATGATAATAATAATAATAATAATAATAATAATAACAATAATAATTATTATAATAATAATAATAATAACAATTATAATAATAATTATTATTATTATTATTATTATTATTATTATAATAATTATTATTAATAATAATAATAATAATAATAATAATAATTATTATTATTATTATTATTATTATTATTATTATTATTATTATTATTATTATTATTATTATTATTATTATTATTATTATTATTATTATTATTATTATTATTATGAACATGACTTGGGACGCCACCAGTGTACACACGTGTGCAAACTCATACATACATCTGACTTCCATAACGCCAGGAGCAGCAGAAATGGCAGCCACCAGGAAGAGCACAAAGTATGCTGAAACCCCCACTACTCACATTTTCATTCCAGTAGCACTGGAAACTCTGGGTCCTATCAATACCCAGGGTCGGGAGTTCTTATCAGAACTAGGTCGGCGTTTGACCATTATTTCGGGGGACCCGCAGGAGACAGCACGCCTCTTTCAGCGTCTTTCAATTTGCACACAACGATTTAATGCCGTTGCATTTCGAGGCACTTTTGCACAGTGGACCGGTGAAGATGACCGTTAACACCGGAACGTCAAAGCTGTCGGATAGTTTCTAAGAGCCTGAAATATTATTTCTACCTTGGGCGTTAAAAACAATAATAATAATAATAATAATAATAATAATAATAATAATAATAATAATAATAATAATAATAATAATAATAATAATAATAATAATAATAATAATAATAGTAATAATAATAATAATAATAATAATTATTATTATTATTATTATTATTATTATTATTATTATTATTATTATTATTATTATTATTATTATTATTATTATTATTATTATTATTATTATTATTATTATTATTATTATTATTATTATTATTATTATTATTATTATAAAGAATACACTCGGATTAAGCGAGATATGTTTGTTCAAAGAAGAATTCTATCAGTAAACAGACTTGCAACCTTGCTAAATAAACATCCACATGCAATATTCGTCATTTTCAATAAGGCTCACCCTTGAACTGCCCAACGCACGAAAAACTGGTATGCATTCGTCGCTTGCTGGTCGTAGAGAGACCAGCCACTAAAGGTCAGATCCACTCCAAACCCCCTCGTCGCTCCTCCAACACCGGGCATCGGCACTGGGCTACACAGCTAATTAAGAACGTCCGTATAGTGCTAGGCTCGTCCGTTCACCAGGAAGCCCATCCCTCCTCATGCAGGCACGCAGGCCAAGATAATATGCGAGGAGCACATTGTAAAACGTCCCCACTCCAATTCAGAAGCAAAGAAGGAGTCCGATACGCAGAATTAGCGCCAGTGAGGCGCCTAATGTCATAAATTACCGTACACAAAATTATTATTCTGCATTTTCAGAAAACAATACACCGAAATGACAAAGAAGGCGAACCAACGACCAACGACTTCAGAGGTGGTCTCAGACTTCAGAGGTGGCCTCAGACTTCAGAGGTGGCCTCTGAGGCCACCTTTGAATATGCGCATGTTCACACAGCTATGGCTTCAGATGAAAGCAATAGGCTAATAATTTCTGTACGAGAAACATAGTTAATATTTGTCGCATTGACGTTGGTCATAGCATTGGCAATGACAGGCACAAGAAAACTGCTTCACCTACTACGCCATCGAATTTAACCAATTGAATCAATTGATTTTTACCAATGACAGAATGCATGGCAAGATGTCTGAATTTGACATTTACCCCAATGAAGTAATGTCTAGTAACAAAAGTCACTAATTGCGCTCTGGAATCAAATCCAAGCAAGAACATTGTGACCTGAGGCGCAGTTGTCAATGAATATCAAATATATATTTACCATGTATGTTACCAAAACATCTCGAGAATTCCTATATTCATTTAATTTAGTTAACAGCAACAATTACCACAAAAGAAAACATGAAATACGAAGCAACAAGAACAGTTCAGTCAAGTTGGACCCAGCTGAGACTCGTTCGAATGAAGTGTTTGTGTGGGAACTTTTAAAGTAGCCAACTTAGACGATAACATTTATAATTTCCACTACACATAGAATAGTCTGACTTGACAACTGACCGAGGACAATGAAGAACTGACCGAGAACAGATTTATTATATACATAAATAAGACTGACCTTCTGGATATCGACCTGACTAAGGCTTGGTTTTCATGTGCCAGCGGTTGATGCCTTGTGCATTAGAAGTTACTAATTACCGCAACCAAAATTAATGACAATTACAGAACAGACCAAGGACAACGGAGAAATGAGGTTAAATTATACAAATAGAGACAATGCACTTCGCATAATAAATTTTACTCTCTGCCGAATTTCAACTTTGGTAAATACTGGCAAGGCGCCTTCAAAGGTCATGCATCTCGACCTCCATAAGTGGGATAACCCAAAATGACGATTCTTTGTGCTTTAATCTTATGCGATCACAAAAGTCCAAAGCACCAAAACCTGGTCAAACACTCACAAAAATCATCAAAGAAATTAAAAATCAAAGCTCAGTGTCTGGCAAAGCAGAAGCCTCGACAAAAAACTACTAGGCAGTAAAAATACTTTGTACAGTACAACAATAGGCCTATATCCAACGAAACAAAGCCAAAAACAAATAATATGCGTGTGTGTATTTATGAATGTAGGCCTATGTATACAAGTTGTCTTAAAACTATGGGCATATACGTTTACGCATGAAGTTCTGTATGTTTGCATGAATTTATGCGTGTTTGTATGCACGTATTTTTGTATACATGCAAGCGTACATAAATACATGAATAGCCTATATTCAGGTGCATGTAGGCTATATATGTATGAATGTATATACGTATTGCGCAGGTATTGGCGCACGTATGCCTGTGTGCATTCATGTATGTAGGCCTACTGTGTATGTTTTGTATGATATCTACGCATGCAAGTAGGTGCGCATGCATAATTATATCCATGGTGTACGAATTGCTATTTGATACGCAATGTGCATGTGGCCTCTCCTTCGAGATAATTATGATTAACGATTGCGAATTGTCGCATGCCACTAGCGCAGAGCTGAACTCATAGTCATCTATTTGATAAAGTATAATGACTTCTTAACTGCTTATTTAACTTCCTGCAGTCTGATCTACACAGGCCAGTCACAGGCAGTAAAAGAATCAGATAGAAACACGTTACAAAGTCAGACCCAGACATCAAAAGAAACAGAGGTTGCAAAAGAAGCATATAGAAACAGATCCAACATTCGGACACAGACATCAGTTAGGTAGAGATTTTTATATCACGGTTTGATATTTGGCATTCTTGCATGTTGGGTTAACGCGCTATATAATGACCCAGCTCTCCAATAGTCTGTTCACGTCTTTCTTCTCAGAATTGTTAAAAAGGTGAAAAATAGCAATTTTAGAAAAAAAAACTGTTAATAGTAGCTCATGGTCTACAAGGACCTTGTCTTTATGATGTGATTGGAGCAACAATCCTGTCTAGAATACTTTATGCTTCTCCTGCCTGGTGGGGTTTTACTACTGAAAGTGGTCGGGATAAACTATCGTCAATCATAAGAAAACTAATGAGAGGATATTACTTACCTGAAGACAATCCTTCCTATGCCAAACTCTGTCAACTAGCTGATATCCGTCTCTTCTTAGCCATAAGAAGCTTTAATGGTCATGTCCTTCATGATTTATTGCCTCAAATTAAATTAACAGGATACCAGTTGCGCCCCAAAGGCCACAATCTTACTTTACCCCATTCTGATAATCTGGTTAGAAAAAGCTTTGTTATAAGGATGCTTTTTGATGTTGTTTAATTAATCAATCTGTCAGACAGTTTAGATAATAGTAATAGTTTTAAATTTCTCTACTATTATGATGCTTTTGATGTAGTGTTATTAGCCTAGTAATTTTTAATTTTTGTTAAATTTTACACTCCTTTTTCAAATAATTATTATTATCTTCTTATTACGTCAATGTTTTATTTTTTTCTATACTTGTTCACCAATGTGCGGTTTCGATTTTCGTTGTTCAATAAAGAATAATAATAATGATAATAACAATAATAATAATAATAATTTATGTATGCCTAACTTCTAGTTGTTGTAGCACGTTAAAATGTATTCGCTAGATGACAGGATGTACTTTCTAGTACTCTACGTAACGTTTGATTAAAGTGAAACATTTTAATCGCTAGCCATTTTTCTGCTGATGACAGTCTAAACCAAATTCTTGGGTAATTCGACTTTAATGCCAAACCTGGTTCGATTCTATAACTTTGTGCATATGATTAAGTGGAGAAATACCTTTAATTAGCGACAGATAGGTCTATAACAGAGTTGCTAATAATTATTTTGCTTTGGCTTACTGTTTTAATCCCCGTACACGATGCATTCTGACCACTAGATTTCGTTAGACGCAATTCTTTGTCATGCTCGTTCTTTATAATTCGTTGGTCAATATGCGTAAATAAGTAATGTAAATTCGGGCAATTAAGCAATCTTGGGCGAACATGTACAATCGGGGTGCTATGTGCTATCTGGGTAGGTGTCTGCATCGTGAGGGTCGGTTAGGGTCAGGATAAGCGTGGTGAGGGTCGGTTAGGGCTTAGTGTTAGGGTCAGTGTAGCCTATGTATTTGTGCGACTAAAAAGCTATATACCTGCGAGTGGAAGCTGGATTTTAAAATTCTGGGCTAGGGTTAGGGTTGGGTAAACGTACGCTTTAGCGTATTTAATTATTGGCAGGATTTCGAAACAATGAATAGCGTAAATAATTATTTCATCCACCTTCCAGCTTCTAGTTCAGTTTAATATTACACGTTCTAATCGTTCATCCATCCAGCTTCCAGTTTTAGCTCATTTTTATCGCATTTCCAGCTTCTATTTCAAGTTTTACTATGATATGTTTTCATCGCTCATCCACAGCAATGATATCGGCGTTAAACGATATAGGCCTAGTTTCATCGCAATTCCAAAGTCTTCTAGTTTCCGTTTTATTATGTAATATTTTCATCATTTATCCAGCTTCTAGTTTCAATAATATTTTCATCAATCATCCAACTTCTAGCTTGAGTTATATTTTCATCAGTCATCACAATTGCTGATAACTATCCACTATAAGAGTGTACATATAATTAACGCACCTAACGTGGAGGATTACCTTCTTCGCACATCCAGCTTCTCGTTTGATCTCCATTTTCATCGCTTAGCCAGCTTCCAGTTTGACTTATATTTTCATCGCTCATCCAGCTTCCAGTTTGATTTCTATTTTCATCGCTCATACAGCTTCCAATAATTAAATACGCTAAAGCGAACGTGGACATTTCGTCCAATAATTAAATACGCTAAAACGTACGTTTACCCCCCGATTGTACATGATCGCCCAATCTTGCGCTTTACCATTAGTTCTGCATATGTATTGGTTATTTTTTTTACTTGTATGGATCTCGTCTACGTCGATAGATAGAGATGATTGTAATTTATTAAAGTGATTTGACGAACGATCATAACGTACGCTCAGTTTATTTCCTACAAAGAGATTGTTGACAGGAGATGATTTAATTAAATAATATGTGTTTAATACTAGGGCCTAATGATGTTGTAATTTATTTAATTTAACGAAGTGATGATTCTATGTTCGCATAATTCCAAGTAGCAATAATTATGCTTGCTCTTGAATTACAAGAATTTTATTTTCTGTTTTTTTGCATTTACTTTGCATATCTCAGCATAATACTAAATTATTAGTTTATACAGATTAGAAATTATTTGAACTGATGACTACAGCATTGCTTAAACATGTCAGTGAAATGAAACATGCAATTAATCTGCTAGTAATAGAGTATAAAACTTTGAGAACAAGAGTGATATTAACATCACTAACTTATTACCATTAGTTGTTGCTGGACATAACTGCTGTTTGATTCTTCTGGTGAATTGTAGAATGTGGTTGGTGTCCCAGCATGCAATTTTTCCGAAGATCTTTAATATAATATTTGTGTTTATTGACAAGCTCACTGACAAACCACAGTAGGTAGCAGTGAAACATGCGACAGTACAATCATGCAGATCGTATAGAACACACATCACATTAGGGCCCTAGGGAGTGGAAGGCTGATTCGACCTATGGGGACCTTACACATATCGAACCAGGTCTTTCAAGGTCTTATGTTCTTCGAGCAAGAGTTTTACCAATCATCTATCCCCCTCTTATAGAATCGACTGGATGGGATCTTTATTTGCTCAATGTGATAGTAAATTTCAGTCATTGGATATAAAATCAATCTGATCTAGGCAACATAATTATGATCTGTTATCTTTTTAATTGTTTTCCAGTCGTTTGTTACTCTAAATTTATAATGAGGGATTGAGGGAAATGATGTCAGATTCTCTTATTTTCTAACGTAGAGGTTATCATATTTGAATTCTTGTATATAAATGCAGCAGTTAAATGAAGACAAGTGATTAACAATGTATGAATGTCTGGTTGCAGCTTCAGTTTTTGTGCCAGGAGGAATTTTATCACCAGGAGGAGCTTTATCATCAGAATGTTATATCTTAAGTAAAATCAACATCTCAACTTTTTCCTTATCCCATATCATATATAACATTGCCTAGTTTCTTTTTTATTCTGTTTTGTGCGCCTCTTTGTATAACTTGTCTGTTAGCCACAGTGCGTTTGCAGGTGGTTCATTAAAGAGCATACATACATACTTACTTACTTACTTAAAGAAAGAGAAACTTCAAATGTCCATTATCCTTACTCATGACTTCTGTCATCCCCAAATTCTGCATTCTTTCTCTTCTCATTTCACTTAATGCTTTTGCCTTCTCCCTCTTTGCATTTGTCGAATATTCTAAGTTGGTGATATTGTTTCTGAACAGAGAGGTGTGATGGTTGACAACCGAAGAGGTTATGTTACCTCTCCTGCCGAATGCGACTCTCCCCGAGGTAGTCTGAGGATTCCCGTTAACCTTGTTAACTTCATTCCCTTTTGTCAATTTCATTGTGCTTGACATAGATAAGGATGTGGTTTCCAGTTTCCTTCCTCCAAGTATGGTTTAACAAAACAGAATCAGCAAGGTTCGATGTTCTCCATCGTTCATCCTTCTGGCTCTTTGAAGTGGGAAAGTGGATATCAATGGTCTCTTAAAGCATTACTTCCCAAAGGTCTAGTCCTCATCCAGTTGTCGGTCCACAAAGTGAGTCAAGAAACTGGACAAAAAAGTAGACTATTTCTCGATTGGGTCTCCCTTCAAACTATCGTCAAAAAACACGATTGCCTCGCAATCAAAGCCATATTTTTCATATAAATTAAAAACATTTGTTCTGGGAGTAAATGTATTTCAGCTATTGTAAACGAAAACTACAAATTGGGCACCGGTCCTGCTTCAATTGGAAAATTCCTGCCCGTCCATCACACTGAAAATTAAATTCCTGTCGGCCCGTTACATTAAAAAGTTTGGGAAGTGCTGTCTTAAAGCCTCTAATGTTCAAAAGCTCACCATACCACCTACTTGCAGTGACTCTGTGGAAGCAAAGTGTATGATGTACGACCGAGTGCCGGGACGTGCAAGTACTGAGTGGTAAAGAGCCATAAGAACGGACGATGGAGCTACACATAAACATTTGCATTTAGCAACAGAAATTGAACATTTAAGAATTTTGTCCATTTTATCTCTCAAGTGTTTTGTGTATATTTCAGTTGTCAGTTTTGAATCATGTCTTGTATAAACTAATATGGTACCCTGTTAAAAATTTTTACAAGTTTTAGCTATGCTACTTTTGCAAACTATTGTGAAGATATGAGATGGCGTGATTTAGAATTGGCGTGGTATTAGTTGACTTTTCATGGAATGGTGTACTTCTATTTTAAACATATTAATATTGAGGATTAACTGTTATTTTTAGCAAGTGTATGAAGATGATGAGCAACTTTCTGTTTGAGCTTCAAAATGCAGTTGTAGGACAAGGCCTACATCTCATCAATCTTCATCAAGATCATTACAGTGGATTTATTTGACTACAACTTTCACTATAGTCACTTTTCTGTGTGTGTCTAACTCCTGACTCTACTCGAAAATTAACTAATACCGCTAGATGAAACATGAACCCTATTTGTAAGCGTCTGAAACGCAAACTTAAATGAAGTCGTCGGCAATGTGAGAAACCAAACCCTGCTGCTGCAGAAACCTTTTACACAGGAAACTGCTTTCACGTGAATACAAAGCTTTCAAACGCCAATCAAATCTTAACTTTATCTAGAATGTGGTGATAGGAATAGCATCATATGAGTCATTTAAGAACCACACAGATATCAATTATTTCAGGAGCTGTATGCTCTAGTTGACCACGTGAGAGCTCATCAAAGAACCGATACTGGAGAAGAAAGTGAAATTATCAAATAAGTGAGTAGCCTGATGGCGAATACTATAACCTATATGGGAGAAAAGCAGTATAGGTGCCAGATATGTCAGAAGTCATTTGATAAGAGTAGATATCTGAAAACGCATATGAGAATCCATACTGGAGAGAAACCACACAAATGTCACTTTTGTGAGAAATCATTTACTGCAGTAGGTGACTTGGTGGTTCATGTGAGAACCCATACTGGAGAAAAACCATACAGATGTCAGCTATGTCAAAAATCATTTAATCAAGTTAGTCCTCTGAAAACGCACATGAGAATCCATACTGGCGAAAAACCATACAAATGTCAATTATGTCACAAATCATTTGCTAATAGTAGCAATCTGAAAATGCACACGAGAACCCATACTGGTGAAAAACCGTACACTTGCCATTTATGTCAGAAATCATTTGCTGAAGGTAGTCGTCTGAAAACGCACATGAGAACCCATACTGGAGAAAAACCATACAGGTGCCAGCTATGTCAGAAATCATTTACTCACGATAGTACCCTGAAGGTGCATATGAGAACCCATACTGGGGAGAAACCATACAGGATTACAGGTGTCAGCTATGTCAGAAGTCATTCGCTGATCATAGTCATTTGAAAACGCACATGAGAATCCATACTGGGGAGAAACCATATAAATGTCAGTTTTGTGCGAAATCATTTACTGGAAGTGGAGGCCTGGTTGTGCATAGGAGAACCCATACTGGAGAAAAAGCATACATGTGCCAGTTTTGCCAGAAAACATTTGCTCGCGGTTATCATCTGAAAACGCACATGAGAACCCATACTGGTGAAAAACCTTACAGGTGTCAGCTATGTCAGAACTCGTTTGCTGAGCGTATTCATCTGAAAACGCACATGAGAACCCATACTGGAGAAAAACCATACAGGTGCCAGCTATGTAAGAAATCATTTACTCATGATAATGTAACGATCCAGTCGTTACAACGTTTCTGTATGTACTGTTTCCACTTACATATATGCGCTATAGAAAGAGACATTACGTAATGGCTATTTTTAGCCCATCGCTGTTTCTGCGCTCTGTTTTATGACGTAAGCAGTTGTTGTGCAGAAGATGGTTTTGTGACTGCCGCGTGTAGAACTGGAAATTGATGTCTGTTTTCGATTTAAGTTCTTATCTTAAGATAATCGAACATTCGTAGTCGTAGGTTGATCAAATGTCGGTTTGGTATCCTTACTACAATATGTCATATCTTTTGGCCGTAGATTATTGAGATAATTGCCAAGTTAAAATGTGTAAATGAGGCCCCTGTCCCGTACCACGTACCTTGCCCATTAGAAGTAAGTGTCGCCATTTTGAGTCACTTGATGTTTTATAAGATTTAGGTTGAATATCGATGTAAAATCCTGTTTCGGAGCATAAGAATCGTCCGCTATTTGTGAACTCTTTCTGCCTAGATAAAGTGTTGCCATAAGGAGATTAGAACTCATAGGATTTGATCTTTGTTAAGTTTTGACCTTTGACCTTTGTGCTTGATGTTGGTTGATGTGCGTAATAGCATCATTGCCTTTGGTATAGATGGACATAAGAGTTATAAAAAATTGGAGAGTAAGTTTAAATAGTTAATTGGACTTCATAGTAGTAGTATATAAGTTCACTAGACTGTAAGAAGAAATTATTTGTTTGAACTCTGAACTATACTGACCTTTATAATTTTAAGTCAAATTGACACTTTCTGTTTTATTGAAATATTGATTACATGGCGAACCAGCCAGATTTTCAATTGCAGTCTATGCTTAGTGATATAGCAATAAGACGTAGTCTTCTTCAGCAATTCCCAGGATTGGCTAATTATAGCGTGTTCCAAAATCTGGATGGAAATGAAGAAGTAGATGAAGAAGAGGTCGATGACGAAGTAGAAGAAGAGGGTGGGGACACCATGAACCCTGAGTATAGGGGAAATCCTATGTTTGTTTCCTACTCGGAAACCACGGACACCCACAGGTCATGCCCTGGTGATGAAATAGAAATGATGACGTCATTGCCCTTAGAGGTACCGCCTAATGTCACTATGCCTAGACGTAGTAAGCGCCTGTCTGGGTTGCCACCCACCTATTATGGTCCTGAGCGCAGGGGTTCGAATCCTGAGGAAATGCACGACCGGCAGTCCTCATCCCGGCGTTTGACGACCGCCGCCGCTAGGGGTCGCCCCGCCACATTTGGTACCAGAAGTGGGGTACTTCCGGTTGCATTTCCGGTTATGTCAGGACGTCCATTAAGTCCATTCCAACCTTCCTCCCCGGATGAATCACTTTCTCCAGCTCATTTTCAGTTCACAGGCACACAGGACCGTGTTAACATGGACATGCCTAGTGTAATTGAAACTGATGGTCATTTACAGCATAGGTTGTTACAAGATGATAGGTCAGTATATGTAGATGATTATGATCATAGACCTAGAGATTTGATTGCCTTTGAGAATGGTCAGCTTTTAGATGCTGAACCCCGTACTGTATTGTTAGACATTGACGCAATAGAGGTTGAACAACCTTATGCCATTGATCTTAGTCCACGTGTGAGGATTAGAGATTCGTTTAGTCCTATTGTTGATGATGAAGAAACTAATCCAGTTTGTCTAGTTTCAGATTCGAGGACAAGATTTGCCACAGCCAAGGAACCGGTCATTCACACACCCTTCGTGCTCAGTGCTCTAGATGCGCATCCCGCTCACGCTGAGGTCGTCGACCATCGAGACACAACCTTTCCCATCGTCGACCCATTCTCGCCACGTCCTCTTGTGCGTCGTGCCGTGAAACCTAAAGAAAAGTCAAAGTCAAGCGTCATGCCTCTCACTGCAGAACCCACATACGCCTGGTCTGACCCACAGATGCCACCTATGACGTCCTACCAACGTGTCAGGCCGTCTTCGTTCGCCGTCGCATCACATTCGTCGGTCCTGCCCGTCGAGTCAAAACGCCTCGATCCAAGTTCATCATTCCAGTACTACGTTCCACGTCATGACTACGCCTATCGTGCCACGCAACCATCGTCCATTGCTATTCAGTACCCACCAGCTACGTTTGTTACCCTGAAACAAAGAATTCCTCAGAATTTACCGTTGCCAAGCCACACCTCACACCTCCAGTATGATCATGACGCTACATTGTCTTCATCCACCACACTTCCGCATCCAACCATTACAGCCACCAGAATGGAAAAACAACTGTCAGCTCCACCATTGTCAAGTCACGGTGTCCGTCAACGCCAATGTCCTGTGTTTACGGCTCCAGAGTCACGTGACTTCGTCAGCGTCAGGTATGACTTGCCATTCAGTCATGCCAATGAGACGTCATGGCCGCTGGATGAATATCCACCGCATCAGGGAGATTATAACCGCCGTCAGTCGTTGCTACCGTCATCCCAAGGTCAGCATGCCGGTATGTCAGATTATCTTCCGGTTGCTGAGTCGTATCAGCGGGGAAATGCCACAGAACCTGTTGAGATACGGAGAGAGATAGACAATCTAGTACAGGCGTTGATGAAATCCTATGAACAACGAGGTGAATCAGAGAAACCTCCCCAGCGACTACATGATGAAATCTCTACAAGAGAGTTGAAACGAGAGCATCCCTTGTCCACAGATCGTCAACCTGGAAAAGAGAAGAAGACGATGACAACGGTGAAAGGTGTGCAGTCCACAGTGCCAACGTCTTCCGCCGTGACACCTGTCGTGAACAGAGCAGGTACATCTACCAATTCAAAGAGGGAACCAGAACTTCCTCACTCCAATGATCCGCCTACCCCGCCTACCACGTCAGTCAGTACAGAGACCAAAGAAAAGATCACTTCAACTGCCCCACCACCTGCAAAAGCGAAACAGTTAATTAAATTGGGCTTATTTAACGGAACCAGTTCCATTGATGCCTTTTTAAGAAAGTTTGAGATATGTGCAAAGAACAACGCTTGGGACGATGATGAACGTTTAAACCAGTTGTCTTGCTCATTGACTGAGCCTGCGAACCAGATTCTTTGGGACTTTGATTCAGAATCAGTGTTGACATGGAAAGACTTGGTGCAGAAACTTCGTTCCAGGTACGGGAGTGCAGATCAGGCTGCCTTGTACCAGGCACAACTTGGAACGCGAAGACAACGAGATGGAGAGGACCTGAGTTCCTTGGTACAGGATATTAGACGTTTGCTGACTTTGGCTTATCCTGGGCCGACGTCAGTTCATTCTGAAACCATTGCTGTCAGTGCTTTCTTGGATGCCCTGAAAGACAAACGACTTGCTCTGAAGATCCGAGAACGTGAGGTCACGACCCTTGACCAGGCATTCAAACTGGCTGCTCGTTTGGATGGATACCGTCAGGCGGAAGAAGACCTGCATGATCAGCAGGAACGTCGGCCAAATAGAGTGAAAGCTGTAAAGGAAACAGAATCTTCCCCAGAAATGTTCCGTCGAATGATACGTGAAGAATTGGAAGCACAGCAACGTCGTCAGTTAGAGAAGATACGTGAAGAACTGGAACCACAACGTCGTCGTATGGAGCAGATAGAGAAGGCTCTAGCGTTGTCACAGAAACCACAAATACCACGTTTATTGGACCAAACCTTTGTGAAAACAACTGCACCGTCTGGTTGGTCGGCTAGAGCGCAACCAGAACAGTCAAGTGGACCGAGGTCAGGTAACAGGAACTTCCGCCGTGTGACAGGTCAATGTTATGAGTGTGGTCAAGAAGGTCACTACGCCCGTAACTGTCCAGAACGTCAACAGAGAAGACCGGAAGTCGAGCCTGAAGTCAACCGATCTGATCCAGAACCGTCCAATGTCCGTCATGTTGCCGGTGGTACAACGGCCTACCTATCGCTCAAGGTCAACGGGAGATCCATTCTTGCCTTGCTGGACACCGGAAGTGAACTTTGTCTTGTTCCGGCGTCAATGGTTGATAAAAGAGAAGTCACTGGAACACAGCAACTTCTTCGTGCAGCTAACGGGACTGAGATAAAAGTCCTTGGAGAAGTCCAGCTTCGTTGCCAAGCAGCAGAATTCCAATTCATTGTTCCTTGTCTCGTAAGCGAACAATTGTCAGAGTTGATTCTTGGACTTGGATGGCTTGAGAAGCATGGTGCACAGTGGAACTTTGCTGACCGTTGGATAAAAATTCAAGACTATGTGTTTCCATTATCAAGTCAATCACGTACTGGGAAATGTCGAAGAATTGCCACCGCCGTCGATGTGAAAATCCCTGCCTTGTCAGAGATGAACGTTGCTGCCTATGCCATACTACCAAATCTCCAGAAAGACGCATCGTCATGGGCAACTCAACCGCAGGTTTTAAACTCAGGATTAGTTGTGGCTGGAACGCTATTGCCAGATCGTGCCATAGATCTCGCAGTCCGTGTCCTGAATCCGACGAAGAAGGATATTCGCATTAAGAAAGGTGTCCAATGCCTAGTCGAGGGTGTCACTGTAATGAGTCCAAGTGTCACAGACCAGATGTCTTCAGGTTGTGCAGCCGTCACTGAAGTCTTTCGTGAGACGTCGGACGTGAACGAGGAGTCAGTATGTATGTATCCCAGCATTCTGGGATACTCGCACCTTTGTGGACGGAAGTCGATGAAGAGGTACCTGAAGAAGTCAAAGAAAGGTTACGCTCCCTGCGAACACAGAGCCTGAATGATTCGCCAACTGCCACCGCGTCTGTTGTTAAACAGAAACGTTCTCTTGCGTTGCCTTTGTGGTGTTGCCTACTCACAAGCCTTCTCCTGAGCCTAACTCGTGCTGTAGACGTCGATATGTCGCGAATGACTTGTGGGGAAAGGTTGTGTCGCAAACTCAGCGTGACTGGGATCAGCATCTCCCCCCTCGTCATGTCCGCTTATCGCGCTACTGAGCACGAATCCACCGGTTATAGTCCCTGTCGCCTTTTTCTTGGAAGAGAAAATGTCTTACCACTTGATCTAGTTTTGGGAAATTGTTATGCAAATGATTTTGTTGCTTTGTCGATTGATGATTTTGTTGCTGCAAAAGAAAAGCAAATTAAGGTTGCATATTCACATGTAAGAGAATTTACACAGCGCCTTGTTACAGCTGCCAGGTATAACCTAGGGGTTAAGCCTGTAGAGTTTAAGACTGGTGATTGGGTGATGTACCATTATCCAAGGAAAAGAGTTGGAGTAAAGGAGAAGTGGTCGAAATTTTATGTTGGGCCTTATAGGGTTATGTCCCAAGTTAGTCCGGTGCTATTCAAGATTCAGAAATCGAAGAGAGCTCAACCTATGTTGGTTTATATCGATAAACTCAAGAGGTACCATGGGGAGATTCCTAAGGATTGGGATGCTGTCCAAAGTAATGTCCCGGAAGAGGTAGATGTGGGAACACTGGTAAATGAAAGTGACAGTGTTGACCAACCACTACCCAGGCCTAGAAGAGAGGTCAAATGTCCCGTTAGATTTAGGGAAGATCTTGGGTAAATGATAATTATAGTCTATCATCCTTGTCCAAGTTTTGCCTTGTTAGTTAACTTTTTCTGTCTTTGTGAATTGAAGCAGGTATTAGTTTGTACTAAGTTGTTTTATTAGTTGATGACAAGCTGATTTCCTAATTGTTGTCAATGTAATTTGCTGAGGTTTTGTTTGCTATTGATGTCTTAGATAAGGAGAGATCACTCAGATGGTAACCAAAATTTGGTCACTGGTTCCCAAATTTTGTCCAGAGGGGCAGATAATGTAACGATCCAGTCGTTACAACGTTTCTGTATGTACTGTTTCCACTTACATATATGCGCTATAGAAAGAGACATTACGTAATGGCTATTTTTAGCCCATCGCTGTTTCTGCGCTCTGTTTTATGACGTAAGCAGTTGTTGTGCAGAAGATGGTTTTGTGACTGCCGCGTGTAGAACTGGAAATTGATGTCTGTTTTCGATTTAAGTTCTTATCTTAAGATAATCGAACATTCGTAGTCGTAGGTTGATCAAATGTCGGTTTGGTATCCTTACTACAATATGTCATATCTTTTGGCCGTAGATTATTGAGATAATTGCCAAGTTAAAATGTGTAAATGAGGCCCCTGTCCCGTACCACGTACCTTGCCCATTAGAAGTAAGGGTCGCCATTTTGAGTCACTTGATGTTTTATAAGATTTAGGTTGAATATCGATGTAAAATCCTGTTTCGGAGCATAAGAATCGTCCGCTATTTGTGAACTCTTTCTGCCTAGATAAAGTGTTGCCATAAGGAGATTAGAACTCGTAGGATTTGATCTTTGTTAAGTTTTGACCTTTGACCTTTGTGCTTGATGTTGGTTGATGTGCGTAATAGCATCATTGCCTTTGGTATAGATGGACATAAGAGTTATAAAAAATTGGAGAGTAAGTTTAAATAGTTAATTGGACTTCATAGTAGTAGTATATAAGTTCACTAGACTGTAAGAAGAAATTATTTGTTTGAACTCTGAACTATACTGACCTTTATAATTTTAAGTCAAATTGACACTTTCTGTTTTATTGAAATATTGATTACATGGCGAACCAGCCAGATTTTCAATTGCAGTCTATGCTTAGTGATATAGCAATAAGACGTAGTCTTCTTCAGCAATTCCCAGGATTGGCTAATTATAGCGTGTTCCAAAATCTGGATGGAAATGAAGAAGTAGATGAAGAAGAGGTCGATGACGAAGTAGAAGAAGAGGGTGGGGACACCATGAACCCTGAGTATAGGGGAAATCCTATGTTTGTTTCCTACTCGGAAACCACGGACACCCACAGGTCATGCCCTGGTGATGAAATAGCAATGATGACGTCATTGCCCTTAGAGGTACCGCCTAATGTCACTATGCCTAGACGTAGTAAGCGCCTGTCTGGGTTGCCACCCACCTATTATGGTCCTGAGCGCAGGGGTTCGAATCCTGAGGAAATGCACGACCGGCAGTCCTCATCCCGGCGTTTGACGACCGCCGCCGCTAGGGGTCGCACCGCCACAATACTACTCTGAAAATGCATATGAGAACCCATACTGGAGAAAAACCACACAGGTGCCAGCTCTGTCAGAAATCATTTACTAACTGTAGTGCTCTGAAAAAGCACACGAGAACCCATACTGGAGAGAAACCATATAAATGTCAGTTTTGTGAGAAATCATTTACTGTAATGGGTGACTTGGTGGTGCATATGAGAACCCACTCTGGAGAAAAACCGTACAGGTGCCAGCTATGTCAGAAGTCGTTTGCTGATCGTAGTCATCTGAAAACGCACATGAGAACCCATACTGGTGAAAAACCATACAGGTGCAAGTTATGTCAGAAATCATTTACTCACAGTAGTTCTCTGAAACTGCATACGAGAACCCATACTGGAGAAAAACCATACAGGTGCCAGCTATGTCAGAAATCATATACTGATCATGGTAATCTGAAAGTGCACATGAGAACCCATACTGGAGAGAAACCATATAAGTGTCAGTATTGTCAGAAATCATTTACAGTAGTCTCCAGTCTAAAGAATCATATGAGAACTCATACAGGAGAAAGACCATACATATGTAAGGTTTGCAGTAAAGGATTCACAGAAATTGGACATCTAAAGAGACACATTCGAAGAACTCATGAAACTGAGAAGCAACACAGGTGCAATAAACCATATACCAAGATCAGTTCTTCAGCCAAGCAGTTTAAACTCCATGCAGCAACACAGGATCTTAAAATGGGAAGTGAAGTAATTGCTAACCTGTCTGATCATTTCCTCACATCTCATAGTACAGCCGTTATTGACAAACCAACTGAACGTTTCTCAAATAACATACATTCGGATGCTAGTGTGGCTGCAAGTCCGTTACCAAAAATTAGAGATGGAGAATGTCTGTATATTAGCAAATTCAAATCTCCTCTGGATGAAAACGTATCTCTGTCAAAATCTTTTGGATGCGGTTTATGTGACAAACTGTTTGAAATAGAAAAGGAATTTCTAGAGCATTGTTCCAGCCATCGATTTTCTCCACCTAACGACTTAGTTGCTGACCTGTGCTGCAATATGATTCCACATACAGAAGAAAAGATGCTATAGAATGCTGGGATACATACATACATGAATAGTTACTTCAATTCAGAACACTTAGATAGTATACGCATTCTGATGTAGAGAATCCGAAGGTTCCTCCCCAGAGGCACCACATATCTTTAAGACTGTAGCATTGCTGAAAATGAAATTTTATTCTATAGTTACTAAGGCACAGTAAAGTCTTTCGTTCTGGGTTTCACAACTTGGTAATTTTATTGTTAAGTGTTAAATTTAGTTGCACAAATACTTCTGCTGGACTAAATATTTAACAGAGCGGGTTAACTATTTCATTTTGTGAGACTGTTTTAGACTATTGAAGCTTAGCCTATTGTCGTTGCATTCATGATGTATTAAATAATAAAATTAATGAGGTTATTCTACTTAGATTAAGAGTTGGACGTTATGTTTGCTCATTTAAAAAAATGTGTAATCCTGTTTGTCATGTGTATTTGTTATTTTCACTCATTGATAATTTTTATGATACCCATAGTTCTGTTCATAGTCTCTAAATAACTTCTAAGAGCTCTCCATGCCGTAAATTGCACATACTTACATGCCTCTAGCTTGAATTTATTTGCTTAATACACTGAAATGTTATACCTTACATTCCACCTTACTGTACATTCACCTGTTCCGTCTAATATTAACTGGATTTTATCCTTGTACGAAACTAATTAACTAACTTAAGCAGCAAGTAGAGTAGTTTAGTTCAAGAGTAAATATTTCATTGGTATATGAGACATGTAGTGCAAGTTCACAATCGAAACCGTGTTGAGTTTAAGATTCTGATCCTTACGCATTATTCTCTAGTGGCAAGTCTCAAAGACTTTGCTTCTCAGTTTGATATAAAAATGATTGATTTCAGGCTTCGATGTTATTCAGCATTACGTCAACAAAATAGAATTTTCGACAATTGTATCAAAGTCGTTAGAATGGCTTAACAAGAAGATTCATGTGATGACATTTCAATTATAGTGCTTTCCGTGCTTAATACTAAAGGTAATAAGTAACTATTAAACCAATTTATGGGTAAATTTGTAAGGTTTAAACTTGTAACCTAGTTTCCCCAGTTACTGATATCGTTTGCTGACATTTTACCTGATCTTTTCTGTTGTTTGCAATTAATATAATTTCATATTTAATTTTCGAGTCCTTAGACAGGTTAGTAAAACTTGTTGACAGTAGTGGCAGCGAGATAAAGGAGGGAGCCGAATTCGTCGATGGAATTAGAGGGTTTGAAGGAGTAGGCGGACGAAGTGGTAGGGCGATGTGAGTATATGTTGGGGGAAAGTTGAAGAGTTGTGGAGGAGCATTCAAACTAGCGGAGGGTTTGGCGAGAGGAATTTAGAACGACAGCCGGTTCGCGGACCAAGAAGGCGGTGCCGCCACCAGAGGTTTTAGGAAGAGGTGATTACGAGGAAAGCTTTGCAAGGAGTAGCCACTAGCCAAAAGAAATGCAGTCAGAGAGAGATGAGAGCTAGAGGACGAAGTGCAGATCCAGGTTTCTTGAAGGGCGTTGAGATCGGTAGACGACCACAGGTGACAAGATCACTAAGGGTAAATTGAGTTTTTTGGGTTGAGAAATTCAGTCTTGTTGTCAAGACCTTAAACCTTAAGACCTTGAACCTCAAGACCAAGACCAAGACTTTGAACCTCAGGACCAAGACCTTGAACCTCAAGACCAAGACCAAGACTTTGAAACTCAAGACCAAAACTGAGAACAAAAAACACAACCATATCCAGATATCTATTCCCTACTAACAAAATTTCAAGTCGGACTACTCGCTATTTTAATTACAACACGAATCTTTTAGTTTATTCAAACAAAACAACTCCAAATGCAGACTGCAGAGAATTCCCAATTTGTATTTACAAAAGTCCTTCGTGCCAAATGTTATTCCAAATGCCTGTTGCATTTTATAAAAACCAATTCGCTCAGACTTTTCTGACCAAGACCAGTGGGGCCTCATAAAAATTCTGCCAAAAATCCTTTGAAAAATACGTTCTATAGTGCTGAATTCACTGGCACACAGAGCAGCTTTTAAAAAACGGATATAGCCTAAATGTAGGCTACAAATTGTTAGTCTGTTTTGAAGTCATTCCATGGTAGATAACCGGAAGTCAACATAAATGTCAAAAGCAACAGTAAAGCCTCAATCACACCGTGTAAATACTAAAGCAATTGTGTTAGTAATTATTGGATAAATTATTAAAATCCTTACGTTTTGTTAAATGACTGTTCATAATATTATTGTCAAAAGTCTTGGTCTTGGTCTTGCAAAACCAAGACCAAGACTTTGAACCTCAAGACCAAGACCAAGACTTTTGGTCTCAAGACCAAGACTTTTAAAAACGAACTCGAGTGCGCTCGAGACCAAGACCTCAATTGGTCTCGAGGACAACAAGACTGGAGAAATTACCGAATATTGCAATCACACCATAAAACACAGTCCGTCCTTACAGAATAATATCAATTCGAACTTATTTGAAACTATAATCGTCCTCTTTTACACGCATTTCACTGCATTGGTCATTTCCAGAAGAGGCGTGATTAAACATGGTCAACTGGTGAAATCAGACAAGGAACACAAACAATGATTCCGTGGCTATTTATCCAAATTACATTTCATAACCATGTTGCAGCCACCTAGGTTCAGAGCAAATATTACGACTTAAACAGAAACTGACAATGTTTACAGAAAGGTGGCATAGAAGTCATGGACTAGGAAAGCAAGGTATTGACTTGTACTGCGTTTAACCTAATTGTCTAAGTTTCGAATACACCTACAGACACTTGAACCTCATCTAAACAATTGGGTAAACAATGTGTTAGCTGCTAAAATTATCAGCACCGCTGCACTTCGGGCAGGACTAATGGTGGCACAGTAGTACGTCCTTTACATTTGTCGGAATAATGCGGGGCGTGGTGGCTCAGTGGCAGGCCTAAGTTCGGCGCCTTGTGACCGGAGGGTTGAAGGTTCGAATCCCACTCTAGCCGCTGCGTACGTACCTTGGGCAAGTCTTCACTCGCAATTGCTCGTGGCGCTGCGGAGTGAAAATTCCGGCACGGTATCAAATGCTGCAGTCGGGACCGCCTCTGAGTAGTAGTAGACTTCGAGAGGCGCTATAGAAATATCCGGAATAAAATAAAATGGCATTATCATATCATCCCAGTCTGACTTTGTTATTTTAAGTACCGGTACACATGCATGCCTATATAGATCCTCTTCAAAGACATCAGAGATGCTATCGATTTGACTATCAAGACTACGGTCGAATAAAATGGCTTTCAAGCACTTGTGCAATGGAGGCATAGAAGGGAAAAGAGGCTCATATGTCAAGATTGCGTTGACCATCAAAGCCAAACTGATATCTTGCATCTGCTTATATGGTCCTTGAAATAGACACGTTCTGTTATCAAAAGACCCGATTCTATGTTGTGGCCAGAGAAGAAGAATAAACGGGACTGGATTGTAAAAGGCATAGATGTGTCTTTCGCATGAGGACGAACTATTACGCTACTGTGAGGCAAAAGACAGTTATATTGATCATCAGATCCAGTGTATAGCTGAAACCGCTGCCTAGCTACCCATATCAACACACCTCATTCGAACGATTAGCAGCCTCTTTCTGCCTCTGTTAAGAGGCTCTATCAAGAGGCAGAATACAGATTCAATGCTGCAATATAATATGATCCACCTGAATAAATGAAAGTCATGGTGTATCGAATAGCATGCGTGGCTTGTATTCAGCTTCCATTCAAAGATGATTCGGTCATTTGTAATTGCAGTGTATTTTATGAATGTTGTTACTCGTGGTGAAAGCCTTCCAACGTTGTATCTAAAGAGGGTTTTGTATTTCATACTTTAATACCTCAATTTCAAAGTAGTATGGTCTTAATGTCCGTTGACTACAAGAGCCACATACTGGTAAGTGCTTCATATTGTCGCTCGCTCTCTGTCAACAGGAGCTCCAACTACACTCGTGCATAATTTCGTCACAGTTCGTCTCGACCATTGCCTATCCCTTACTCTGGCCTCCCGTCTGCTCGCCGAAACTGCCATGACCGCATCATGTGCTCTGCTGCTCACCCTATTGGCCAAATACCCTATTTTGGCCACGTGTCATACTAAGTGCTGGAGGTCCTGCATTGGCTCCCTATCCGACAGCGCATAGAGTATAGGATCACCTCCTTGGGTTGGCGGTGTCAGCTGGCTGGATCTAGCTCAATCTTACTTGCCAGACCTCTTCTGGCCTGTATACCCCGTGATCGATCGAGTCAGTCGGTCAAGTCGATCGATACTCGGCCAAGTCGAGTCGGTCGAAAAATCTTCGACTCGATCAACTTGCAAGTCGAGTCGATGTTTTGACAAGTCGATCGTTGTTTCCTCGACTCGACTCGACTATGAAGTATTTTCTTACTATTTTTGAGGCTACTTCACAAAATACCCACATGATGTGATGAGGTCATGCTTTGTAAACGCACAACTACCGTATTAACCTGATTTGAACTTCAGTGCAAATTATGAGCCTTTTGGTGATTTCGTATAGTGGAAGCTGCGAATACTTTTTCACAGTTTTACGGTGAAAATGGAAAGATTAAGATGCGTTAAAAATGCGCAAGTTTCAGGAAATTTCAGCTCTGCTGTCAGTTATAACGACGATTTCAAAACGCTCGAATGTCTTTATGTTAGGACGGGACTGAATACTTCGATTTTGGTCAAGAGCAGTGACTCGGAAAGTGTCTAAAAGTTGGGTGAGCTAACCTCAGCCAAGTAGGTTACAGACCTAAGATGGATAAAATTATACATTATATCCGATGTAACCAATAAGAATATTTCGTCATTTTTTACAATCAGTGGAAAAGTTTTTTATAGGGCCTACATGGCCTACATATTCATGAAATGAAACGCGTCTTGATATAGCACAATAAGTCAATAACTACTTTAGCAAGCATCAAATACAAAGCGCCAGCCAAAAGTTGTGTGAGCATGCTTCTGCCTCGGCGCTACAGAGCCAAAACTTGTGCGAGCATTGGCACCTTTGGCTACCGGTCCCATGGCTAAGAGATACAGTTAAAGTCGACAAATTCGACCAAGTCGATCGTTTATTTGCCAAGTCGATCATGGCGACGAGAGGTCGACTAGTCGACATAGTCGATCGAGTCGAGCGTCGGCCGAGCCAAGTCGATCGTAGCAGTTCGACTCGATCGATCACGGGGTATACTGGCCTGTGTCGGCATCTCGAACTGCTCGCATCCACCGTTCGGCGGCGAGGGTGCTCTCAGTTCCGTTTGCCCCTGCTGACATCATGCAAACCCGCGCCTTAATAATGTAGTGTAAATCTCCGAGCACCTGTTGCTTGAAGCTCGCCTGTGTTGAGAGGCCTTCTTCATGGTGACAATGCTTTGCATTCTCCAGATTATAACGCAAAGCACTGTCACCACGAAGAAGTCCTCTCAACATTGTCCTTCATCCTCTTTTTTCACCGACTGCCCTGTGCCATTATGACCTGCGCCCAATTTCAAACTCCCTGCCAAAGACGATCGTAGGCCTAACTATATCCCTCGAATTCTCTACATCTATATAAATAAAGAGCAGACTCTGTCTGTCTGTCTGTCTGTCTGTCACAGCGATGTTTGACCGCAATGCATTTCTACAGCTTTGGACCTTTTCACTCCAAACCTCACTACTGTCTCGGGGTGGGCATTACACACCCAGCGGTCGGCTTCGCGTCACCCATTTTCACCGCTACCATGGTGTCCCGGGCCAAAACCTACCCGGGCAATGCATTAGCTGGTAAAAAAACTTACACTCAACCTATTTTCACTCGCCAGACGGCGCCGCCGGGTTAAGCAGCCACAGTACGGATTCGCTAAAGGGATTGAAACTTTCACTGAACTAAACCCAGCCAACGCCGGGTTAAGCAATGTTTTGTTGCTTATTCGCTAGAGGGATTGAAACACCCAAAACGCGGGTTAAACAGCTTCGCGTCCCCCGTTTTCACCGCTACCATGGTGTCGCGGCCCAAAACCTCCGAAACCCGGGCAACGCCGGGTTCACCTGCTAGTACGTTAATAAGTTAGCATGTTAGCATGCTGGTACAGACAACACTTTCAACATCTTCCGGGGGCGAAAAGTCATAGAATCGTCAACGGGATACGGAAATTTCGCCCCCGGAAGAATCGTCCCCGAAAGATTCGCCCCCGACATTTCGCCCCCGGGAAGATTCGCTCCCGGATGAAGATGTAACTAAGACTAGAAGCGGGATCTATGATGAAACTGTAACTAACACAGTTCAAACCAGAAGCTGGATCTATGACAGGGCATTTTTTAGCATGTTGACTGGTGGGGAAATTCCCCAACAGCCCTCTCGAATTCCCCACCAGTCCTTGCCCTTTTCCCCACCAGTGAATTTTGCCCTTTTTAGTCGCAAATAATTATTTTGTCATTGTGTCACCTTATGCATATGAAATACTGTAAATGCAAACCACAGCAAACATGAAATCTTTATAATTTATATTTCTTTGGTCACCAATAGTCTGCCACAGTAGACGTGAAATCTTTGAAACTTATACTTCTTTGGTCACTAGACGTAGTCTGCTCTTGGCTGTTGTTTACGTCTTCGGTGTGTTGATATTTCTAATTTTATCATTTAAAAGCGATAACTAAACATAAACTTAAACCGTAAAACTGAATTTTGGTTAGTGGTTACGCTAAAGCTAATCTCTAGGAATTGAGATTTATCCAATTTACGCAAGACAAGAATAATATTGGTTAAATTACCAGCATGCTGAGTACAGAAAGAACTAAGAAACGCAAAGCAGATTTGATTTTGGATAGCGCTAAGCAGGGCCTATTTTAGCTGTATAACTAGTGGGACAAATGTCCCAGTAGTCTTAAGATTTGTCCCAGTAGTGAGGCTGATTTGTCCCAGACAATGTATGTTTAAACTGTAACTAGTGGGACAAATGTTGGATGAGTTTTAAGAGTTGTCCCAGCGGTAAAACGAGAATTAGTAAAATGCGTCGTGGTTTCTGAATAAAGTCATGAAATTCCCAAAAAAGGTCATCAACTTTTTCAGAGACCAGTTGCAAAGGTCATCAAGTAGACCCATGGCCGACTTTTTCCCAGTAGTCTAAATCTCTTACAATATGCACTGGCGCTAAGAAATGTCCAAAGCTTTGAGATTTATTTGACCAAACTCGACATCAAACAATTACAACCAGTCTGACAACAACCAATCAGGCAACAACAGTTTGGCCTACTCACTTTTAACCTGTGCAAGTCAAGAATCAAGTCAATCGTTAACTGTTGGGAGTCAGGCAGCAAGCGAATGCAAATCGTCAATTGTAGCAAATGATGCTGCAAATGCAGCAAGTCAATCGTCAATGATTTTGTGAGTCTGGTTGCTATTCCATCGTCAAGTAGGCCTAAGTCTTCAACACGTGTCAACGAACTTATTCAACTTATCGAAGCAGGTTTGTCAACCAAGCCTAGTCAACCGACAAGTTTGACATCAGTTAAGCGATGTAAAGTTCAGAACAAAAGAAACAGTGTTTCTTTTTACAAAGGAATAAACCTAGACTTAAATAGTTTATTAAACAACAACAACGAACTAGAGATATTTGAGGTTACTAAAGATTCAAAGAAGCGTGTGCATGTGTCTTGTAAATTGTATCGTCAGTAGGCCTACACCAATGGGGCCAAAAAGTATTTGAGAAACGACACTGTGCCCATCGCAGTAGGTGTCAGAGCTGATGGTGAAGATCGTTTAAAGTTAGTAGTAGATCATTTGCAATCTGAAGCACACAATGCCTGTCAACCCAATCCTTCCGTTGACAATCCTTCTTACTAAGTCCTTGTTCTCTTCGTACTTAACGCCTATTTAACGTTCACCTTTTGAACACTAATTCTACGTATAAGTATAACCTGAATTAATCAGCAACACAGTTTCATATCTTTTCAGTTTAATAAGAAACAAACAGACAGAACTCAATTCGATTACAACTCAACTAGTCAGCCACACTACTACAGCGAACACACGAATTCAAACTTCTTCTCTAGTCAGCATAATTCTTCGCGCCTCTTGACACACCTGTCTTCTGTGCGCATAAGCGAACTCTAATAATATACATATAGCGCGCCGCTGCCGATATCGGCCGGCCGCGGGTGTCACTAAGACTAAACGTTATACATCTATCATATATACATATACACGTGAAACTAAAGTAAGCGCACTAAATATATACGCTAAATATCTCGCACTGCAAAACTGTACACAAAACACAGTTCACATTACCTCCTTCCTTTTTCTGGAATTGTCTCTTTGTGCCGTCGGCTCTAGGAGCCCTAGCGATCGTCATGCCACACAGTCTCCGTTGCCGTCTTGCTACTTCTCCCAGTAGCCCTTGAGTCGCGCTTTGGCCTGGGAGTCCCACCTCAGCGCTCCGGCCTGGGAGTCCCTCCATCCGCGACCATCGGCGTGGTTTGGTGTGTGGCATGACGATTTTCTTGGCATGATTAACAGGGGTGGTTTGCCATTGCCTTCCCCTGGTTTTGCCTGCCGTGCCCGTTCGTTCCCCCTCCTAGGAAGAGTACTTCCTAGGAAGGGTACTAACGGTCCGCACCACGAGAAGGTGGGCACGGAGGACTTTGGTTCACCAGCCCAGGTCGGATCCGAGTCTACGCTCATCAGAGTCGTCGGTCAGGTCGCCTCCCTGCTTTACTCTGTACCAGAGTGACTGGTGAACCTTTGCGGAATTGAGCAAATTAAATTTCAAAATTTGCGAAATTACCAAAATACATGAAACATACATATATATCTAACTAATTAATGAACAGTCTTACGATTACTTATAACCTTGACAAACAATCAGCAATAATATTCAATCTGCCCTTCTTGTACTTCACCTCAACATCAAAAGTTTGTAAGGCTAACGCCCAACGCACAAGTTTAGCAGACTTAGACATTGACTCAGTCAAATATGTAAGAGGATTGTGATCAGTAAAAATAAAAATTTTTGATCCAATTATAATTTCTTTTAACTTGTTTAGAGCCCAAACAATAGCATAGGCTTCCTTTTCCACAGTAGCCCATCTCTTCTGGGTATCAGTTAACTTCTGACTGATAAATGACACAGGGCGTTCTATTTCCTTGTCGTCCATCTGTGTTAAAACAGCACCGACTGCAAAGTCACTACTATCGCAGTACAAATTGAATGGTTTTCCCACTTCAAAAACATATAACACTACTTTGGATCGCACAGCCTCTTTAAGTAAATCAAAAGCTTGCTGATGTTCAACAGTCCAATCAATCTTATCAGAAACACGTTTACTAGTTAAATCAGATAAAGGTTTCGCAATCTGTGCAAAGTCCTTAATAAACTGTCTGTAATAATTAAAAAATCCAAGCAGTTGCTTAACTTGCTTCTTAGTTTCTGGGATCTTCAAATTAGTCAAACTTTCAATTCTGTCTGGATTCATCTTTATCTTACCAGACCCAACCACATGACCGATAAACCTTACTTCAGACTTACCAAATATGCATTTTTTCAAATTTAAGGTAACGTTATGCAATCTCATTTGCATCAAAAATGCATCTAACTGCTGTAAGTGAACTTTCCAACTGTCAGAATGCACAGCAATGTCATCAACATACGGTTCTGCAAAGTCACTTATAGGCTGTAAAACTAAATTTATCGCCTTAACAAAAGTTCGGCCTGAATTTATCATTCCAAAAGGAACACGAGTAAATTCATACAGTCCATTATGTGTTACAAAAGCTGTCTTCCATTGATCAGATTGTTTTACAGGACAAGTCCAATAAGCACTTCGACAGTCCAAAATGGAAATCACATTAGACTTTCCAACTTTGTTCAAAACGTCTCTGACAATCGGCATCGGATATTTACAATCCACTGTGAATGAGTTAATGTATCTGTAGTCACAGGCAAGTCTTAAAGATCCGTCTTTCTTTTTAACAATAACCAAAGGGCTTGCCATTCTGCTCGATGATGGTTTAATAATGTTTGTTTTTAACATTTCTTTGATCTGACGTTCCACTTCTGCTCGATAAATCAAAGGAATTCGATATGCTGCAAATTCCTTTGTGTCTTGCTCTCTTGTTATACTGATTTGTGTATTGCAACTGCTTTTCTTGAGAGTAAGATTCTGCAAACAATAATGCTTTCTCCGTATTTTCTTTGAGTTCTTTCAAATGATTTTCGTGAAAAGGAATTATCTTGTGCCATTTCCTCGGGTTGTCTATTAGGTCCATTGTCATTCTCCTGAAGGCGACCTCTTCTCTTGAGACTGGAGTGATAGGCACTCTATCCATCACCAAACTCCTTGCCTTTAATTGACACTTCTCACAAGACTTACAAAATTTCACAATGTCTCTTCTCATCTTTGGCCATACAAAAGACAACTTTATTCGTTCTCTTGTTTTCTCTTCTCCTAGATGTCCTCCAAATACCGACTCATGTGCCAACTCCATCACTTTAATTCGTCTCTCTTTTGGTAGCACTAGTTGATATATCGTCTGGTCTAATATCTGATATTTCTTATGTAATAAACCGTTGATCACACAGAATTCAGATTCTTTCTCTTGTGCCAACTTCCACCACGGCTTCAACGATTCATCCTTACTCTGTTGCTCTTCGAACTTCTTCGAATCGGCAATCTGCACCTTTTGTTCTTCGTCCATCTCTTCATCTCTATACAAGTCTCCTATCCCCACATCACATTCATTGTCTTCTTCAGTTTCATTTAATGTGCCATTCTCGCATGCAACCATCTCTTGCTCGTTTATCTCTGATGTTACACCATCTCGCGATAAGCTTCGTTGCTCATTACTTTCGTTTTCCTCATCACTTGAACTTTCAGTTTCACTCTTCTCATCAACATCTACCATTTCCTGTTTCCGACTCTGCGCTCTCGTCATTACATTTGCTCGTACACTCACATCTCCTTGTATCGTTTTGACCTTCATCTGTGGTACGGCTTTTAATTCGGCAATTATCTCTGGATGCAACAAGAATCTTTCTGTACTGCCCATCTTTGCAATACTAGCACACATCAAGGTGACATAAGGTGTAAGTGAACACTGGATTTTACGCGGAAATCCCTCTTCTTCCACGTTACTATCACACAGTCTAACATCGACTTTTACTAACTTCGCAGGAATGGCATCTCCTGCCACACATTGCAAATTCACTTTTCCAATTTGTTCCACCTTCATGCCTTCCAGTAATTCTTCACTAATCACCGGAATTTCTGCTCCCGAGTCGCTCAGTGCTTTGACTTTCACTGGCTCTTTACCGTCTACTGCACGAATTTCAACCTCGACATATTGCAAGAACGATTTCTTCAATATTCGACTGTCATCTTTTCCTATGACTTCTCTTTGAATTCCAGCATCCAATAGAATTTCTTTTTGAATACCACATTTCATTACTGTCTTTACTTCAGTCTCTTGGTTTTCTTGACTCGCGGTTTGATTATCTGTATCACTAACCACTTGAATCAAATTCACCCTTGTGTGTTCTTGATTTCTGCTAGAACTAGCTGCTGCCACTGGAACTGGACAAAATTTAACCAAATGTTTGTCTGAACCACAGTTGTGACAACGCTTCACAACCATGCCTCGTTGTTCATTTCCTTCATTTCTCTTATACTGCGTAAACGATGTGTTGCCTTCCCTCTTGGCAAACGGCGCTGACGATTTGTTAAATCCCTGACGACCAAACGTCACTTCTCTGGTCTCATTGGGTACAGGGACACTAGCCTTGACTTCTTTACCTAAGTAGATGTGTAATGGGGGTTTGAGCGCAGGGCCCTCTGAGGGCCCCGAGACCAATGGGCCCTTACAGCAGATCGACCTTCAAAGGGTCTCCAGAGGCCTACGAACCCATATAGCATATCCACTTTCTCCTGTGTATTTTAGAACAAAATATGCGGGCCCTTAGCGCAGGGCCTTCAGAGAGGGTCCTGAAACCCACGGTCAATTATAGCCAATCGACTTCCAGGCAGTCCGTGGAATCCACGAACGCTTATAGCTTAGAAGTCCTCGAGTGTGACAACTTTTACAGTGTGACGATGATATCTGTCACGAGTGTCACGTTTAAGCTAGGAGTGTAATAACAGCTTTAAATATTTAAATTAGGAATATACGCCAAGTTGAATATTTTTAAAAACGGTGCGGCGCTCCTGAGTAGGTATCTTGAAGGGGCTATTTTAAATTCACAGAACGAATGAATGAAAGAATGGAAATAGAGAGACTGAGAGAGAGGTAGAGAGATAGACAGAGACATTATTTAATCATAATCATAATTATGCCATAATCGCCATCATAGGCGCCGACTTTTGGTTTTGTCTCTGGGTGCCAGTCAGGGGCGGATCCAGAAGGCTTATTTTTTTAGTCATCCGCCAAAAAATAAAAGGGGGCCATGTCTCCTAAAATTTGGCGACTTTTAGGAATTCATCCCCATAAAAATGTAACGACCTTTTTAGGAATACCCCAAAATTTAATTTAAGGTCCGAATTCCTCTGGGGGCCAGGCCCCCACCGAACTTTTTCTCTGGGTGCAATGCACCCAAGGCCCCCAAGAAGTCGGCGCCTATGATCATCATTACACCAGTAATGTATACTTTTTTCGCTTAATACAGAAAGAAGTAGAATCACTACTCACCAGATGATTGGTTTTTTTCTTGGGTGGATTTCCGTTTCGTCCTGTGCAGCAAGAATTGTCCTCAAGACCAAGACCAAAACCAATGCCAAGACTTTTTTTCTCAAGGGCAACAAGACCCCTGCTTGGACTCGTCAGGACGTGTTTTACACGCCGACGGCCTCCTCCCAGCTAACTGCTGGTCTTCCGCCCCCATGTGTAGAACACGATTGTTGAACGACAAATACTATGTAATGATATTTCAGGGTCTATTGTGTTGCCTGTATTGGAATCGTCTAAACTTTTAGTGAAAAACAAAAATATATCCCACAAAAAGCTGCGGGGGCACAGGCTTATTTTGATGGCGGCCTGAACTCGCCACGTCACAAAGCTATCAATGGGCTCCTGCGGTTTTTAATTATGAGACAAACGCCACTTTGCCACACACCGCGCCCTGATAACGATGCCAATATAAATCTTTAAAATTTTCACAGAGCTATGCTATACTCAGCCTTATACTGGCACGGCATCAGCTAAAAATCCGTAATAGCCAGGCTCGAAGGAAAATTTTTTACCATGTTAGGGCATCCGTCCTTATAACAGCGCCGTATGAGCTCAAAATTTGTTATAGCCTGACTGTAAGGAAGAATTAAAATTTAGAGAATTTAACAACTACAAATTAATATCATCGTCCTCCATATTCTCCACGACAGGTTCACCCAAGGCTGCTAAAATTGCATCTTCTACCTGTTGAGGCAGTTGTAAATTTTCACATTCAGAATCTGAATCTTCATTTACGCCTACCTTTAGCCCGTTAACTTTCTCACGCAGCGACTTCCGTTTAATTGCGAGCTGCTTTAATTTTAACGCTGATTCATTCAGCCGTTGTTTCGTCTTTCTATAATTTTGATTTATTTTGTTAAGCTGCATTTCTACAGATTTAATTTTCTCTTTTTTACTTTTCTTTCTTTCTTTGTGCCGTCGGCTCTAGGAGCCCTAGCGATCGTCATGCCACACAGTCTCCGTTGCCGTCTTGCTACTTCTCCCAGTAGCCCTTGAGTCGCGCTTTGGCCTGGGAGTCCCACCTCAGCGCTCCGGCCTGGGAGTCCCTCCATCCGCGACCATCGGCGTGGTTTGGTGTGTGGCATGACGATTTTCTTGGCATGATTAACAGGGGTGGTTTGCCATTGCCTTCCCCTGGTTTTGCCTGCCGTGCCCGTTCGTTCCCCCTCCTAGGAAGAGTACTTCCTAGGAAGGGTACTAACGGTCCGCACCACGAGAAGGTGGGCACGGAGGACTTTGGTTCACCAGCCCAGGTCGGATCCGAGTCTACGCTCATCAGAGTCGTCGGTCAGGTCGCCTCCCTGCTTTACTCTGTACCAGAGTGACTGGTGAAGCTTTTTACTAACCTCTTTAAATGGAATATCAGCTAAAGCTCGCAAAAATGTCTGTTCCTTATTCATATCGAATGTTTATAGGACGTTTACCGTTCAACAACCGTCTTCCGACACATGGGATGTCAATCCAGACTGAGCAGGTCCTATATATAAACACCCACGTTGCTCTGCCTGCCTGCCTGCCCACTTCCATTAGTAAGCATGCAGAGACTCTTACGCGCAGCCTGCCCAGCCACCAAAATTTGCGACGGTCCATATAAGTCGATAGTTAAGACTCGCACAGAGACTGACAGGCGCGCGGCTACCCCAGCCTGGCCCAGCCAGCAAAGTTTAGCACAGAGCCGCAAGGCTAGCCAGCAACGACACATGAGATTCATGACAATACAATGAATACATATGCATACATACATACATACATACATACATACATACATACATACATACATCCATACATGCATACATCCATACATACATGCATACATCCATGCATACATCCATACATACATCCATACATACATCCATACATACATCCATACATACATCCATACATACATCCATACATACATCCATACATACATCCATACATACATCCATACATACATCCATACATACATCCATACATACATCCATACATACATCCATACATACATACATACATACATCCATACATCCATCCATACATACATGCATACAAATTATTTGTGCTTTTATGAGACACTTGATATTAACTATAGCTTTTGACTTAACCATTGTGCGAAGAACCGAAAAGGCAGACACAGGCCAACGCAGACGCAGACAGAGACACACACAGAGGCGCACACAGGCACACACACAGAGGAAGACATATGCCCGCATAGAGGCTTTAGGCTACATCATTCGACGCTTGATATAAAACAGATGCGTATTATTTTCCATCAGTGCAGCGGTCTTCGACAACCGCCTAATTGTGATTTATTGCTTTGTACCCACATAGAGGCTTTAGGCTACATCATTCAACGCTTGATATAAAACAGATGCGTATTATTTTCCATCAGTGCAGCGGTCCTTGACAACCACCTAATTGTGATTTATTGCTTTGTATTATATTCCATTAGTAAGCATCCTGTTTCACGTGATGTGGCTTTGTTTAGCGCTGAGAAATCTCGGGGATATAGGCCTACATTACATTTACGTAAAGTTCATCCATCATCCTTTCCATCCATCCATCCATCCATCCATCCATCCATCCATCCATCCATCCACCGCGGAGAACATTTAGCGTGTTCAAACCAAAAAAGCCACACTTAGAATATTTTTCTATAGCGCCTTAAAGATATAAATTTAAACTTTTTGAGTAGGGCCTATGTAGTAAACCTTGTATAACTTAGTCAGTATATATAGATATATTGTTAAATGTTTATTTATTCTGTCTGGAATTGAATTCTGCATATCTATTATATTTTCAATAGAAATATTGTAGCCAGAAAATATATTTATTTGACCTTGAAAAACAGAAAAACAGTAATTTCTTTCGGGGGTCCAGTCACTTAAACAGTCATAGCTACAGCATTTATAAATTTATATCCGAATTGTTTTTTCTGTTCTGTTGGGCAATGAATTCTGCACATTTATTATATTCACAATACAAATGTTTTAGCAAGAAAATATATTTTATATGCGCTTGAACACACATCTGCAATCATTTTTTACGGGGGTCTTCATTTTTATGCATTTTTGGCGCAACCAAATATAAATATTTAAATTTTTTGACGAAAGGAATGGAAGAGGAGATAAAGTGCTAAAAATTAATGTTTATATTACATCAGTATGTTAAGAATTGACTTAGATATTGAAATTTCAAAATCTCCGTAGGTGATAAAAAAATTCTGCTAGTTTTTGAAGACATATGACGATTTTCGAAAAAATCCAGCACCCTTTCCATATAGTAGCATGACTTACCATGTTTTTACTAGTATGCGCTACGATTAAATCGATTTTAATACTCATTATTAAGTTTGTTGGTAATAGATGTATAATAGGGATTCAAAGTCACCCCCAAAATATGACCACATTATAGGCCCGTGTGCCATTTTTTAGATTAAAAATCATCTGCTTTCGTGGTCGTTAAAGGCATATGCTGGCGGCGCGCTAGGAATTACAGACTCACTACTCCAGCCGCCTACGATGAAAACTTTTATTTTGAGGTTCGCGGACAAGTCCCAGTGCTGGTTAGTTTCTTTATTAGTTCCGCCACCATGTCGTCTTTGCTTTGACTCGGCAACTCTTTTTTTCCGCTCTTGCTTTGTATATCACGTTTCATCGTTCTATATTTTTCCTCCTCTCCCAGAATAAGTTTATATTCATCGTCGCTTATAGCCGTGTCTTCCAAAGCCCGAGAAATATGGTCATGAACTGTGTTTAGCTTACTTTCCGCCAAAATACAAATTTCGTCGTGTTTTGAAGCTTTAGCAACGAAACTTCTACTTACAACATTTCCAATGATATCCAGAAGACTCGTCGCTATGGCTAAACTCTCTAGAACAATACCAGGAATAAAACCAATACCAGTGGCTAACATAGCCGCCCCACCCACCCCAGTTCCAAGACTAACTATAGCAAGGCCGGCCGAGGCCCCATTAGCCACATCTACAACCCTCTTATACTTCTTGCATAGTTGTCCCCGACTTATCGCCTCAGACCTCAGGAATGCTTCTATTTCACCGATCTTCTGCAAGCGAAATGTTTGCGACGTCGTGTCTGACGAAATTGTTGACTCCATAAGCGGTGGGTACAAAGACATAGTTTTTTATAGTTGCTCTATCAGTAACGTTACGTTTAACTCAATAGTTGAAGTACTTTCAACACCTCTCTTTTTTCCTTCAATTCTGAAACTCGTTTGTCCTGGAATGAATATTGCCCTAGATGCATCAAACTGTCCACTTTGAATGTCAACTGTACGATCGATACTACCCGCGGCTGTAATAACGCGAACTGACGCATCACCGGTACTAACACCAAACATTGTAAGCCTCCAGAATCCGCGGTCTAATGAAATAACCTCATTATTAGTTTGCAACGTAATACAGGGATAGCGTGCCGCGGTCAATGGAAGCGTTTGCCACGAACTTAGAGTCACAGTTTTGGCCGCTGTGTAAATATCGCGGCTGTGGTAATCGTCCGACACGAAATCGATGTGGATTTGGGGAACCGCGGCGAACATATCTGCGGTGGGCTTAGGGATAGTATATCCCCAGTTGGTTAGTCCAACCAAATCATCGAGGTTGTACTTGTGCATATTGGTTTCTCCTTTTTGTCGGAGATAACCACGAATCTTGTAGTGTGAGTCGGCCATTATTAAGTCTTACGTATCTCCAACTTTAAAATATGTGTAAATCTGGAAGTGGGATATACCAAGAGTAGTTTGCGGTGGGTTGGTGGTTATGACCGTCAGCCTGTATGCTATGTATGCAGTTTCAGTGTTGACGGTAAACTCCTGCGCAGAATCAGTCAAAGAGGTATTGGAGGTAAGTAGGTCCGTATACACGAGCAGCCCAGAGCTGTTGTAACCACGCCCACTAATTTTCCAGGACGTGATACGCAGACCAATACGACTAGACCCTCCAGTCAGGCCAACTTTCCATATTCGCACAGGCGCCGGGCAATCAATCCGTAACCAAATCTCATCACCCGCAGCGGGCGTGACCCTCCACTCACCGCTGACTCCTGAGTTGAATGCTAGATGAGGCGGGTAAGTCGGGAGAAATGCGCTGGCTACGGCAATAAACCCAGTTTCTGAAGAGTCATTGGACAGCGGTGGAATGTGACCTGTATAGTTTAAAAATTTAAGGTTATTCACGTACTGCCTTACAGCGGTCTCTTTACTGTCTGTATATCTTTTAACCACAACAGCCTGATTGTCGACATATTGTTTATTGGCCACGTTCAAAGGCTCCGTCGGTATTTTATTTAATTTTGTCATTTTACTAGTAACGATCCTCGTCACCTGCCCGATACTCGCCGCGTCGGTATTAGTTGTTGAGGCCCCCGTGTAAAGCCCAGTCACCCTCTTACCGCCCATAGCTAAATTTCCAGTCATTGCGTCGCCAACTTTAAGCACGCAAGCGCTCCTGACCATAGCGTCTTGTTCTTCGGCGTAAGTTTTTGCAGCTTCGGCTTTCTGGTCTGCGTACCCCCTTGCGGCGGCGGTCTTTTGATCTGTATACAACCTCACGGACGAATTAATCGCGGTGTCCTGATCGACCGCGTACTGTCTAGCAGCAATATGTTGAACATCAACATATTGTTTGTTAACCACGTGCAACGACTCCGTGGGAACTCTATCGAGGCTCAATAGAGCGCCGGCGACCGCTGTTGACACTTGTTTCCAACTCGCTGCGTCGCTATCAGATCCTGGAATCTCTGTTGGAAGTCCAGTTACTCGGTGGCCACCCATGACTAAACTTCCAGTCATTACACTGCCAGATTTTAGCACACACGCGTTCTTGACGATTACATCTTGCTCGTTGACGTAAGTTTTAACAATAACATCCTTTTCGTCCGCATACTGCCTAACGGAATCTCTCAGCACCTCGTTCTTCTCGTCCGTGTACTGTTTAGCATCGATAAGCTTCTGGTCTGCATGGTTCTCGGCCGCGGCCGCCTTCTGGTCCGCGTACAGCCTGACGGCAGTGTCCAGCACAGTGTCCTTATCGTCTGCGTAACGTTTAACGAGACCAGTTACCTCAGAGCTTAAGCCGTCTGCATACAACTCGGCTTGGTGCGCCCGCTCTTTCGCGTACTCCGTTATTTGTTTCCAACTCCCAACGTCGGACTCCCCCACCAATTCATCCCAACCCTCGTCTTCACTGTCAGATCCCGGAGTGTCCGTGGGAAAACCAGTCAATTTATGACCACCCATTTTTAAAACGCCAGACATCGTTCCACCGGTTAGTTGTAGGTTGTCCTGATCTACGATGTCTGCATAAGCCTTTGTCGCGGCGTCCGTTTCCATCGTGGGCGTTCCCACGTTTGTCAACCGAAACCCTCCAGCCGATAGAATTCCCAACATGGTATCACCAGCCTTGTGGACGAGCCCAGCGGCGCTTATCTGCCCCCTCCAAACCCACCTCCACCGTCTCTTCCAAATTTATCAACCGGCATTTTTTATACAAAAAAGGGTGACGGAAGTCTAACATAGGTCAAGCACGATGTCTTCAAAATTCTTTCCGGCAGCGAGCTCACTTAGCACGGTCAGGCAGAGATGACCACATACCACATCATCGGGCCCCTGTAGCTGAAATGTTTGAGTTCTTATGGAACGGTTTAAATATCGAGAAATTTCGAGAGGCGGATCCAACCCATAACTGTCAAAATAGACGGCTGTAGGTCCATCTATCCAATAAGCGACCCAGTGAGTACCGTCGCCGGAACCGGAATCTAAATTAACAACTCCACACTCCTTCTCACGAGCCACGGCGGGCAGACCATCTCGCATGAAAACACCGCGGAAATGCGGCAGCGCTCTGGCAACTTTCTCTATGTCAAAGTTGCTCCGCGGTTTTAGTTTTTTTGCCCGATGTAGTAGAGACCGGATCCTTTGCACATCGAACAGCAACCACCATAAGTCTGGCGCCCGAGATATAAACCGGACCCCCGCGCCTCGAGTGCGCGATTGTGACGCTCCGCCTCCGCCTGTGCGGCGTCGTTGGCCTGTTTGTTGTGCACGGCCTCTGTCACCCCAGTGGCAATGCCACCCACGGCGGATAACCCGCCCAAAATTGCTGGGAGGAGAGCCAGTAGTGGAAGAAATCCGCCCGATTTTGTCATCTTTTTCAGTTGCGTTTTGGTGAATCTCAGCTCCATGCCAACGCCTTCCGAAATCTTCTTCACGATTCGGGCGGCTTGAACTTTTGTCAGCGCGAGCTTGTCGTCTCCGCGAAGCTGGCCATGAGTGAGCCGGATCGTGGCGCCAGTGCCGGCACGCGCAGCTCTAGCCAATGTTTGCTTTTGCCCTTCGGTCAGTGAAAGGCCGAACGCAACGTATTCAGTTTTCATTTTTGCAAAAATATATCAAAAGAGGGCCTTGTATCTAAATGTGAAAAAACGATTTCTAGTAAACGACGTTGAATTTGCTGCCATCCGATTCAAAATTCAGGAGTCGGTCGCTGATCAGGACGGCATATGCTGTCGTATTATTTGGTACCCCTTCGTTAAAGTCCACCTTGATTTGTATGTCCTGTACAGAGGTTTTAAGTCGTTCAGATTGCCTCCGCACGTCCAGAACGAAGATCGGAAACAAATCTACAAATTCGATTGGTGTCGGTTGGCATGACGATTCACGCGCGTCTATGCCGCAATATTCTTCCTTGAAGTCACGTAGGGCCTTGTAAGCGCGAGAGGTTGTCCTCTTGGTGAAGTCGAGATTCATGTCAACAACCGGGTAGCGATCGCTGTTGAGCATAGCGAAAATGTTGCGAACCTGCACATGGTCAAACAGTGCCGGATTCTGGCCTTGATGTGCATTCTTTCCAGTTTGAAAAGCAACAAGAATCCAGCGTGGCTTTTCCGTGCCCGACTTAACACTCAAACGCCAGGAAAAAGTCGTCGCTCGTGGCACCGCAATGTTGTCGCATTGCATGGCGCGGAATGCTACAGGTACCTTAACCTTGGCTTCAATCTGCTTCATAAGCATGCTTTTATACTCCAAAGCGGGTATTATATGCGGCATGAACCAGGAGAGTTTAGTCAGCGCGATCTGGCCATTGGTCGCAGCGGCTTCCTTGAAGATCGCGTCTGCGTCCCCCTGCCGGCTCAGCAGTAAGGAGTGTTTAATCCCGTATACGACCTTGTGATAATCATCGCAAAAACCGAATAGATGTCTTAAGGGAACGATGAATGAAAACGTTCCAATAGGGACGGGTTTTCCAATGATCATCAGTCGACGGGCCTCGAAGCCGATATTCGCAGCCGCCGCCGCCGCACTCGTGTCCTTCTGCCAACACATGTTTAAACCTTCGCCTTTGGAGAAGTCGTCGCCGTATACCAGCATGCCTTTCATCGTCGTGGCTTGCCCAGGCGACATCACATTCTCTATCTCGGTGTTGTTAGCCAAGTATCGAATCTGAGAAAACATGTACGGGATGGCGTTGTTGACGAATGACACCAGCGAGTCTGCGATGTAACCCGCGCCAGTTGATGTAAGCCTGCCCTCCACAAGAAGGTAGCTCTTAGAAGGCTGTGTGAAAATGTCTTGGTTCTGGATGTCTATCTGTATGGCCTGGCCATTGTTAATAGCCGCAGGGTTTTGTGATTCATACTCGCGGTATTCAAACGATTCGATGCTATTGTCATCGGGCACCGCCGAAGCGATGTCCAACATTTCACTCGGCACGTCAAATGCTGCCATTATTATAAGTAAAAAAGTTCAAGCTTCAATTATTAATCATGCTGCAAATGAATTTCATTTACGAAATGAATTTCATATGTGGTGGGTAAAGCATTTTTTGCGTTTTGTGAATTAGTCGGAATTTTTTTTTCTTTCATTTTGCGAGAAACAGACCCCTACCACAACGACTCGGCTTTATAGTTTTGAAACCGGATCCAGCAATGCGGCTGTTTATGTCGGCCATTGTCGGAACAACGGGTGGCGGACTCACAGCCAGTTGTTTTAAGTATTCGATGCTCTTGTCGCTGAGCGCCTTCTCCAAAGGTGCGGGAACAACGGGCGCGGCAGATGAATTTTCATTTCGTAAATGAGCTTCATTTACGGCCGCAGCGCGTCTCGCTTTCACGGCATCAACAATTTGCCTGACGGCAGATGCTGTTGTGGCGCCGGCTTTCGCGACATTACCAACCGCCTTGGCAACGTTTGTGATTGTGCCTCTATTCGCCGAAATGAAGGAGCCTGCACGGCCAAGGAAGCCCGCGATTTTGGGTATCCAGTCGAAAAGTCCACCACCCACGACACGACGCCGCTTTTTAATTCCAAGAACAAACATGAGAATATTTAAGTGTGAAAATCTACGCACTGCGGATGTGAAACCTTATAGTTACTGTCTCACCGCGGAGGTTTAATTGTTCACCATTCTGGTCGGTCAGCCACACACGAATGCCCTGTACGTTGCCAGCCGGTGCTACTGGTAGGTACACTAGATTTTTTGGAGACTCGATTACCTTATAGCCGGGCGACACATCCGGGAAAAAACTGTAGATTACTGGCAGCTGGCTACCATTTCGATACGATCCAGAGATAATATCACAATTTACCAGGATTGTGTCCACCCGGAGAATATCGACTGGATTTTCTCCCTCTTTATAACCAAGACTAAGCGTCTGAGGGTTAAAACCGAGCGTTTGCCTGATGGTAGATGCGGCCATATCTACCTTAAAACGGGCCTTCGTTATCTTTACGAAGGCGCGAAGGGTAGATGCGTTAGCTCCTACAGTAATAGGAGAATCAAAGCTGAGTTGAGCAACACCTGGCGGCGGCGGATTTTGCATTTCTAACTGCCTGCCGATTTCATAATTAATCTGTGCAATCTCGTAGCTTCCGTCGGGTAAAATGATCGTCTTCCAGGTCTGTCCATTGGTGGCGCTGTAGACGAACTTGTTATTTGAACTGCCAATGTTCGGAATCGAATTATAAGTTTCAAGATTGACCAAAGCAAGCTCAAAGCGTCTTTTTGGATCCAGGTACAGCGGCGGTGAGAAAGCCGTGGTCCACCCTGTAGTATCTGAGGAAACAACTATACTAAAATTCTCCTTAGGCTGCAAAAGTTCTCGAATTTCTTCGAGTAGTTTCTCCGAGCGTTCCATCTGAGCCATGAATTTTGTTTTCTATTTCTATTTTATGAGCATGTTTCTATTCAATTCGAGTGCCAGCTCTTTGGAGATCGCACCGGAACGCAGTAACTCATCAAGAATGGCGGAGATTTCGTTGCCGAGACCTGTGTTTCCCGCGGCCCTAGAGGCCACCAAAAGCTGCAACCTCTCTACCAGGGCGTTTGGGTCGTTATAAAATTGCACCGCGCCGCCACGAATCAGTTGGAACTTTTTACTTTTCCGGCCATGAATAGGCAGACCAGACATCTGTACGAGCTTTTTGAAAGTTTCAATTGCCTGAGGCGAATATTGCTTAGTCTTAACGAAGCGTTTCGTTAACAGGCTGAACAACGACTCATCGGCCGGAGATTCGAGAACGAGGTTCCCACCTTTAAACACTCTTAGTCTACCAGCAGACAGCGCGACGGGGTCGACGGAGAGCTCACCCAAGGCGCTACCTTGTAATTTAAGAGGAACGGCTGGGACACTGAAACCCTTTCCCTTTTTGATGAGGCTGTGGCCCGCTAGCAGTGTATGGATTCGCTTTTTATATTCCCTTAGGGCTTCGATATCTGCAGTCACCTCATCTACCTTTTCTTCGTCTTTTTCCTTTTTAGCATTCTTTTTCTCTTTGCCCAGGGTGTGGCGATTATAGTGATTTACCTCACCGATTATCTTTTCAGCACCTGCAATGTCGGCTAAATCGAGCTCGCTCGGAGGTTTGAAACCGTGTCGTGTGATTGCCGCGACGTTGAGATATTTGTTTGGATCTACTAACAATGCGTGGGGGATTCGGGATGTTGGAAGCGCTGGAAGGGCTGGAGCAGCCGTTGGAGCTGCTGTTCCTGCGGTTTCACCGAACAAAGCTGCTATCGGGTTAAAATTAGCAGACTCTGAAATCTGCGCCGGCAAATCCTGTAAAGCGCTGGTAACTTTCTGCAGCTCCTTAGACGTAGCCACCTGGGATTCAGCCGTGGCTGTGGCTATTGGTTTAAAAAGCTTTGCCGCATCGTACTGAAGGTTGGCTTCGCCGAGCTTCTCATCCACGAAACGCTGTCTCAATCGATTTCTGCGAGCTAAATAATCCTGAGTCAGGGCGTCTCGCTCCTGTTTAGACGAAACTTTTGTCCACATCGTGTTTCTATGTCGACTATATGTTGCCTATATCATGTCTTTAAATACTTGCCTTGGGCTTATAGAAGCGATCGAACCCGCAACGATATTTTCCATCGTACACTTTGGACGTCAAATCTATGACTGCGAATCCATATGGCTGGGCAGCACACTCGCTGAAGAACGTACGGAACTCATCGAAAGACATGTCGCCGCCCACGAACGTATCGTGAATGGCTCGTAAATTCTTGCTATCCTGGTTGAAGAGGACGATAAGATTAGCATTGTCACGGATCGCTTGCTTCGGAATTCGAAAATAATTCTGTGTTAAGTAGAAGCAGTCCGCGCCACCGTGTCGACCCATAGTGAAATACCTTTCGATGGGCGACTGTTTTTCAAGCATGACGTCATCGAACACTAGAAGGCTTCTGGCATTCTTATTTAATGATTCAACTGGAACTATTTCATCTGAGCAAGAGTGAAAGGAAGCCACTTCCTTACCGGCAACTTTTTCGAGTTCTGTTATCCAGTCCCGAAGAAACTGATATTTTTCCTGTCCCAGAGACTTTGAGTATAGATAGAGCCGGTCAAAACGTAGGTACCCCTTCTTCAACAGAAGGTTGAGTAGTAGGTTTGTTTTTCCACATCCGCTAGGCCCACAGATTATGCATCGTATGCTTGATGGCAACAACCAATGGTGGTGTTTTTTCCCATCGTCGGCTTCGAGATCGAAATTTGTTATTTCCATATAGAGACAACGAGTTATGATTGTATTCAACGAACACAATGTATTGCCTACGATGTAAGAAACATACTGAGACTTCAAATGAAACAATCGTCGAGTTACGAAACGGTCGGCCAGCCAAGAAGGGAACCTGTGCCGTCTGCGGTGCAAAGAAGAGCCAAATTTTGCCTTCTAAAGTGCGAAAGCGCAAGACTCATGAGTCTAGCGGAGGCTCGCTACTGAATAGCGCTCTTAATATTCTGCCTCTGCCTGAGATGCATATGAGCCTTCCATCCGGTATGTCTTCGGAAGATAATCCGGGAGGTTCTTTTCAGAATACAGGAAAGTACTCTTACTGTGGACCATTCACAAAACTCGATAAACGGCTGTCACAGCGATATCACGGTGTTAATCAGCTCGACCGTGCGTGCCTCCACCACGATGTGGCTTACGCAGTTCATAAAGATACCCCAGGGCGTAACCACGCAGATGACATCCTCGCTGCAGCCGCGTCGAAGATCGCACTCACCGATGAAACTCCGGATTACGAGAAGAAGGATGCCCGGCTGGTGTCGGCCATTATGTCAGCGAAGTCGAGGCTGGGGATGGGTGTTGGACGGCGACGCAAATGAAATTCATTTGTGTATGTGTTTACCTGTTTGTAATATATAGTATTACTGAAATGTCTAAGCACCTTTCAGCCGTCTATTACAGCCCTAGAGGTTACTGGCGAGGTAAGGCTGCGGTGAAGAAACTAGCCTCAGCCGCCAAAGTTTCCGAGGCGGAGGCTCGTGATTGGTTGAAGAAACAAGCTGTGTGGCAGATTTATCTTCCCGTTCCACGCCGCATACCGCGTCCAAAGTTCGATGAAAATCGGCCAAACGCGGTACACCAAGCCGATCTCTTGTTTTTACCTCACGATAAAGTAGGTCGAAAGACTTATAAATACGCTCTCACTGTTGTTGATGTTGCCTCACGATACAAAGAAGCTGAACCGTTGATCAACAAAAGTGCGACCGAAGTCGCCGCCGCTTTAAGCCGGATCTATAAGAGGGGCCCATTAACTTGGCCTCGTCTCTTTCAGGTCGATCCTGGACGCGAATTTATGGGTGATTTTACACCGTTGCTGGCGAAGCACGACGTTCTTGTAAGACGCGGACAGGCCGGAAATCATCGCCAACAGGGCATCGTTGAACGCTTTAACCGTACTCTAGCTGAGCGACTCTTCGGTGCTCAATACGCTCAGGAATTGCTCCTGGATGCAAGGGGGTCATCAGAACGGTCAGTGGAATGGGTTCGACGATTGCCCGAAGTTGTAGCTACACTAAACGATGAGCCGACGCGCTTGCTCGACATGAAGCCGGTTGAAGCGATGAAAGCTGCTAAAGTGACACAGAAGCCCTCTCATTCACAAATGAAAACTCGTTTGTGGGGAATGGATGAGCCTATTCTCGGACACGACGTTCTCGTCCGCTATTTGTACGCTCCCGGCGAGCTCGAAGGTGGAAGCAAACGTGCCACCGATCCTAACTGGTCGCTCACCATCCACGCTATTTTGGATGTTGTTCGGCAGGCTGGTAAACCGGCTTTATACCATCTAGTTGATGGGCCTGCCCGCGGATTTGTACGTGAGGAACTGCTTCTGGTGCCTATGGGCACTGAGTTACCCCCCGATAGAATACTCAACCGTCGTTGATTTTGTAGTGACCGTATGCCAGCGTTGTTATTCCGTCCGGAGATATCCACTTTTTTGTGTCTACTGGAGAGAGACTGATCTTATTCTGCTCGTACACTCCGATCTGGTGGTCGTGGCTTCTAATCACGACTTGTGTGTGCCGCATCTCTTCTCGTTCGAACAGGCACTCCTTGTATAGCTCGTGGTGCAGATCCTTCTTCACAACTGCTCTCTGAACGCCTTTTGCTTTCCTGATTTCTGAACCACCCGATTTTAAGATCGAGTACATCTTCGGGCGCAGTCCCACGAATTGGGCTATGGCAACTCCGTTACATTCATCTTTGAACTTGCCCACGACTTTCTTGTTCTCGACGTCGTAGTAGGGGCTGTCTCTTGGAAACTCTGAGAGGTCGTATTGGTGTTTTTTATTCCACATATCGGTATAGGCGTTCGGAGTTTCCACCTGAAATAACAGGCTGTCAGTGTCTGTATATAGCAACTGGGCTTTTTCTCCGTACTCGTTTTTCACATCGTTGTACCAGAAGTCGTACATCAGATGCTTGCTGAGGTCGAGGACAGCCTGGCCGACATATACAGGTCTGTTTAACTTGAGCTTGTTCTTCAAACTGTGAATCGCGGCGAGTTGGTCGTTGAAGATTTTGTGTGATATGTAGGCCGGGTCAGCAATTAGTTTACGAAGTTTGTCAACTTTTGAGGTCGGCACCAGGTTAACTCTGATTCTTTTTCTAAGATTTTCCATGGTCTTTCCAAAGACCGCATTATTAGCCAGTTTGAAGAAATCCTTCTCAAACTCCGACGTTGCCTTCGCTCTCAATTTCGTATTCATCTCGATGTATGGAGCCATCCATGCCTCCTGTCTAAACTTAATGACACGATGAATTTTAGAAACTCGTAGGCCCAACGAGTGGTAGAGTTTGAGATTTCTATAATGGACCACATACCGCTCCTTAGGTCGTAGGCTTGGTACTAACTTCACATGCTTTGTGAACTTGCCTCCCAACTCGTTCATAAGCACATTCTGATAGTCACTCAACCACCCCTCTTGGACTGTCAGGGTCTCCGGTGCTAAGGGATAGTCGCTATGTGATTCGTGGAGGTGCTCCGGGTACTCGAGATCAACTTCGAGCAGGAAGCCTTCAGGCGCGTCGTCTGGAGTTTCCAACACTTCGTCGAGAGTTGGACTTTCCCAGCTAAATCCTCCAACTGGTAATGGCTGTTGCATCGCCCAGCCGTAGAGGTTATTAGCATCGAGATACATGATCCAGTTGTCTGGCTTCGTGGTATCATGATCTGGGCATTGCGGGTTGTTGGCTTTTGCGAATCTCTTGGACACCATCGAAATTCCGCCTCTGAGACCTTTCTCTACGAACAAGTGCATGTCTATGTCTGTTAAAAGTTCGAGCTCGATTTTCGTCTTTTTCAACAAAGCGTCCCAGGCCATTCCTGGTAGGCTGAAGTAGTTAGCCGGGTCCAGACTGTAGTGTTTCATCGATGTGGATCTGAAGGTTTCGAAGACATCGGCTAGTAGAAGTACATCCGTGCGGAGATACAGGTCGTGATAGTCGCCCAGAGTTTTACAGTCGAATTCGTTCCATACTCTTTGGGCGTGTTGATAATCCTCATCAGAAATGTTCTCTCGGGAGAGCCTGCTGTAGAACGCTTCTTTGGGTGGAAGTCGGTCTTCTTCGAAGCGGTGGTAATCGTCAATGTGCTCGTAACAATATACGCCCTTTCGCCTCAAAAGATCTAGTTTTGTCCTATCATTGTGAACGAAATTTTCCTTTATATATGCCGTTGTGACTTTCAGATCGTGGAGGGACAGATTTCCTGATAATTTATCCAACGAGCTGTTTAGAAACTGGAGACTATCGATGAACTGTAGTTGTCCAATGTTAAATGTCATGTATTTCTCCATATTGTTTGGGATGCAGTTAATTTCAGTTTGTTCATCCTGTGCGGCCTCACAGCCTCCGATCGCTTGCATGATGAGATGGCTGTCGTAACCTCGCAGATTGTGGAAGACCACTGGTACCTTACACTTATCGGGATATATTCTAAGTTTGAGGTTGCAAGCGTTGTGAGCAGCACCTCGGTACTTACCGGTAATGTGGCAGTGGTCACGAACTCTATCCACTTCGAGAGCATTTCCGCAGATGTGACATTCGATGGCTTCGCGGAATGATTGGCGATCGGCCGCTGACATAACCATCTTAGCTGGGGTGGCCAGCCTTTGTTTAATAGAGTCCAGCTCGCCTTGTATTCGTTGTAGGAATTGTTGCACGGCGTTCTCTCCACGATATAGCACCGGCTTCTTGGTGCGGCCATCGTAACGAACCACTATATAACAGAAGCTACACGGTTTCTGCTCAGCTATCTGTCTGGTATTGCTCTCGCTGGTGTTCATGACTGTACCTTCGATTGGAATGTTCAACGCCTCAAAGTCTGCGTATATGATATATGGGGTTTGCATCTGTTTGCGATGGTTCTGGAATTTGAGGATATTTTCATCCTCCGCAGGCATTTCAATCCGCTGAGGCTTCTTACTGATGCCCTGACAATCTTTGATATGAGCATCCAGCAAGTCTTGTCTACAGAATATGTGTAGGCAGCGACGACATGGGTGTTTTCGCTCTTTATGATCGTTGTTTTTGTACAGCATTCGGGGCAAGTCCTTGATCCAGACATAGTGATAATTCTGTAAAGGCAAATTTTCATTTACGTCGCTGGCCAACAGTAGAAGATCAATATTGTGAACTCTAGTCTCGGTTGATACATAAATCGGATACAGCCCTTCATTCCATCCAAAGACCGATATGGACACCATCGGGTTCTGACGTTCGAACTTACCGATATCTGTGACCTTCACCGGAAATTCTATACCGTCGAAGTTTAGTTCGTGGAGGTGAGCTCGATACTTAGTTGGGCGTTGAGGGTCCTTTTCTACTGGATACATGGCACTTAAAATGGCCCACTCGAAGCAACGGTTGTCTTCATTCTTGACATTAATAACCGTACGAGGGGGTATGTACTTTGGTGTGGGAAAGTAGCTCTTACCTCGGAAAGGCTTATATCTTGCAAAACTTAGGTCTAGCGCCACGACGCGCCTCACCCTCCACCCCGACCCCTCATTGGTGTAATCCTCGAGGAGTTTTAGTATTTCGGCTTTGGCCTTCCGTATAGCCCCTTGGACTTTACCCGCAGTGGTAATTGGGACTGCTGTGCTTCGAAAGTAGGCGGTATTAGTAATGATGCCCGGGGGCGCGTTGCCACCATACACATTATCAACGGTCGGTGCCAACTTTTCCAACTCAACTGTCAACACTTGAGAGTATTTCAAACCGCCATATTTCAAGAGCTCTTCGTTGAGCTGCGCCTCAATGCTGTGCTCCATTGCACTCAAGAAAGCCAACGCATCTCCTTCCAGCCTGTGGTTTAAAGGTACTTCTGCACGGAAGTCTCTCAGATGCTGATTGGCGAGCTCTCTGTACACTAGAAAGGGTGGTGGTCCACCTCCATCCTTCTTAATGAGGAGCGGGTCGAATTCTGCCAGAAGGGCTTTACGTTTCGCCCCTTTATTCCTACGCTTTGGAGGAACTGGCCTTGGAAGCAGTGGCTGTAGTAAGCGCCTTTTGACTGCATGTGGTATGGGTTCGTCCAAAATATTTTGTAGAACAGCCCGAAGAGCTGGGGGGCCAGTAAACTCACTCAGCAATTGTTCAATTTTTTCATTCGTAGACAATGCCATAATTATAAATTGTTTTATACTACTGTGGCAAACTTTTCCTTAATACAATAATTATATCATTTGTTCAAAATGAAATTTTTGTTTACTGATATTCGATTGACGCTTGCTCATCTGTATTAGCTCAATACAATAACTATATCGTTTGTTCAAATGATTATTTTTTTTATTCTACTGATATGTTTGATAGTCGCTTCCATTCCTTATTAAATTCACGGACTAACCCACCTCGTCGGGCTCTGAAATATTTAGCGAAATAACCACACTTCATACACTCACCCAAGCGGTTTTTGATACCCCTCCCACATTTAACACAAGGCTGTGTCTCAAAGCCATTTCGCAGTTGTGCTAGATGTTTAAAACAGTACTCCCCAATGCATCTGCGAGGACACTGGGTTGTTTGGCCTATCATAAGCCATTTGCAAAAGTTTTGTCCCAACATTGTTTTATGTATACCACAACCTATTTATTTATTTAAATTGAAAAAAATTCTGAACGACTTAAGATGCTCCTGCAGGAAGACGCTCCTAGCTTAGTGTGACACTGTGACACTCGTGACAGATATTATCGTCACACTGTGAAAGTTGTCACACTCGAGGACTTCTAAGCTATAAGCGTTCGTGGATTCCACGGACTGCCTGGAAGTCGATTGGCTATAATTGTCCGTGGGTTTCAGGACCCTCTCTGAAGGCCCTGCGCTAAGGGCCCGCATATTTTGTTCTAAAATACACAGCAGAAAGTGGATATGCTATATGGGTTCGTAGGCCTCTGGAGACCCTTTGAAGGTCGATCTGCTGTAAGGGCCCATTGGTCTCGGGGCCCTCAGAGGGCCCTGCGCTCAAACCCCCATTACACATCTACTTAGGTAAAGAAGTCAAGGCTAGTGTCCCTGTACCCAATGAGACCAGAGAAGTGACGTTTGGTCGTCAGGGATTTAACAAATCGTCAGCGCCGTTTGCCAAGAGGGAAGGCAACACATCGTTTACGCAGTATAAGAGAAATGAAGGAAATGAACAACGAGGCATGGTTGTGAAGCGTTGTCACAACTGTGGTTCAGGCAAACATTTGGTTAAATTTTGTCCAGTTCCAGTGGCAGCAGCTAGTTCTAGCAGAAATCAAGAACACACAAGGGTGAATTTGATTCAAGTGGTTAGTGATACAGATAATCAAACCGCGAGTCAAGAAAACCAAGAGACTGAAGTAAAGACAGTAATGAAATGTGGTATTCAAAAAGAAATTCTATTGGATGCTGGAATTCAAAGAGAAGTCATAGGAAAAGATGACAGTCGAATATTGAAGAAATCGTTCTTGCAATATGTCGAGGTTGAAATTCGTGCAGTAGACGGTAAAGAGCCAGTGAAAGTCAAAGCACTGAGCGACTCGGGAGCAGAAATTCCGGTGATTAGTGAAGAATTACTGGAAGGCATGAAGGTGGAACAAATTGGAAAAGTGAATTTGCAATGTGTGGCAGGAGATGCCATTCCTGCGAAGTTAGTAAAAGTCGATGTTAGACTGTGTGATAGTAACGTGGAAGAAGAGGGATTTCCGCGTAAAATCCAGTGTTCACTTACACCTTATGTCACCTTGATGTGTGCTAGTATTGCAAAGATGGGCAGTACAGAAAGATTCTTGTTGCATCCAGAGATAATTGCCGAATTAAAAGCCGTACCACAGATGAAGGTCAAAACGATACAAGGAGATGTGAGTGTACGAGCAAATGTAATGACGAGAGCGCAGAGTCGGAAACAGGAAATGGTAGATGTTGATGAGAAGAGTGAAACTGAAAGTTCAAGTGATGAGGAAAACGAAAGTAATGAGCAACGAAGCTTATCGCGAGATGGTGTAACATCAGAGATAAACGAGCAAGAGATGGTTGCATGCGAGAATGGCACATTAAATGAAACTGAAGAAGACAATGAATGTGATGTGGGGATAGGAGACTTGTATAGAGATGAAGAGATGGACGAAGAACAAAAGGTGCAGATTGCCGATTCGAAGAAGTTCGAAGAGCAACAGAGTAAGGATGAATCGTTGAAGCCGTGGTGGAAGTTGGCACAAGAGAAAGAATCTGAATTCTGTGTGATCAACGGTTTATTACATAAGAAATATCAGATATTAGACCAGACGATATATCAACTAGTGCTACCAAAAGAGAGACGAATTAAAGTGATGGAGTTGGCACATGAGTCGGTATTTGGAGGACATCTAGGAGAAGAGAAAACAAGAGAACGAATAAAGTTGTCTTTTGTATGGCCAAAGATGAGAAGAGACATTGTGAAATTTTGTAAGTCTTGTGAGAAGTGTCAATTAAAGGCAAGGAGTTTGGTGATGGATAGAGTGCCTATCACTCCAGTCTCAAGAGAAGAGGTCGCCTTCAGGAGAATGACAATGGACCTAATAGACAACCCGAGGAAATGGCACAAGATAATTCCTTTTCACGAAAATCATTTGAAAGAACTCAAAGAAAATACGGAGAAAGCATTATTGTTTGCAGAATCTTACTCTCAAGAAAAGCAGTTGCAATACACAAATCAGTATAACAAGAGAGCAAGACACAAAGGAATTTGCAGCATATCGAATTCCTTTGATTTATCGAGCAGAAGTGGAACGTCAGATCAAAGAAATGTTAAAAACAAACATTATTAAACCATCATCGAGCAGAATGGCAAGCCCTTTGGTTATTGTTAAAAAGAAAGACGGATCTTTAAGACTTGCCTGTGACTACAGATACATTAACTCATTCACAGTGGATTGTAAATATCCGATGCCGATTGTCAGAGACGTTTTGAACAAAGTTGGAAAGTCTAATGTGATTTCCATTTTGGACTGTCGAAGTGCTTATTGGACTTGTCCTGTAAAACAATCTGATCAATGGAAGACAGCTTTTGTAACACATAATGGACTGTATGAATTTACTCGTGTTCCTTTTGGAATGATAAATTCAGGCCGAACTTTTGTTAAGGCGATAAATTTAGTTTTACAGCCTATAAGTGACTTTGCAGAACCGTATGTTGATGACATTGCTGTGCATTCTGACAGTTGGAAAGTTCACTTACAGCAGTTAGATGCATTTTTGATGCAAATGAGATTGCATAACGTTACCTTAAATTTGAAAAAATGCATATTTGGTAAGTCTGAAGTAAGGTTTATCGGTCATGTGGTTGGGTCTGGTAAGATAAAGATGAATCCAGACAGAATTGAAAGTTTGACTAATTTGAAGATCCCAGAAACTAAGAAGCAAGTTAAGCAACTGCTTGGATTTTTTAATTATTACAGACAGTTTATTAAGGACTTTGCACAGATTGCGAAACCTTTATCTGATTTAACTAGTAAACGTGTTTCTGATAAGATTGATTGGACTGTTGAACATCAGCAAGCTTTTGATTTACTTAAAGAGGCTGTGCGATCCAAAGTAGTGTTATATGTTTTTGAAGTGGGAAAACCATTCAATTTGTACTGCGATAGTAGTGACTTTGCAGTCGGTGCTGTTTTAACACAGATGGACGACAAGGGAATAGAACGCCCTGTGTCATTTATCAGTCAGAAGTTAACTGATACCCAGAAGAGATGGGCTACTGTGGAAAAGGAAGCCTATGCTATTGTTTGGGCTCTAAACAAGTTAAAAGAAATTATAATTGGATCAAAAATTTTCATTTTTACTGATCACAATCCTCTTACATATTTGACTGAGTCAATGTCTAAGTCTGCTAAACTTGTGCGTTGGGCGTTAGCCTTACAAACTTTTGATGTTGAGGTGAAGTACAAGAAGGGCAGATTGAATATTATTGCTGATTGTTTGTCAAGGTTATAAGTAATCGTAAGACTGTTTGATTGATTAGTTATATATATATTTGTTTCATGTATTTTGGTAATTTCGCAAATTTTGAAATTTAATTTGCCCAATTCCAGAAAAAGGAAGGAGGTAATGTGAACTGAGTTTTGTGTACAGTCTTGCAGTGCGAGATATTAGCGTACATATTTAGTGCGCTTACTTTAGTTTCACGTGTATATGTATATATGATAGATGTATAACGTGTAGTCTTAGTGACACGCGCGGCCGGCCGATATCGGCAGCGGCGCGCTATATATATATTATTAGAGTTCGCTTATGCGCACAGAAGACAGGTGTGTCAAGAGGCGCGAAGAATTATGCTGACTAGAGGAGAAGTTTGAATTCGAGTGTGTTCGCTGTAGTAGTGTGGCTGACTAGTTGAGTTGTAATCGAATTGAGTTCTGTCTGTTTGTTTCTTATTAAACGAAAAGATATTAAACTGTGTTGCTGATTAATTCAGGTTATACTTATACGTAGAATTAGTGTTCAAAAGGTGAACGTTAAATAGGCGTTAAGTACGAAGAGAACAAGGATTTAAGCAAGAAGGATTGTCAACGGAAGGATTGGGTTGACAGACGTTCTTGTCTTTCTGCCTCTGCCTTTTCCAAACTTTCTTTCTGAAATTTGAGTTCTTCTTGTCTTATCTGTTCTGCGCGTTCTAACTCTAACGTTCGCGCTTTTTCTTTTTCTTCTTCACGCATTCTCTTTGCTTCAATCTGTTGCTGACGTACCTCTTCATCACTTTTTCTAGCTTTTTCAACTTCAATCATCTGCTCCAATCTTCTTCTTTCAGCATCTTCCCTATCTCTTTTCAACTGTTCTAACTGAATCTCAAACTGATTCTTTTGCAATTCAAGTTCTGCCTTACGCACTTGTTCTGCTTTCTCTTCTCTCTCTCTTTGCAAACGCAATTCCTCTTGCCTTGCAAGTTCCGCTTTCTCTTCTTTCTCTCTCTGCAAGCGCAATTCGTCTTGTCTTACACGTTCTGCTTCTTGTCTCAGCTCTTTCTCTTCCTGTCTACGTTTATCCTCTCTTTCTTTCTCTTCTTGTCTTCGTCTCTCCTCTTTTTCTTTCTCTTCTTGTCTCCGTTTCTCCTCTTTTTCTTTCTCTTCTTGTCTCCGTTTCTCCTCTTTTTCTTTCTCTTCTTGTCTCCGTTTCTCCTCTTTTTCTTTCTCTTCTTGTCTCCGTTTCTCCTCCCTATCTTCTTTCATCATCATCCACTGCATCAACATCTCCATAGACATAGGCGCAGGAGGTTTTTCAATAGCCTTTTCGACGGCACCGCCAACGGCACCTTCTTCTTCGACTTCTTCTTTAACCCACACTTCAGCGAGTTCCTGTATCATGTCACCACGTGACATACCTTCTAATTGTTCTTCTTTAAAACCGGCTTTCAACAAACGCTGTTTTAGCCTTTCCGTAGACATCTTCTTAATATCTGCTTGTCTTTCAGCACTTAGTTTCTCCATCTTACTTGTTTACTTTGGTGATTTCTCTTTTCAAAGAAGTCACGGTTTTTCTTGTTGTGTGAATCGATAAACAAACGGGATTTCTTTTATATTTGTTCGTGGAAAACAACGAAATTTTTTATACCGTTTCTCGTGTTCCTCCGTCGTTGATATCGAAGACTCGTCACACAGCACACAACGCGTAGATTCTTCTAACACCGTCGTAGATTCTTCTAACACCGTTGTAAATTCTCTTATCACCGTCGTAGATTCTTTTATCCGCCGAAAGAGGTGATAACGTGAATTTTAATCCACTGTGAGTTTATATCCACCGTGAGTATTATCCACCGTGAGTATTTATCCACCGTGAGTATTTATTCCACCGTGAGTATTTATTCCACCGTGAGTATTTATTCCACCGTGAGTTCTTTATCCACCGTGAGTTCTTATCCACACCGACGCTGCCACCAATAATGTCAACCCAATCCTTCCGTTGACAATCCTTCTTACTAAGTCCTTGTTCTCTTCGTACTTAACGCCTATTTAACGTTGGTGTCAAAAATTAAGAAAATAGGTGATGCAATGAAGCATGTATTGCCTCAAATGCCAACTGATATGATGGAGGTGCCATTATATTTTGAAACAGAAGAGACTTATACGATGTTTACGGCAAGACTGAAGAACTTGTTAAACTATTACGTGAGAAGTCGAAACGTGAACAAAGACTACGATACGCTCTTTGATTTGCTGGTAGCGGATAAGCTAAAAGAATGTTTACCGCCAGGTCCACTACAGTTTGTATTGTCGAAGGAAGGAACTGACTGTCTCCAAGCTAGTGCAGTGGCAGACCTAGCAGACATTCATGTAAACAATCGAATTGGGTTTGCATTTCCAAATATAAACAGTTATCCTTCTCAACGTTCCGTAAGCCAAAGCCAGAGTGGAAAGTGGAAAAGTAATCCAGGAACAGGGAATCAGTTCATAGGTAGTAGATGTGTAATGGGGGTGAAAAACCATACAGGTGCAAGTTATGTCAGAAATCATTTACTCACAGTAGTTCTCTGAAACTGCATACGAGAACCCATACTGGAGAAAAACCATACAGGTGCCAGCTATGTCAGAAATCATATACTGATCATGGTAATCTGAAAGTGCACATGAGAACCCATACTGGAGAGAAACCATATAAGTGTCAGTATTGTCAGAAATCATTTACAGTAGTCTCCAGTCTAAAGAATCATATGAGAACTCATACAGGAGAAAGACCATACATATGTAAGGTTTGCAGTAAAGGATTCACAGAAATTGGACATCTAAAGAGACACATTCGAAGAACTCATGAAACTGAGAAGCAACACAGGTGCAATAAACCATATACCAAGATCAGTTCTTCAGCCAAGCAGTTTAAACTCCATGCAGCAACACAGGATCTTAAAATGGGAAGTGAAGTAATTGCTAACCTGTCTGATCATTTCCTCACATCTCATAGTACAGCCGTTATTGACAAACCAACTGAACGTTTCTCAAATAACATACATTCGGATGCTAGTGTGGCTGCAAGTCCGTTACCAAAAATTAGAGATGGAGAATGTCTGTATATTAGCAAATTCAAATCTCCTCTGGATGAAAACGTATCTCTGTCAAAATCTTTTGGATGCGGTTTATGTGACAAACTGTTTGAAATAGAAAAGGAATTTCTAGAGCATTGTTCCAGCCATCGATTTTCTCCACCTAACGACTTAGTTGCTGACCTGTGCTGCAATATGATTCCACATACAGAAGAAAAGATGCTATAGAATGCTGGGATACATACATACATGAATAGTTACTTCAATTCAGAACACTTAGATAGTATACGCATTCTGATGTAGAGAATCCGAAGGTTCCTCCCCAGAGGCACCACATATCTTTAAGACTGTAGCATTGCTGAAAATGAAATTTTATTCTATAGTTACTAAGGCACAGTAAAGTCTTTCGTTCTGGGTTTCACAACTTGGTAATTTTATTGTTAAGTGTTAAATTTAGTTGCACAAATACTTCTGCTGGACTAAATATTTAACAGAGCGGGTTAACTATTTCATTTTGTGAGACTGTTTTAGACTATTGAAGCTTAGCCTATTGTCGTTGCATTCATGATGTATTAAATAATAAAATTAATGAGGTTATTCTACTTAGATTAAGAGTTGGACGTTATGTTTGCTCATTTAAAAAAATGTGTAATCCTGTTTGTCATGTGTATTTGTTATTTTCACTCATTGATAATTTTTATGATACCCATAGTTCTGTTCATAGTCTCTAAATAACTTCTAAGAGCTCTCCATGCCGTAAATTGCACATACTTACATGCCTCTAGCTTGAATTTATTTGCTTAATACACTGAAATGTTATACCTTACATTCCACCTTACTGTACATTCACCTGTTCCGTCTAATATTAACTGGATTTTATCCTTGTACGAAACTAATTAACTAACTTAAGCAGCAAGTAGAGTAGTTTAGTTCAAGAGTAAATATTTCATTGGTATATGAGACATGTAGTGCAAGTTCACAATCGAAACCGTGTTGAGTTTAAGATTCTGATCCTTACGCATTATTCTCTAGTGGCAAGTCTCAAAGACTTTGCTTCTCAGTTTGATATAAAAATGATTGATTTCAGGCTTCGATGTTATTCAGCATTACGTCAACAAAATAGAATTTTCGACAATTGTATCAAAGTCGTTAGAATGGCTTAACAAGAAGATTCATGTGATGACATTTCAATTATAGTGCTTTCCGTGCTTAATACTAAAGGTAATAAGTAACTATTAAACCAATTTATGGGTAAATTTGTAAGGTTTAAACTTGTAACCTAGTTTCCCCAGTTACTGATATCGTTTGCTGACATTTTACCTGATCTTTTCTGTTGTTTGCAATTAATATAATTTCATATTTAATTTTCGAGTCCTTAGACAGGTTAGTAAAACTTGTTGACAGTAGTGGCAGCGAGATAAAGGAGGGAGCCGAATTCGTCGATGGAATTAGAGGGTTTGAAGGAGTAGGCGGACGAAGTGGTAGGGCGATGTGAGTATATGTTGGGGGAAAGTTGAAGAGTTGTGGAGGAGCATTCAAACTAGCGGAGGGTTTGGCGAGAGGAATTTAGAACGACAGCCGGTTCGCGGACCAAGAAGGCGGTGCCGCCACCAGAGGTTTTAGGAAGAGGTGATTACGAGGAAAGCTTTGCAAGGAGTAGCCACTAGCCAAAAGAAATGCAGTCAGAGAGAGATGAGAGCTAGAGGACGAAGTGCAGATCCAGGTTTCTTGAAGGGCGTTGAGATCGGTAGACGACCACAGGTGACAAGATCACTAAGGGTAAATTGAGTTTTTTGGGTTGAGAAATTCAGTCTTGTTGTCAAGACCTTAAACCTTAAGACCTTGAACCTCAAGACCAAGACCAAGACTTTGAACCTCAGGACCAAGACCTTGAACCTCAAGACCAAGACCAAGACTTTGAAACTCAAGACCAAAACTGAGAACAAAAAACACAACCATATCCAGATATCTATTCCCTACTAACAAAATTTCAAGTCGGACTACTCGCTATTTTAATTACAACACGAATCTTTTAGTTTATTCAAACAAAACAACTCCAAATGCAGACTGCAGAGAATTCCCAATTTGTATTTACAAAAGTCCTTCGTGCCAAATGTTATTCCAAATGCCTGTTGCATTTTATAAAAACCAATTCGCTCAGACTTTTCTGACCAAGACCAGTGGGGCCTCATAAAAATTCTGCCAAAAATCCTTTGAAAAATACGTTCTATAGTGCTGAATTCACTGGCACACAGAGCAGCTTTTAAAAAACGGATATAGCCTAAATGTAGGCTACAAATTGTTAGTCTGTTTTGAAGTCATTCCATGGTAGATAACCGGAGGTCAACATAAATGTCAAAAGCAACAGTAAAGCCTCAATCACACCGTGTAAATACTAAAGCAATTGTGTTAGTAATTATTGGATAAATTATTAAAATCCTTACGTTTTGTTAAATGACTGTTCATAATATTATTGTCAAAAGTCTTGGTCTTGGTCTTGCAAAACCAAGACCAAGACTTTGAACCTCAAGACCAAGACCAAGACTTTTGGTCTCAAGACCAAGACTTTTAAAAACGAACTCGAGTGCGCTCGAGACCAAGACCTCAATTGGTCTCGAGGACAACAAGACTGGAGAAATTACCGAATATTGCAATCACACCATAAAACACAGTCCGTCCTTACAGAATAATATCAATTCGAACTTATTTGAAACTATAATCGTCCTCTTTTACACGCATTTCACTGCATTGGTCATTTCCAGAAGAGGCGTGATTAAACATGGTCAACTGGTGAAATCAGACAAGGAACACAAACAATGATTCCGTGGCTATTTATCCAAATTACATTTCATAACCATGTTGCAGCCACCTAGGTTCAGAGCAAATATTACGACTTAAACAGAAACTGACAATGTTTACAGAAAGGTGGCATAGAAGTCATGGACTAGGAAAGCAAGGTATTGACTTGTACTGCGTTTAACCTAATTGTCTAAGTTTCGAATACACCTACAGACACTTGAACCTCATCTAAACAATTGGGTAAACAATGTGTTAGCTGCTAAAATTATCAGCACCGCTGCACTTCGGGCAGGACTAATGGTGGCACAGTAGTACGTCCTTTACATTTGTCGGAATAATGCGGGGCGTGGTGGCTCAGTGGCAGGCCTAAGTTCGGCGCCTTGTGACCGGAGGGTTGAAGGTTCGAATCCCACTCTAGCCGCTGCGTACGTACCTTGGGCAAGTCTTCACTCGCAATTGCTCGTGGCGCTGCGGAGTGAAAATTCCGGCACGGTATCAAATGCTGCAGTCGGGACCGCCTCTGAGTAGTAGTAGACTTCGAGAGGCGCTATAGAAATATCCGGAATAAAATAAAATGGCATTATCATATCATCCCAGTCTGACTTTGTTATTTTAAGTACCGGTACACATGCATGCCTATATAGATCCTCTTCAAAGACATCAGAGATGCTATCGATTTGACTATCAAGACTACGGTCGAATAAAATGGCTTTCAAGCACTTGTGCAATGGAGGCATAGAAGGGAAAAGAGGCTCATATGTCAAGATTGCGTTGACCATCAAAGCCAAACTGATATCTTGCATCTGCTTATATGGTCCTTGAAATAGACACGTTCTGTTATCAAAAGACCCGATTCTATGTTGTGGCCAGAGAAGAAGAATAAACGGGACTGGATTGTAAAAGGCATAGATGTGTCTTTCGCATGAGGACGAACTATTACGCTACTGTGAGGCAAAAGACAGTTATATTGATCATCAGATCCAGTGTATAGCTGAAACCGCTGCCTAGCTACCCATATCAACACACCTCATTCGAACGATTAGCAGCCTCTTTCTGCCTCTGTTAAGAGGCTCTATCAAGAGGCAGAATACAGATTCAATGCTGCAATATAATATGATCCACCTGAATAAATGAAAGTCATGGTGTATCGAATAGCATGCGTGGCTTGTATTCAGCTTCCATTCAAAGATGATTCGGTCATTTGTAATTGCAGTGTATTTTATGAATGTTGTTACTCGTGGTGAAAGCCTTCCAACGTTGTATCTAAAGAGGGTTTTGTATTTCATACTTTAATACCTCAATTTCAAAGTAGTATGGTCTTAATGTCCGTTGACTACAAGAGCCACATACTGGTAAGTGCTTCATATTGTCGCTCGCTCTCTGTCAACAGGAGCTCCAACTACACTCGTGCATAATTTCGTCACAGTTCGTCTCGACCATTGCCTATCCCTTACTCTGGCCTCCCGTCTGCTCGCCGAAACTGCCATGACCGCATCATGTGCTCTGCTGCTCACCCTATTGGCCAAATACCCTATTTTGGCCACGTGTCATACTAAGTGCTGGAGGTCCTGCATTGGCTCCCTATCCGACAGCGCATAGAGTATAGGATCACCTCCTTGGGTTGGCGGTGTCAGCTGGCTGGATCTAGCTCAATCTTACTTGCCAGACCTCTTCTGGCCTGTATACCCCGTGATCGATCGAGTCAGTCGGTCAAGTCGATCGATACTCGGCCAAGTCGAGTCGGTCGAAAAATCTTCGACTCGATCAACTTGCAAGTCGAGTCGATGTTTTGACAAGTCGATCGTTGTTTCCTCGACTCGACTCGACTATGAAGTATTTTCTTACTATTTTTGAGGCTACTTCACAAAATACCCACATGATGTGATGAGGTCATGCTTTGTAAACGCACAACTACCGTATTAACCTGATTTGAACTTCAGTGCAAATTATGAGCCTTTTGGTGATTTCGTATAGTGGAAGCTGCGAATACTTTTTCACAGTTTTACGGTGAAAATGGAAAGATTAAGATGCGTTAAAAATGCGCAAGTTTCAGGAAATTTCAGCTCTGCTGTCAGTTATAACGACGATTTCAAAACGCTCGAATGTCTTTATGTTAGGACGGGACTGAATACTTCGATTTTGGTCAAGAGCAGTGACTCGGAAAGTGTCTAAAAGTTGGGTGAGCTAACCTCAGCCAAGTAGGTTACAGACCTAAGATGGATAAAATTATACATTATATCCGATGTAACCAATAAGAATATTTCGTCATTTTTTACAATCAGTGGAAAAGTTTTTTATAGGGCCTACATGGCCTACATATTCATGAAATGAAACGCGTCTTGATATAGCACAATAAGTCAATAACTACTTTAGCAAGCATCAAATACAAAGCGCCAGCCAAAAGTTGTGTGAGCATGCTTCTGCCTCGGCGCTACAGAGCCAAAACTTGTGCGAGCATTGGCACCTTTGGCTACCGGTCCCATGGCTAAGAGATACAGTTAAAGTCGACAAATTCGACCAAGTCGATCGTTTATTTGCCAAGTCGATCATGGCGACGAGAGGTCGACTAGTCGACATAGTCGATCGAGTCGAGCGTCGGCCGAGCCAAGTCGATCGTAGCAGTTCGACTCGATCGATCACGGGGTATACTGGCCTGTGTCGGCATCTCGAACTGCTCGCATCCACCGTTCGGCGGCGAGGGTGCTCTCAGTTCCGTTTGCCCCTGCTGACATCATGCAAACCCGCGCCTTAATAATGTAGTGTAAATCTCCGAGCACCTGTTGCTTGAAGCTCGCCTGTGTTGAGAGGCCTTCTTCATGGTGACAATGCTTTGCATTCTCCAGATTATAACGCAAAGCACTGTCACCACGAAGAAGTCCTCTCAACATTGTCCTTCATCCTCTTTTTTCACCGACTGCCCTGTGCCATTATGACCTGCGCCCAATTTCAAACTCCCTGCCAAAGACGATCGTAGGCCTAACTATATCCCTCGAATTCTCTACATCTATATAAATAAAGAGCAGACTCTGTCTGTCTGTCTGTCTGTCTGTCACAGCGATGTTTGACCGCAATGCATTTCTACAGCTTTGGACCTTTTCACTCCAAACCTCACTACTGTCTCGGGGTGGGCATTACACACCCAGCGGTCGGCTTCGCGTCACCCATTTTCACCGCTACCATGGTGTCCCGGGCCAAAACCTACCCGGGCAATGCATTAGCTGGTAAAAAAACTTACACTCAACCTATTTTCACTCGCCAGACGGCGCCGCCGGGTTAAGCAGCCACAGTACGGATTCGCTAAAGGGATTGAAACTTTCACTGAACTAAACCCAGCCAACGCCGGGTTAAGCAATGTTTTGTTGCTTATTCGCTAGAGGGATTGAAACACCCAAAACGCGGGTTAAACAGCTTCGCGTCCCCCGTTTTCACCGCTACCATGGTGTCGCGGCCCAAAACCTCCGAAACCCGGGCAACGCCGGGTTCACCTGCTAGTACGTTAATAAGTTAGCATGTTAGCATGCTGGTACAGACAACACTTTCAACATCTTCCGGGGGCGAAAAGTCATAGAATCGTCAACGGGATACGGAAATTTCGCCCCCGGAAGAATCGTCCCCGAAAGATTCGCCCCCGACATTTCGCCCCCGGGAAGATTCGCTCCCGGATGAAGATGTAACTAAGACTAGAAGCGGGATCTATGATGAAACTGTAACTAACACAGTTCAAACCAGAAGCTGGATCTATGACAGGGCATTTTTTAGCATGTTGACTGGTGGGGAAATTCCCCAACAGCCCTCTCGAATTCCCCACCAGTCCTTGCCCTTTTCCCCACCAGTGAATTTTGCCCTTTTTAGTCGCAAATAATTATTTTGTCATTGTGTCACCTTATGCATATGAAATACTGTAAATGCAAACCACAGCAAACATGAAATCTTTATAATTTATATTTCTTTGGTCACCAATAGTCTGCCACAGTAGACGTGAAATCTTTGAAACTTATACTTCTTTGGTCACTAGACGTAGTCTGCTCTTGGCTGTTGTTTACGTCTTCGGTGTGTTGATATTTCTAATTTTATCATTTAAAAGCGATAACTAAACATAAACTTAAACCGTAAAACTGAATTTTGGTTAGTGGTTACGCTAAAGCTAATCTCTAGGAATTGAGATTTATCCAATTTACGCAAGACAAGAATAATATTGGTTAAATTACCAGCATGCTGAGTACAGAAAGAACTAAGAAACGCAAAGCAGATTTGATTTTGGATAGCGCTAAGCAGGGCCTATTTTAGCTGTATAACTAGTGGGACAAATGTCCCAGTAGTCTTAAGATTTGTCCCAGTAGTGAGGCTGATTTGTCCCAGACAATGTATGTTTAAACTGTAACTAGTGGGACAAATGTTGGATGAGTTTTAAGAGTTGTCCCAGCGGTAAAACGAGAATTAGTAAAATGCGTCGTGGTTTCTGAATAAAGTCATGAAATTCCCAAAAAAGGTCATCAACTTTTTCAGAGACCAGTTGCAAAGGTCATCAAGTAGACCCATGGCCGACTTTTTCCCAGTAGTCTAAATCTCTTACAATATGCACTGGCGCTAAGAAATGTCCAAAGCTTTGAGATTTATTTGACCAAACTCGACATCAAACAATTACAACCAGTCTGACAACAACCAATCAGGCAACAACAGTTTGGCCTACTCACTTTTAACCTGTGCAAGTCAAGAATCAAGTCAATCGTTAACTGTTGGGAGTCAGGCAGCAAGCGAATGCAAATCGTCAATTGTAGCAAATGATGCTGCAAATGCAGCAAGTCAATCGTCAATGATTTTGTGAGTCTGGTTGCTATTCCATCGTCAAGTAGGCCTAAGTCTTCAACACGTGTCAACGAACTTATTCAACTTATCGAAGCAGGTTTGTCAACCAAGCCTAGTCAACCGACAAGTTTGACATCAGTTAAGCGATGTAAAGTTCAGAACAAAAGAAACAGTGTTTCTTTTTACAAAGGAATAAACCTAGACTTAAATAGTTTATTAAACAACAACAACGAACTAGAGATATTTGAGGTTACTAAAGATTCAAAGAAGCGTGTGCATGTGTCTTGTAAATTGTATCGTCAGTAGGCCTACACCAATGGGGCCAAAAAGTATTTGAGAAACGACACTGTGCCCATCGCAGTAGGTGTCAGAGCTGATGGTGAAGATCGTTTAAAGTTAGTAGTAGATCATTTGCAATCTGAAGCACACAATGCCTGTCAACCCAATCCTTCCGTTGACAATCCTTCTTACTAAGTCCTTGTTCTCTTCGTACTTAACGCCTATTTAACGTTCACCTTTTGAACACTAATTCTACGTATAAGTATAACCTGAATTAATCAGCAACACAGTTTCATATCTTTTCAGTTTAATAAGAAACAAACAGACAGAACTCAATTCGATTACAACTCAACTAGTCAGCCACACTACTACAGCGAACACACGAATTCAAACTTCTTCTCTAGTCAGCATAATTCTTCGCGCCTCTTGACACACCTGTCTTCTGTGCGCATAAGCGAACTCTAATAATATACATATAGCGCGCCGCTGCCGATATCGGCCGGCCGCGGGTGTCACTAAGACTAAACGTTATACATCTATCATATATACATATACACGTGAAACTAAAGTAAGCGCACTAAATATATACGCTAAATATCTCGCACTGCAAAACTGTACACAAAACACAGTTCACATTACCTCCTTCCTTTTTCTGGAATTGTCTCTTTGTGCCGTCGGCTCTAGGAGCCCTAGCGATCGTCATGCCACACAGTCTCCGTTGCCGTCTTGCTACTTCTCCCAGTAGCCCTTGAGTCGCGCTTTGGCCTGGGAGTCCCACCTCAGCGCTCCGGCCTGGGAGTCCCTCCATCCGCGACCATCGGCGTGGTTTGGTGTGTGGCATGACGATTTTCTTGGCATGATTAACAGGGGTGGTTTGCCATTGCCTTCCCCTGGTTTTGCCTGCCGTGCCCGTTCGTTCCCCCTCCTAGGAAGAGTACTTCCTAGGAAGGGTACTAACGGTCCGCACCACGAGAAGGTGGGCACGGAGGACTTTGGTTCACCAGCCCAGGTCGGATCCGAGTCTACGCTCATCAGAGTCGTCGGTCAGGTCGCCTCCCTGCTTTACTCTGTACCAGAGTGACTGGTGAACCTTTGCGGAATTGAGCAAATTAAATTTCAAAATTTGCGAAATTACCAAAATACATGAAACATACATATATATCTAACTAATTAATGAACAGTCTTACGATTACTTATAACCTTGACAAACAATCAGCAATAATATTCAATCTGCCCTTCTTGTACTTCACCTCAACATCAAAAGTTTGTAAGGCTAACGCCCAACGCACAAGTTTAGCAGACTTAGACATTGACTCAGTCAAATATGTTTCACTTAATCCACCGTGAGTTTATATCCACCGTGAGTATTTATCCACCGTTAGTATTTATCCACCGTGAGTATTTATCCACCGTGAGTATTTATCCACCGTGAGTTCTTACTCACCGTGAGTTCTTATTCACCGTGAGTTCTTATCCACCGTGAGTTCTTATCCACCGTGAGTTCTTATCCATCCCGCCGCTGCCACCAATAATGTCAACCCAATCCTTCCGTTGACAATCCTTCTTGCTTAAATCCTTGTTCTCTTCGTACTTAACGCCTATTTAACGTTCACCTTTTGAACACTAATTCTACGTATAAGTATAACCTGAATTAATCAGCAACACAGTTTAATATCTTTTCGTTTAATAAGAAACAAACAGACAGAACTCAATTCGATTACAACTCAACTAGTCAGCCACACTACTACAGCGAACACACTCGAATTCAAACTTCTCCTCTAGTCAGCATAATTCTTCGCGCCTCTTGACACACCTGTCTTCTGTGCGCATAAGCGAACTCTAATAATATACATATAGCGCGCCGCTGCCGATATCGGCCGGCCGCGCGTGTCACTAAGACTAAACGTTATACACCTATCATATATACATATACACGTGAAACTAAAGTAAGCGCACTAAATATATACGCTAAATATCTCGCACTGCAAAACTGTACACAAAACACAGTTCACAATGCCATTAACGATCTAGATAAACTGCATAAGGAATGGGAGAAGGGTAGCGGTAAGCATCCTTGGCTTAAAATCTTGAAACTCATAAAGCCACATATTTTCGTACATCGAAGAATAAGACGAAGATGCTGCATTCTGAGCTCAAAGATGCCAACCAGTTTCCTCGACATCATGAAGTACGTTTCGATCAGCATCAGGTACAATTGATGCGATAGCCTGATAATTGAGTAACATTCATGGCTGCCAGGCTGTGCGGAATAAACTAGAGCAAAATGGGGACCGTAAAGAGAAGGCTGAAGCTTGAGGTTTCACAATGACTTGGAGTGACAGACAAATTTGGGATCTATGATGAAAATGTAACTAAGGCTAATACAGTTCAAACCAGAAGCTGGATCTATGATGAAAATGTAACTAAGACTAGAAGCTGGATTAACGATGAATCTTCCTGGGGCGAAAGTTCCGGGGGGCGAAATATAATAATAATAATATTTATTCTTTAATTAAGCGCCTGCAAACGCACTGCGCTGTACATGTACATGTTATGCGATAAACCTTAACTACTAACACAACAGACAGCCTGCAATACACGGCGCAAATTGCAGCCTACAAAGCATGTCCGCCTATGGGACTCGATCTCTGTACCTCTCGAACCTCTACGCCAGATGTTATCCAACGCGCTATCGGGCCCCCAAAATGTTGGGGGCGAATCTTCCGGGGGCGAATCTTCCGGGGGCGAAAAGTTCTAGAACCCTGTCAACTGTTAAACATAATTCTAATTTAATCCGTAAGGCACATTTCCAGTATTTGCGCCTGTTAAACCTCATCAGAACTTATGCGAAGCGTTTTTATTTATGATGATTTACCGTTACTACGCTTGCAACCGGTCGCTGATCCACTTATGCGTCATTTCCACGGATTGAGCTTATTTATTTTTGCGTAAATGCAGAATTTTCTCAGTAGCCTCAAGCATGTTCGAATTTTCAGGCGCAAGGTTTGCGTACCGGACTTATTCGTTGTTTCTAGAATTTTGTTCGTTTAGAAGGTATTCTATTCGCATTTCGCATCGTCCTAGATGACAGCGTCAGGCCCATCCCTCGTGTCGTGCGGTCGAGTCTGGAATACACGGACCGTATGTGCCGTCTACAGTCGGGTATTTTCGTATTGGCTGAGGACGACCGATTATAGATATGACCTCGACTGTTGGTAACTCTTGGCGCTTCAATCTACCAACCGACAGGCGATGAAAGCCTGTTCAGCGTAGAAATGGCGCATCTACAAATAGCCGGACATAGGTCACCTTGCACCAATGAGGGGATTGCACGGCGGTAGAGTCAATGCGTGCTGTTAGTAAAGTCATTTGTCGTCGCTCCTACGTGTATAGCTATCGACGCAACTTGGTCCATGGACTCTGAACACGATTCTATTCTTCAACTGTTGACGGAAATCCATTGTTTGGGGTCCACGTGCATGCGCCAACCCACCCCTCGCAATTCTTTTAGTTTACCGTCTTTGCTTTGGTAACTGATGTTATCGCAGTTCTTAATGACAATTAACGTCAGGTAGGCTAGTGCAGTTATTCTTTTCGAGTAACGCTATAGTTTTGCTCTTAGAGTGGCGCCATATAAAATGATCATGTGCATTTGCAATACCATTACCAATAACAACTAGCATTGTCATTAGCCTAATGAGCTAGTTAATTAAACAGGTAGGCCTATACATGGGGCTTATTTGTTCATAGGACATTAAAGAAACTGTACTGCTGCGACAAGCGAATTCACGTCAGAAAAGATTCCATAGTTTGTACACCCTCGGTAAAGCAAATTATTACTTTTACATAGCGCGTGGTAGGGAAACTTTGTAAGCCATGTTTGTACCGGACAACATAAAACTGTGGACGATGCTTTGTTTGACATAAAAGCGACTTAATTCATTGTCAATCGCCTCATTTACATATAATAGCCTTCGTTTCTTCTTCTTCTTCTTCTTCTCTCTCTCTCTCTCTCTCTCTCTCTCTCTCTCTCTCTCTCTCTCTCTCTCTCTCTCTCTCTCTCTCTCTCTCTCTCTCTCTCTCTCTCTCTCTCTCTCTCTCTGTCTGTCTCTCTCTCTCTCTCGCCTAGCCATTTCCACCGTATTCATGCTACCAGCGTCTCTATTATAGTCTTGTCTCCAGGCTGTAGGCTATGTAGTCGGAAATTCAGTAGGCGCTTCCTAGGCTCCTCCTCTCGTGTCCATGTATTACTCGATGAGTAGTGCAATTCAAATATTCAGTGTTTTATGTCCGTTTTGCAGTAACGATTTATTTCGAAGGCACATTTGTTACGCAGCTAAGAGTGAATATAAAATCAGGTGCGGAAACGGAAGTTTAGAGTTGCACTGCATCCAGAGCGCGATCAACAGGTAAGTCACATGATTGCATATCTCGCGTTACAAGATCCTTTTAACTTTCTACCAGAATAAGATTAGAATCCAAGATTGTCTCCAGAAACAACTTTTCTAATTCTACTAAAGCGGTTGCATATTACGTTTGGGCTGGCTGGAAATTTTCTCGAGTGCATTAGCTCTTTTCTCTGCGGGCGTTCTCTCAGGGTGGATCATGGCTCGACTAGGTCTGGGAGGGGGTCCCTGCCCTGTATGGTCTCCCACAGGGTCCGTCCATGGCCGCCTACTGTACATTATATACATCTCTGGCCTTGCCCCGCACCTTTCGGAACATGATGCCTTAGCCCAGCTTTATGCAGATGACACGCAGGCATGCATGCCTGGCGCACCACACGGCACTGCTTCTGCTGACGTGGCTATGGACCAGATACAGTCTGATTTGGAGATGTGGATGACGTCAAACCGGCTCTTGTAAGACTAAATTCATGTGACGGGGTACTCGTCAGCAATTGACTAAGCTGAGCCTTCCACTATCTCCGCGGAGTTTCCTGGCTTGAAGGAAAAGAGTAGGACGTGCTGCATAATAATTAAAGCAACATTACTTGTAATAATAATAATAATAATAATAATAATAATAATAATAATAATAATAATAATAATAATAATAATAATAATAATAATAATAATAATAATAATAATAATAATAATAATAGTAATAATAATAATAATCTTCGTTTAATATCTTCAAACTGACAATTACGCAGTATGATTACAAATCAATATGAACGGACGATAACAAGTTATTACAGGAGTCGAATTTAACTGTACACGGCAGCCATGCAAGGCGCCCATCAGGTCCTACATCTCATTTTATCAAACGCGCCATCTCGCGAATGAAAGGCTCAGTGGACCTAAATTTGGGGAGGTAGCGGGAAGCGATCCCGCTACCGCTTGCTCTTCACGCCAGTGATGTTACCACTACTCTATGGACTAATGTGTCTAATAATTGCAGGGAGGAGTGGAGGAAAGTTGAAGGCCGGCCAATTCAAATAGCTAACCTGGCAGGCCACTGAGGGGATGGTTCCGGGGAATGGGCTGTGAATATCTGAACGGATGGATAATACGGATATTAGTTAACTTTTACAGAAAACTTTGATATTAAAGTTTATGTAGATGTAGGCCTACTATAGCTGAAAAGAACAAAGCTACACTAGGAATTAGCATTAAAATTGCTAAAAATTCAAGTTAATCTAATTAACATGGAAACATGTAAAATCACTACAACTTAGGCCTACTGCAACTGAAATTCTAATATATTAAAGTCTTCTTAAAATTTCGCTCTTTTTCGCCACTTCAGTTTTTCTTTTTCAGAACTTAACTGACATAAAACATCTTTCATGCTTCCAAATGATCTTGAGTCATTGACTTTCTTGACGGTTTTTTAAATAATATTTTGACGTTTATGAGACAAAAAAGAATTGCTGAATAAGCCTTTTTGCTTATTGCTGAATAAGCCTTCGAAAACAGAGTGTATGGCAGCGGAACTTCTTAGCAACATGAAACTTATTTAAAACTATAATCGTCTTCTTTTACTCGCATTTCACTGCATTGGCCATTTCCAGAAGATGCGTTCAACTGGTGAAAGCAGTCAAGGAACACAATGATTCCGTTACTATTTATCCAAATTACTTTTCATAACCATGTTGCAGCCACTTAGGTTCAGAGCAAAAATTACGATTCAAAACAGAAACTGACAATGTTTACAGAAAGGTGGCATAGAAGTCATGGACTAGGAAAGCGAGCATTTGATTTGTACTGCGTTTAACCTAATTGTCTAAGTTTCGAATCCATCTACAGCAGGGGTGGAAAACATTTTGGCACATGGGGCCACATTAAACGCCAAAAAACTGGGAGGGCCGGATAACAAATTTGTAAGTTTTAATAACGACTCACATGAAAAGAAGTTTAGTTATTTATAATAATTATATGAAATACACTTTGGCTGTTACTAATGACAGGTGTGCGACTGTGAACATGCATGCATTTAATTAACAAGTTTCCCATAATCCGGAGTGATGTGGTTGCAATTCACAGTTTGAGTTCAAGTTTAGATCACTTAAATGAGACCTGTACTAGGACTTGTTTATCTTCATAGTTAAAAATCCTTGTTGACAGATGTAATTGGATGCGACCAGTGTGATTCTCCTTACAGATTTTATTTTAGTTATAGTTACAGTTATAGTTAATGGTTTTTCATTTTAGTTATAGTTACAGTTATAGTAAGTATTATTTTTTAGTTATAGTTATAGTTATAGTTACTGGACTTTTATTTTAGTTAATTTTAGTTAGTACATAGTTACAAGTGGCCTCAATGGCGCTCCTCCTTGTCCATATACATCGTTTAATTATGTCAAAAGATTTTAGGCAGTTTTTGTTCTCCTCCCCTTGTCAACAGCTGTCAAACATTCAAGGAACCCCTAACAAAATTATGTCAAAGAAAATTACCTCACCCTCAGAAAATTTCTATGGCTCTGCCAAATTTAAAAACAACTGAAATTGCCAAAAAACAAAACGTTGTTATTCAGATTTTAGTTTGATACCTAGTGGCTAGCCTACGTACAATGCATGTGTAGGCCTAATCACTGTCTGTCACAGATATTTTAATGGATTTTTCTCATTAAAAAATACAATCTCGTTTTCCTTTAAATGTGTACTCAATTTGATTTTTATTATGAACATTTCTAATTTGAACATGATAACTTTTATATAATATTCTTTTTAACATAGAAAATTAAAATCAAAACAAGTTTCTCACTCTAATAGGCCTAAAATTAACAACTGAAAGAAAAATCATCTTTCCATCAAAAAGAAACTCGAAATATTAGATTTTCGAAAAGAAACCAGCATATTCGGAAAGAGAATATGCAGCACATTTTCTCATTTTATCTCGGAACAATAAATAGGATAATTTAAAACGAATAAAATATCGCGTTTTATTAAATTCGCCATGATTATCGGTATTGCACTTTTTTATTTCATTAACGAAAATAGCGATGTGTTTTCGTTAGTGTTATTTTCGTTATAGTTATAGTTATAGTTAATGATATTTTTTAGTTACAGTTATAGTTATCGTTAACGAAATCATTTTTGGTTCGTTAACGAACATTTTCGTTATCGTTAACGTTAACGAGAATCACACTGGATGCGACTAACACAAACATTTTTAAAGCAAAAGTTTGTAGATTTGAGAATTTTTCCTTCCTGAGTGAAGAAGAGAATGAGATCAAGTCTGATCACTTGAGCAGTTCTTTGAGAGCGATATCACTTTGCGGGTCGGTTAACTCTAGCTGACGTTTGGTATAAAACTATATGAGCTAATTGTCAATGTCAAATGAGTACGGTATAATAAGCACAGCAAATTCAGTCTCAACTGATTTAAACTCCACAAATCATCTGGAGAACTCTTTTGTCAAACTTGACAGCTGAAGGCTATATTATTACTCGCCTGCAGTTTGCAACTGCAGGGTAGGAAAGTTCCAGTAGTTTTGTTCTTCATCTGCTTTGAACGCAGCATTAGCTTTACTTGAACGGATTTCACTGCTGCATATACAGATCATGTGCAAGGACCTCTGCAGGGAAGTGGGGCAGATCGGCAGAGTTAATACATAGTGTTATTAATAAAGACGAGACCGGAATAGTAAGCAAGAGTAAAACGCCACTTGAGTAAAACGAAGAAAACTTCTCGCGTTCCGAATTTTTCAAAAATTTTCTGAAGAATTGTGGGGGCCTGATAAAAAGTGTTGGCGGGCCGTAGTTTGCCCACCTTGATCTACAGACACTTGAACCTCATTTAAAGTGGCTAAATTATCAGCACCGCTGCACTTCGGGCAGAACTAATGATGGCACAGTCATGCGTTCTTTACACTTGTCGGAATAAGACAAAAACTGGCATTATTATATCACCCCAGTCTGACTTGTTATTGTAAGTACACATGTATATAGATCCTCTTCATAGACATCAGAGATGCTATCGATTTGACTATCAAGACTACGATCGAATAAAATGGTTTTCAAGCACTTGTGCAATGGAGGCATGGTGAGTAAAAGAGGCTCAAATGTCAAGATTGTATGGCGGTCTTTACCAGAATCAGAGTGGTCCATCAAAGCCAAACTGATATCTTGCATCTGCTTAAATGGTCCTTGAAATAGACACGTTCTGTTATCAAAAGATTCGATTCTATGTTGTGGCCAGAGAAGAAGAATAAGCGTGACTGGATTGTAAGAGGCACAGATGTGCCTCTCGCATGATGACGAACTATTATGCTACTGTGAGGCAAAGAACAGTTATATTGATCATCAGACCCAGTGTTTAGCTGAAGCCGCTGCCTAGCAACCCATATCAACATGACTCATTCGAACGATTAGCAGCCTCTTTCTGCCTCTGATAAGAGGCTCTATCAAGAGGCAGAATACAGATTCAATGCTGCAATATAATATGATCCACCTGAATAAATGAAAGTCATGGTGTATCGAATAGCATGCGTGGCTTGTATTCAGCTTCCATTCAAAGATGATTCGGTCATTTGTAATTGCAGTGTATTTTATGAATGTTGTTACTCGTGGTGAAAGCCTTCCAATGTTGTATCTAAAGAGGGTTTTGTATTTCATACTTGAATGCATCAATTTCAAAGTAGTATGGTCTTAATGTTCGTTGACTACAAGAGCCACATACTGGTAAATGCTTCGTACTGTCGCTCGCTCTCTGTTAACAGGAGCTCCAACTACACTCGTGCATTCTTTCGTCACAGTTCGTCTCGACCATTGCCTATCCCTTACTCTGGCCTCCCGTCCTCACGCCTAAACTGTCTTGACCGCATCTTGCACTCTACTGCTCACCCTATTGGCCAAATACCCTATTTTGGCCACGTGTTATACTAAGTGATTAGAGCTATTTCAGCTGAACGCTGACCAATAAGCTCTACGGTTAGACACCAAAACCACCTTACCAGGTTGAATAGTGCTTGAGAGTTAGACAATTTTAGCTCCCGGCGGCCATCTTGGACGCCATCTTGAAATGATACATTAAGTGATTAAAGTTATATTTTAACTGAACGCTGAGCAATAAAACCTACGGTTAGACATCAAAATCACCTTTCTGGGTTGAATAGTGTCTGAGCTATAGGCAATATTAGCTCCCGGCAGCCATCTTGGCGGTTCCGGTCCGCTATTCCGGGGGTCGGCCATTCCGGGGCCCACTATTCCGGGGGTCCGCTATTCCGGGGGTCCGCTATTCCGGGTATCCGCCGGAATTTACATACTTAAACATACATACATATATACATGCATACATAAATATATACATACTTCCATACATAAATACATACAAATACACACGTACATACATACATACA
>OY744611.1:1379529-1417029 GCA_963556255.1 Allolobophora icterica | reverse complement strand
GTTTCTCTCCAGAATGGGTTCTCATGTGACGATTCAGAATACTGCCTTCAGCAAATGACTTCTGACATACCTGACATTTGTATGGTGTTTCTCCAGTATGGGTTCTCATATGGTTCTTCAGAGAGGCTAATTGAGCAAATGACTTTTGACACAACTGACATTTGTATGGTTTCTTTCCAGTATGGGTTCTCATGTGACAATTCAGAGTACCGAGTTCAGCAAATGACTTCTGACAAATCTGGCATTTGTATGGTCTTTCTCCAGTATGGGTTCTCATATGGTTCTCCAGAGAGGATCTTTGAGCAAATAATTTTTGACACAACTGACATTGATATGGTTTCTCTCCAGTATGGGTTCTCATGTGACAATTCAGAGCACTGCTTCTAGCAAATGATTTCTGACATAACTGACAATTGTATCGTTTCTCTCCAGTATGAATTGTCATGTGACGATTCAAAGTATTGCCTTCAGCAAATGATTTCTGACATACCCGACATTTGTATGGTTTCTCTCCAGTATGGATCCTCATGTGATAATTCAGACGACTGCCTTTAGCAAATGATTTTTGACATAAATGACATTTGTATGGTTTCTCTCCAGTATGAATTGTCAGGTGACAATTCAGAGTTCTGCCGTCAGCAACTAATTTCTGACATTCCTGACAGTTGTGAGGTTTCTCTTCAGTATGAGTCTGAGAACTCATGTGACGATTTAGAGAAAAAGAATTTGCCAGAAACGGTTTTACATCCTCAGCTGATTCAAATTTGTCAGCTACTTCACTTTCCATATTAAGATCCTGTGGCTGTATTCCTGCATGCAGTTTGAACTGTATGGTTGAAGAATCGCTTTCGTTATCCGGTTTCTCACACATGTCCCGCCTTTCACCTGTGTGAGTTATTTTGTGTTTATTTAGATCCCCGTGTTCTCTGAATCCTTTATGACAAACCTCACAATTGTATGGTTTCTCTCCAGTATGGGTTCTCATGTGCATTTTCAGATAACTTCCTCTGGCAAATGTTTTAGAACAGACCTGACAGTTGTATGGTTTCTCTCCAGTATGAGTTCTCATGTGATGATTTAGAGTATCACGTAAGGCAAATGAGTTCAGACAAAACTGACATTTGTATGGTTTCTCTCCAGTATGAATTCTCACGTGACGATTCAGAGCACTGCCTTGAGCAAATGATTTCTGGCAAAACTGACATTTGTAGGGTTTCCCACCAGTATGAGTTTGAGAACTCATGTTACGATTCAGAGAAAAAGAATTTGCCAGAAACTGTTTTGTTGGAGAACCACTCCCGTTATGAGCTTTCCCACACAAGTCCCGCCTTTCATATGTGTGAGTTCTTTTGTGTCTGTTTAAATCTCCACCGTCTCTGAATCTTTTACCACAAACCTCACATATGTATGGTCTCTCCCCAGTATGAGTTCTCATGTGACGATTCAGAGTATCACGAAAGGCAAATGAGTTCAGACATACCTGACAGTTGTGAGGTTTCTCCCCAGTATGAGTTTGAGAACTCATGTGACGATTCAGAGAAAAAGATTCTGCCTGAAAGGGTTTTGCATGCTCAGGTGATTCAAATTTGTTAATATGAAGATTCTCTTCATGACTAATTTGCACAAAAGAATTTATAATTTCACTGGAATCGTGATGCATCTTTCTTGACAAACGTTCACTTGGTTTATCAATAACACCTGGACTCTCTCTCTCTCTCTCTCTCTCTCTCTCTCTCTCTCTCTCTCTCTCTCTCTCTCTCTCTCTCTCTCTCTCTCTCTCTCTCTCTCTCTCTCTCTCTCTCTCTCTCTCTCTCTCTCTCTCTCTCTCTCTATTTCTCTCTCTCTCATAATGCTACTGTGGCTCTCGTGCATTCCTTCGTCATCAGTAGACTTGATCACTGCAGAGCGGTACTTGTAAATCTGCCTCTTAGGCTAATTGAGACTCTTGATAGGGTTCTCCGCTCAGCGGCTCGCCTTAATGGCCACCTTCCTAAACATCTATCTGTCTCAGCCTTTGTGCGTGATGTCCTACGCTGGCTCGATGCTTTTCAGCACATCTCCAATCGACTTGCTGCACTTTTTCGCGGTGCCTACTTGGCTGAACTCCATCCTACCTGTCTGATCTTTGTTCACCTGTCTCTGACCTTGCAGCTCGTCGAACTTTCTGCTCTTCGACAAGGGGGAGCTTTGAGAGATAACTTATGAAGGCGTTGCAAAAATTGGTTACTCTGGTTTCATCGAGATTGTAAATATCAATTGCTTGGAAAGTATGACGATCAATAACTGCACATAGTTTGTCAAAGAACGAGTATACGGTTGTTGCGTTGAAACTAGTTGCTCTTGCCATACTCGTGGCTTCTGGTATCTGTATTGATTAAACGATTCACAAAATAAATCCCGAAAGCCAATCTTCACCAGCAGCAGACATAGCGGACCACTGAGGGAGAAAGTTCACACTGAAGTTAGTAGCACATTGGTAAGCAAGTTCATGTGCTTCCTTAGACGATAACCCATATTACATATCCCCAACCATCACCAAATATTTAGCAATTAATTGTTCTTGTTGGTCTGAAAATATTTTTCTGTTTGGTTTATATTCTGAATTCGGCAATGCCACATTGGCCAAACGAGCAGATTTAAGTTAATGTTGAATAATGAACGTTTTGACTTTTTCAAGACTGTCTAAGACAAGCTCCATTATAAATAACTTTCTGTCACTGCATCCATAATAATTGTTTCTTTACTAGCAGAACCGCGATCACTTTTTCGTTTATGATTTCTCATAGTCACACATAGTAATTAGGTTTGCAAAGCACAATGATTAGGTGATTAAAATATGTCCATGGTCAAAATAATTCAATTAGTACCAAATAGTGCAATGCATATAATATTAGGATATCATGTGCCATAATTGTGACGAGTATATGAACACGGTTTATCGAAACAAATGCATGGGGTTGGTTGCAACATGTTGCAACCAACCCCAATGAAAATGTTGCAACCAACCCCGAGGCACTGCAGAGACATCGTTATGGAAAATTTTGTCGACAGCGTTGTTTTTAAATAAAATGGCTAAATGCATTTTGAAGCCCAATTCCTTGTCCCAATTATGACACCAAACCACATTAAATTGATCCAAAACATTCAGCTACATTACGAAAGAAAACGAAGCCGGGAAACTTACTTTGATTGCGAAAAAAAACTTTTAATTTTTTTTATGTAGCCATTATCAACTACCTACAAACACATTAGGTCACATTGACCTAAAAGCTATTCTGTACATGTGAGGCGAGTTAATTTCACGCTGCTATTATACAGCGCTAAACTAGCGAGGGTGTTGCAACCAACCCCTGTTGCAACCAGCCCCGGTCTCCCCTAATGATAGATATTTTACCTTCAGATTAGTCGAATTCTTGCCGACAAGCTGCAGTCCACATGGTTTATTGTTAACGTCTGATCCAACTTTCACTAAACACGAACTCTTTTTCGTTTTCAGTGTTCCTTCGGAAATCTTCCTTGCAATGCGAATGGTGCAATTAAGAATTTACAGACTGACTTGGGCGACTGTTTCTCTTTCAACCCAGGTAAGCATCGTAATCGCAAGCTACACATTTATAACGCGCTTCCCTGAAGATTAGCGCAGGCACCGGCTTTTTCACGAGCGCTGCGTCGTATCAGAGGGTTTCCAGCGATAGATGTCCATAGTTCGCTTTCCATAGAGACGTGAAGAGACGCTCGTATCCTCACTCTATCCTGAGCGATTGCGCTCATATCCTCACCCTATCCTGAGCGATTGCGCTCATATCCTCACTCTATCCTGAGCGATTGCGCTCATATCCTCATTCTATCCTGAGCGATTGCGCTCATATCCTCACTCTATCCTGAGCGATTGCGCTCGTATCCTCACTCTATCCTGAGCGATTGCGCTCGTATCCTCACTCTATCCTGAGCGATTGCGCTCATATCCTCACTCTATCCTGAGCGATTGCGCTCATATCCTCATTCTATCCTGAGCGATTGCGCTCATATCCTCACTCTATCCTGAGCGATTGCGCTCATATCCTCATTCTATCCTGAGCGATTGCGCTCGTATCCTCACTCTATCCTGAGCGATTGCGCTCATATCCTCACTCTATCCTGAGCGATTGTGCTCGTATCCTCACTCTATCCTGAGCGATTGCGCTCATATCCTCAGTCTATCCTGAGCGATTGCGCTCGTATCCTCACTCTATCCTGAGCGATTGCGCTCATATCCTCATTCTATCCTGAGCGATTGCGCTCGTATCCTCACTCTATCCTGAGCGATTGCGCTCATATCCTCAGTCTATCCTGAGCGATTGCGCTCGTATCCTCACTCTATCCTGAGCGATTGCGCTCATATCCTCATTCTATCCTGAGCGATTGCGCTCGTATCCTCACTCTATCCTGAGCGATTGCGCTCATATCCTCATTCTATCCTGAGCGATTGCGCTCATATCCTCACTCTATCCTGAGCGATTGCGCTCATATCCTCATTCTATCCTGAGCGATTGCGCTCGTATCCTCACTCTATCCTGAGCGATTGCGCTCATATCCTCATTCTATCCTGAGCGATTGCGCTCGTATCCTCACTCTATCCTGAGCGATTGCGCTCGTATCCTCACTCTATCCTGAACGATTGAGCTTGTATCCTCATAATTTATATATAGCTACTTGTACAGTATTTTATCTTAACAAATCAAAATTTTCTAGAGAGTTTTAGAATGACACTAACTTGAAAATTTTCAAATGGTGAATTTCAGATGCAGCAAATTACATAACGACTCAGCCTGGAGCCACTTTTGGACTTCGCCTTGTGCTGTGGTTCAACCTGCAGTCTGATGGTTACATTATGATGTCTCCTTCTGCTGGGTTCAGGGTAGGTCTACCATGTTTAGCAATTCTACACAAAATCTCTTCACTTCCATTGTTTTCTTGTAATGCTAAGTAAATGTTTTCTTTCAATTTCTTTCTAATTGAATTTCTTGTAATTAATGGCACGCCAGCCATAAATTAATGGCCAAAGCCTCCAAATTTACCGTCTGACAATTGAAGTGTGAAATTTACTTCAGAGTTAAGAAATTTTGAAGAAAAAACTTACATCGAAATTGCCGTCAGCCGCAGTGTGATTCTCGTTAACGGTTATGGTAACGGAAATGTTCGTTAACGAACATAAACTGATTTCGTTAACGATAACTACGGTATAACTGTACCTAAAAATATCATTAACCTCGCAGTTTACCTGCAACATGCCATTAAGTGATGAGTCTTTGAAAAGAGCAATTCTCAAAACAGGGAGTGACTTGCAGTTAATACAGTGGAATTATGAAAATAAAGAGTTTTGGGAAGGGGTCTGTAAAGAAAATTAGTACTCGCACATATGCATACTCAGACTCAGTCAAAGAGTTTAAGGAAGTCAATGATGTAATATCCTATGCAACAGTCCTTGGGTTGCCACAGTTTGCAGAGAGTGTAAGGCCGCCTAATAGTGTCTGCTTAATACTAGACATGGCATACTAATGCTGGTTCTGATTAGTCAGTCGCCAGATGAAGAGAAATTAGATATCTAGGTGTTTGTAAGCCAGTGTGAAGTAGAGTTTTGAGGCGTTTTGGATAGACATTGGTAGTCGGTTCCATTCCTTAGGGGCTGCCATATGAAATGCACGAGAGCCCAGAGACCATGTAACCGAGGACCGCAGACTGCGTGGCTGGATTTACGGAGAAATCCGTGGTTGAAGGTAAGTAGGGGTGCACATTGTGCGAGTTTTATAGATCAAACAGGCCAGTGTAAATCTAGTTCTGAGTTCTACAGGAAGCCAATGCAGCTGACGGACTCATGGAGCAGAGTTAATGAGTTTGAATGAGAAGATGCACGCAACACCACGCGAGCCATAGAATTGTGGATGCGTAGACACATGTTGAATTGAAGATCTGACCATGCTATTCAGCTGCTTCTGTTTAGAAATTTGGTTCCTTCTCCATCTCGCCTCAAAAGAGAACTAAGCAGGGAGACATTCACATCTATTTTGTCTCCCTATTGAGCCGGCCTTACACTCTCTGGAAACTGTGGCAATCCAAGGACTGTTGCATAGGATATTACTTGGAAAGTAGTATTCCCACACTATTGCCACTGGGACTTCTGACTGCATTGTTATGATCCTAGAAATAAAAATATTTTATATCTTTTAATTTGTATATAATTATTTTCTTCATTCTTATGATACCAGATGTTATCTAAATAGCTAGTTGATTGAAATATTATCTATCTGCACTGGATTCAATAAATAGATTTGATTTGATTTTAGAGACTGCTTTAAAATGTTGGTGTTCTATAGGTCATTTTGCATGCTCCATGGGAACTGCCTCTTATGCAGATGGTAGGATTTAAAGTCGGGACTGGGGTTTCAACATCCATTTCATTTTCACTTAGAAACGTAAGTGAAACGTCATACTTTCATTACATCAACCTATATATATATATATATATATATATATATATATATATATATATATATATATATATATATATATATATATATATATATATATATATATATATATATATATATATATATATATATATATATATATATATATGTTGTAGTAATTCATTCGAAGATTTATATAGCGCCCCTTCAAGGGAACTACTCAGAGGCGCTCCCGACACCAGCACGTTCATATAAGACAGTTTTAAGTTTTGCAAGAAATATGCCAGGGTTGACCCCAGGGCACATGCGGAGCTCTAAGGGAAGTCTATTCCAGACTACCGGGCCCACCACTGAAAAAGCTCGACTTTGCATAGTCGTGGAACGAGCAAATGGAACTGAAAGTACCCCTTTTCACGCTGAGCGGAGGGAACGTCGGTAATGTGTAATTGTTCCGCGTCATGTGTGTTTGCGCGACGTAATGTTTTTCTTAAACTCTTTATAAAGGATCTGTATACTTCTCTTGAATTATTCGTTATTGCTAGATGCATTTTTCTCCCAATAAAGTTGCTTAATGGTCCAAGCAATCTAGCTAAAATTTCAGTTGAACCTGGGCAAAATTGCTTCAGAAGCTTTTCAAACGGTTTCCTGCGCAGAAATCATTGCTGAATAACATATCTAGAATCGGACAAAATCCGACGACGGGCACCCTAAAATGAATTTCAAAATGGCCGATTGGCTGTTTCATAAGAAATATCAATTATTATAACAATGATTTGCAGTTTGACCTGGAAAATTGCTTAAGAAGTTTTTTAAACGGTTTCCTGTTCAGGAGCCATTAATTTTTGCTATGCTATTAAGCAATGGTTCCTGAGTAGGAACCGTTTAAATAGCTTCCGAAGCAATTTTACCCAGGTCTAACTGTAAATTGCCTGGATTTATGGACTATAAACTTTTGTCCAAAGAATGCCTTTGAACGTTCTCTTTTAGATTCGCATACAAAATCACACTCGGGTAAGATGAATTACTTTTCAATATCTAGCCTACGTGGAGTTCCAATATCATCTTTCTCATGGTACTTGATCTGTTGTAGGTCTCGATGCTTTCAGCGCCGTTTGGTGATTGTCGTCAGGGTGGAAACTATACGTTCATGAGATGCATTACGCTATGCTTGACAACGTCCATGCTTGCCAATTGTAAATGTCGACCACTTCAGTTCGATGGTATAACAATGCAACAGCTATATACATACTTTAAATTTAATGCATATATATATGTGTGTGTGTGTGTGTGCGTGTGTGTGTGCGCGTGTATGTTTACATGTAGGCCTATATGTGTATTGTTACAGAGGTATGGAGTATTACACTAGTCTTATGGTAAAAATTTATTTCCAACGTCACTGACATGCAAAGCATGACTAACGTATGCAAAACACAAGACGACATTGTTCTCAAGCGGCGTCAGAACGAACAAAACGAACAAAGACGTCAAGCAGACACGGAGACATAGTGTCAGAGACACTGACAAGAAGACGGTCAAACAGTGGGAATAACACTACTGCGCACGTAGTTAAAAAGTCAGCATGTTCCTCTGGCGTGTAATTTCTGACTTATTAATTGGTCACATCCGGATTTAACTCCAGAATTCTCATTCGCTGTTATTCTGAGTGTTTCGTACGATATCTGGACGCTTCTAATTGAACCCTCGTGTGGCAGAAGCGGACTCCCTCGTGTGAGCGATGTCAGTCTGCTACTTGTCCAACCTTCACATGGAAAGACCAGGATCGAGGGTCTTTGAATTGGTGCGGACCTGTCTTTTTCAACGGTGCTCTACCAACTGCTTGGCTGCAGAGGTGCTCGGTCGTCTCCCTTCTACGGGTGACTGTTCGGTGTTGTGGTTCTTATGTGGCGATACTCTTCTCCTCGGACTCGGACCACCAATGGACATCGATTTCTGGACAACCCCTCGGATACGTCGCAGCGCTCGTGAATAAGCTTGTGCTTTGCGCTCAGCTTTACAGTGACGCTTTAGAAAATTGGAGATTACGATTACGATTACGATCCTGTCGTCGCTACTCTTCTTCGACGCTACGTCGTCCACCAGCTTTGTGCTACGATGAGCTGTGAATGGGAATCCACCCCTTTGGGCTCTACATGTCAGTGAGAGTTCGTCAGTGGTGACTCTTTTGGCTGTCTGAATACTCTTTTCGTGCCTAATAACGTTTGCATGATTTAGGTTTTGTGAAATATTTATCATAAGGCGCAATGGTGTCTAAATATATACACAGATACAGATATACACATACAAACATACAACCATACATACATAGTTTTACATACACAGTTATATAATATGTATATACGTCGATTCATACATGCATGCACAGTTGCACACGTCAATATGTACATAAGCAACAGTTGGATCGATGTGAGCATGTAGCCTACAGCTCCTATTACCAATTTCCTTTGCTGTGATAATGATACCAATAATAAATTTAAAATTCTTAGACTGAGCCGACGTGAATAGTCCTTTGGGTATTTAGTTCCAGGAACACCGTGCTCTCCTGACCAGTACTACTACTGCGTTGTAAAGACCATGAAATGGTATATATCTTCCGGCGAGTACCGCAAGTGTGATTGTCCTCTCCAGTGCCATCAACCCACATATCCGTTTTCAATCTCGACAAGTCCTCTGTCACAGCATTTCCTCAACTACACGATGCAAAGGCCGCAGTTCAAGGGACGGAATCTGACGATGTCGAAACTGAGCAAGGAACTCGTCTATCTGGATATCTTCTACTCTCAGCTGAGCTACATCGATATCCAAACAACTCCAGCTTACGATCTCCTCACACTGGTTTGCGACGTTGGAGGTGCCTTGGGACTGATTCTCGGAGGCACATTACTTACCATTATCGAATTTAGCCAGTTCCTCGTCGAAATATTTAATGAAATTGTGACTTCTGCAAGGTTCGCAAAACTGCAACGCCGTTAAAAGTAGTGTTAGCGAAACACTTTGGATATAAACATTTTATTCTTATGTTTAAGATTAACAGTATACGACAAATTGTACTTTGAAACTCTTAGAACAAAATACTGAGCACAATTAAGATTATTCAGTTTCGAAATGAACAAACTTTTAAAAACTGTTATTTTGCCAATTCATTGTTCGCTCAGTTTTTTCCTTCTTTTCTTTATTGATGATGATGGTATATATATTCATGCATACTCTGAGTGACTATAGCCGCACCTCTGAATCATCTTTGAGTTTTGGCACGTTAACCTCATTATTATTATTTTATTATTATTTTTTTTGCCCCGAGGTATACAGGATCCCTCAGGGGCTTCAATATTAACTAATGTAAAAAAAGTGTCCGGAATGGCCCTATTCATCTGTTTCCTGGCTGGCGAAAGTGCCCTTAAAAGCTTCCGCGTTGAATAATTCTTATTATTATTATTATTATTATCATCATCATCATCATCATCATCATCATCATCATCATCATCATCATCATCATCATCATCATCATCATCATCATCATCATCATCATCATCATCATCATCATCATCATCATCATCATCATCATCATCATCATCATCATCATCATCATCATCATCATCATCATCATCATTATTATTATTATTATTATTATCATTATTATTATTATCGTTTTTGTTATCATCATCATCATCATCATCATCATCATCATCATCATCATCATCATCATCATCATCATCATCATCATCATCATCATCATCATCATCACCACCACCACCAACAACACTTTCATCATCATCAACAACATCATCATCATCATCATCATCATCATCATCATCATCATCATCATCATCATCACCATCACTATCACCACCACTTTCATCATCATCAACATCATCATCATCATCATCATCATCATCATCATCATCATCATCATCATCATCATCATCATCATCATCATCATCAGCAACATCATTATCATTATTTTTTATTATTATTGTTGTTATTTTTGCTGTTGTTGTTGTTGCTGCTGTTGCTTTTCCTGCTGTTATTGTTATTAAACAGAGTTTTATCAATTTGCATTACTGTTTGAAGTGTTAGGCCTATCTCAGGAGAGCTCAGTGTACGGTGGTATTCTCCCGAAGAGGTAGGGGCGTTCCCTTGTTGAACAGCCACGGAAATCATCTGGAACAAGTAGGAGTTAGGGATCCAGTGAGTCGTGGCTTGCCTCTGGTGTCTGGCTTCCCAATTCCGAAACGTATTGCAGTCATTCTTTGCTCCATGCACCGCTGATCTCAAAGACGACCGCTCCAGAAGCATGGGTATCAGCAGGCCCTCCGAGAGGAGGAGGGAGCAAATACCTAGGGGTCCGCCGATTTTTAGGGTCCGGGCCGGACCCGCAATCAACTTCTGAAAAATACTGTAATTAGTCATACAAAGTTTATGATTTATGCCTTTTAAATATAATACGACTGACACTTAACTACAATCAGTTTAAACTTCAAGCATCTGGAATTATTACCTTACTTATCACTTTTTTTGGCTATAGAACAAAAAAGTTCTCATAAAGCCAAAAGATAGTTTATACACCAGTGACTGATCTGCCTTATACGGCCCCGGAATTTCTGTCGGCGGGTCTGGTTATCAGTGATAGTGGAGTACCTTACCATCTTTAACACAGGTGCGATTGGCCGCTTCGTCAGCTCTGATGGATGTGTGCAAGGTTGTACATCTGTTCGAGTTCTATGACCCCGGGTAGGTTCTAACTTCGAATGGCGAAAGTTTTGAACTTTAGATAGCACCTCTTTTTCAGGTTCTCTGCCCTCAAGCCCGGTCAAACGTCCGATGACGCCACACAATATAACATCTATTATATTATTATAACTAAAGATTAATCAATACATATCACTACTTTCTACTATTGCACATACCAGCGTAGGCCTATACATTCATTCATTCATTAAATTTAACCTCAAATAATATATATATCGATTTTCAAGAGGCTTTCTCAGAGGGGCAATACATGATTCAAGTATAGGCTAATTTTCTAAACAATTAATGCATGCAGGGCCGGATTAACCTGCAGTAGGCCCTATGCCATTTATGCCATGGCGGGGGCCCCCCGTCGTCAGGGGGCCCCCGGGTGAACAGCAAGAATTTTTTAATGTGAATTTTCACATTTATTCAGTTTATCTATTAAGGGCAGTGTAAATTTACGTCAGCAGTCAGTTGTGAATTGGTGATTGATTCTTATGATGGCGCCATGGCGGTCAATGGTCCATGCATAGATGCCAGTTATAATTATCAGGACTTCATTGGTATTCATATTTTTAAATATTAATACTATGTACTCTCCTTGACATCTTCACTCATCGTTATGGATAGCCTAAATTTGTCTTCGTCTCAACAAAAATAAACAGCCGTGGTGGATATTATATAATTATTCACGAAAAGTGAACAATGCCAAAGAATAAAATATTTGAACTTTCCGGTGCTTAGAAAAGGCGAGTAGGCCCTATGCTAAAGAACGTAGGCCTACTGACAAAGAAAGAAATTTATAGCGTTGCATAGGCCTATGTTCCGAAACTGGAGAGATTTTCGTACACTCCAAAGAGACAGTCACATCAAATGAGCCAGACGAAGGGCAGAATCGAAATGTTGGTGGTAGCTGTGCGCCTTGCACTGAGCATAAATGAATCAGCAGTGTCTGAAATTTGTGAGTCTGGTAGCATCTTGCACTGCTTTAGAGATAACAGCACACATTTCTGTTTTGGACCCGTCAGTGGCAGATGTAGGCCTACGGAGTACGATGACAGACAAACGCTTATAACTGCACTGGAACGTCTCAGTGTTGAGACTGATCTCTTAGATAATATTTCTTTCAATGACATTCTTGACTAGTTTGCCACTGCGAAGAGCAGTGCTTTTTTCTAGGAAAAAAGGTTCAGGAACTGAACAATAGGTTCCGGAACTGAACAATTATGGAAAGAGAAAAACGGGATTGGTGGTTGGGAGGGACCTCAATAAACACTGAAAACAATTCACAACACCGAAATTAAATTAAAATAACTAAATTATTGTTTTTATTATTAAAATAAGTAAATTATTTTTTAGTGGCTGAAAAAAGGTGCCGGAACACCGTACCGGCGCGTTCCGGCTAAAAAAAAGCACTCTCGAAGATTATAAAATATTATCTAAGTCTGTAGATCATAATTACTTGAAACCGTTAAACTGAACAATATCTAGGCCTACTGAATTGACGTTTGTTCGCTCACTTAGCTGTCAGACGTCAGTTTGCAGTCTCTTAAATTAAACTTATTGTATGAATCATTGAAATTGGATGACAGCTAACTTTCATTCACTTTATGGGCGTTCGCACTGTGACTGATTCTGATACTGAAAAACTGTCACGAATTGTCTTAGAAAGTGAGCCTATGATAAAGTGTCATTTTAACATGTTTTTTTGGCATTTTATTAAGCTACACATTAAGTTTGTTATATAGTCAATAAAGGGTTATGATGAGAGGAAGGGGTAGGGGATTAAGGGCCCCCGGAGAATTTGGCGAGGGGCCCTCCGAGGCCTTAATCCGGCGCTCAATGCACGTCTATGAAAGGTCACAAGAATCCTTTAAGGGTATAAAAGGCCAAAAAATAGGCTTAGATTTTCTCGCGTCGGTCAGATTAGAGGAAGCATTGATGAGAACATGCCGCCGAGAGCATGATGTGGGGCCTACGTATAGACCCCTATAATAGCTTTGGAATACTGAAACCGACACAGACTGCTAAGAAACATTTTCAAGTTATTTTATATCACTCCTATTTAGAACACTTTGCTATCCGTGTTTAGCGCAATTGTGAAAAGTTAAGGCGATACCTCTCAGCTAATTTCTATGGCCTTTTTAAGACCTTTCTTTTTGACCGGGTCTGGGTCGGGAGCGCCACTGAGTAGATTTCTTGAAGGGGCGCTATAGAAGTTCATTAGAGACAGAGAGATAGGTAGATAGATAGGTAGATAGATAGATAGATAGATAGATAGATAGATAGATAGATAGATAGATAGATAGATAGATAGATAGATAGATAGATAGATAGATAGATAGATAGAATAAATTAGATAGATAGATAGATAGACATACAAATAGCAGAATTTACTACTGTTGTTGTTGGAGCGGCGATGAAGCCGTTGTTGTCTAAAGAACTCAACACATTGCAACCTGCTCCATTGCGATTTTATATGTTATAAGTAATGATACGTGAAATGTAATCTAAAGTCAATGTAAATCTAATGTAAACTCAAATCTCAGCATCGTCAAGTGTCAAACGGACCGAACCGTCGCCATGGACCATTTCAGAACCGGATGTGACGTCATCTAACCGTCCCAGACGTAACCGGAAGTGTCCCAGCCGCACGTGAACTGATCCAGATTGTCCTAAAAATCAATGGGAGGAAGATATCAATGTAGTATCGTCACCATACTACCAATAAGGGAAGATAAGATAGAGGTAAGGTAGTGTAAAGGTAAAGTTACGGTAATGCATGAGCAAGGTAATGTATGGTCGGTTCAGCGAAAGTGCAGGGAGGGTACAGGTAAAATAAGGTAAGGTCTTCCCATTGCAGTAAGATGAGAAACCTAAGTTTAGGTCAGTAGAAATGAGGCAAGGTATTGAAGTAATTATTTTTTTCTTAATTATTTCTTAATATTTCTATTAATCTGTAATTAATTTATTAGGAACACTAGAAAATTAACAAGGACGACTGCTCACCAGTAGTTTCATATCTTCTGGAGCAAGGGAGAAGTTGAAAACGTCGGCATTTTCAAGGATTCGTTTCTCTTGAGTGGTTTTTGGAATCGTGATGTAACCTTTCTGTATGCTCCATCGAAGCATGACCTGCGCCACAGTCTTCTTGTGCCTTGTCATCGAACATAATTTCATTAAACAGCAATTCACTAAACTACAAATCATGCTAAATTAATATCTAAATTATGCACAAATAGAAAAAAATTAAATAGAATGAGTAAAATGAAAATAATAAGCAAGCAAAATATAAATAAATAGCTTTTAAACAATTTCTGTGTAAGCGCGGGTCACTCGCTGAAAAATTAAAACAATCAAAGAGGAAGGAAATCAATAGAGGCACTGCCACTAGAATTAAATGTGAGTCATTCACTAGAGGCGCAACTTTTTCTGATTGTTGCAATAAGTGAACTGTGAGTCATTCACTAGAGGCGCTGACTTCTTACTGACGCTCGTCATTTAAATAATCTAGCCCTTACTTTTTGGCAAGGTCGATGAGCTCAGGATCGTCAAATTTCAGTGCCCTGGCCAAGGGTGAATATCCCATAATGGCAATGTCATGGTCTTTGCAGTAGTGAACGAGGCGATCCCGACGCTGGAAGGGGTGGAGTTCAATTTGATTGACAGACGGTGTTGGAAGCCCCGCCTTCTTCAAGCCCTCCAGATGTTGGATCTCGAAATTGGATACGCCCACTGACCTATAAAACAGTTTATGCAAAATACCATCAGATGATTCGGTCAATAGTCAATAGTCAGTTGTCATGACAACCACCACCAGTAACAACAATAACAGAAACACCAACATTACTTACTGCCACAGAGTAAATAGAAATATACAGTCAGACGGATATGATTGGCAATGACTGACCTTATGACCCCCTTGGTCTTGAGGTCGAGTAGCGCTTGGTAGGTCTCGACGTTGAGTCCACCGTAAGGTGAATGGATGAGAAAGAGATCAACGTAACTCATCTGCAGCCTAGAAAAGCAATTCATAGACTGAAAAATGACTGATGAATGAATGAATGAATGAACGAACAAAGGAATGAATGAATGAATGAAGCAACGTGTGAATGAACGAATAAATTAAAGGTTGAATGAATGAGGAAAATGAAGTAAAGAATGAAGAAACGAACTAACGAACGAACGAACGAATGAATGAACGAATGACCTTTCAAGGCTGGCATTGACAGAAGCCACTGTTTGTGCGTAGCCATGGTTACTCGTGTAGACTTTGCTGACAACGAAAACCTCTTTACGGGCAATTCCAGATTTCGGGATTCCACTACCAACATCAGCTTCGTTGCTATGGAAACGAAATTAAGAACGTTTTTTTTACATTTCATAATTTAGTACTACTACTAAAAGTACTATTCTTGTTGTGGCAGTGGTTGCGGTGGTGATTGTGGTGGTGGTATAGGTTGGTATTGCTAGAAGTAGTAGTAGTAGTAGTGATAGTAGTAATAGCAATAGTATCGGTAGCAATAGTAGGCCTAGTGACTAGCAGTAATAATGTCTCACTTTTCTCAGTGAAGTGTTGAAGTTTAGTATAGTCTGTAATGGAACTGAACACCTGCTATTTTACGAAATGCCCCAACTCTAAGTTAATTGAAAGTTACACTAGTGACTTTAATATTCATTCATACCAATTATGATGACTGAACTCATAATTATAATCTCTGCACGACTTAGTTGCTCTTTCACTCATAACATTTGTAAAACCTGTTAATGAAGCAATCTCCATGTAATGTAATTAGTGTCACAGAGACAACCGCTGAAATAAATGAGTTTACCAATTAGTCAGTCATACAAACACAGAAACCTACATAGGCCTACCCTGACCCCAACGACCTTACCCATAGATCTGAGCGGTGTCGAGGAGCCTGTATCCATTGCGAAGAGCGAAGACGACGGTCTGTTCAGCCAATGGTCCTGGGTCTGCGAGGTACAGACCAAGACCATAAAGGGGCATCAGAACCCCATCGTTCAGACGGACGGTGCTCTTCAAGTCAGATGCTATGCGAAGGACGCTACTGGAATCATCATGGTCTGATCTGCAATGTATATATGTCACCAACAAAGAGGTCAGGTCAGATCAGGTAAGGTATACATAAGTTAAGGTGTGGTGAGGTTTTTACGTGCATCTATCGACTGTAGTGGTCACATAGACACAAAGTATATAGAAATATTTAACTAAAATAGCATCTGCATAAGACTGTCTATCTGTTAGTCTGCAGTATACATAAGCCTAGCTATCAGGCTGTCTACCTATCTATGCATACGACGAATAATTATTTGAGTGCCGCTGATTTGAGTGGCGCTATATAAATGTTTGGTTACAATTACAATTACAATATTACGGTGCATATGTATACACATATGGACGGATGAATTGGATGGATGGATCGATGGAAGAAGTGATGGAATGAAGGAAGGATGTATTCATGCATGGATGGAAGCAGTGATGGAAAGAAGGTACTATATATAAATGGTTGGCTGGCTGGATGGAAAGAAGGAAGGGAGGATACATGGCTTCAGAGGTTGGTGGGTGGAGGGGTGTGCAGATGGACGGATGCATTTATACCTGGATGAGTGGAAGAAGGAAGGAAACTAGAGGAAACAAGAATATGTGGATGGTTTATGAGTGTAGAGATGGATGGATGGAGGGACGATGGTGCAAATTAAATTAAGTATACAAAGAGACATGAGCTATACCTACCTGTCAGAAGACTTGGAAGACTTTAGTTTCGCTGTGCACGAACTCATTCCAGCTACAAACAGCAACAAGATGGCGGCTACACTCCTTCCATACCCTTCCATGTTTTCAAGTCGGCGTTTCTTTCAACCCAGATCGACCGACCCCCTGCGCTGGACAGTTAAGATTCCAGGCCCACAAACCAAACTAACAACTCTGCACAACTACAGTTGCACGACGACTCTACACCCTCTTCAATTCTTCACGCTTTGTCGCACATGAACCAGTTTTAAAATCCCGTTTAAAACTTGCAAAGGCCCCTGGAATGCAACCAATGGCACGCCGTTCAGAAACAGACAGATTTAAGCTGTGGGCTAAATGAATACGATCAACTTTTGCAGTTAGGGCAACAAGGCAGCATAGAGAATTCGGTCATACATGTACACGGTAGGAGTAAAAAAAGCGGACCTCATTTCCACATACATACGTTATTGGTAAAGAGTGTTCACGCACTTTAGCGAGAAAAAAACAGTATAAGGCAGTCTGCAAGTCTGCCTCTGACAAAGTTAGTTTATCGTTTGAGAAAGATCGTTTATAAGTTACAAGGTTGTCGTAAAGGCGATAAATAGATATTTAACGTTCAGGTCTTGGCTATTTATGGTTAAATCGATATCTAGACGTCGTAAAAATTTAGCTTCTATAATTTAGCTTCTATAAGAAGAGATACTTAACATTGAGTAATAGACTTTGCCCCCACGCTGTAGGCCTATGTATGGCGTGCCAGGCTTGACCTAATTTCAACCGTCTGGGTATGATTCTTTCATTGCTGCTTGCTTAGGTCGTAGGCCTCGCCCAACAGCGCCTAAGATGAAGGCGTGGCCACATCCAGTGTAGTCATCCTTTAGAAAACGCCAATCTTGCCAGAGTTCAGTACATAACGTATTAATTTATATTCCCTAGGTGGCGTATACCGATTCCTGTCATCAACAGGAAAGGTTAACCATATCAGATTCTGTAACAGTATGTGCAGTTAAGTGGCGTTTCTAAAAATCGCTCGAACTTAGAAGGCTCGTCCAACCATTTTATGTATGCGAATAAATGGATAATGACTCCATTGAGAGCTCTCACAAACTTGTGGGCTAACACGATAAACGAAGTTTCGCCCAGGCTTGACAGCTTCAGTTTGCAAAGACTGTCACGTGCAATTCAAGCCAAAAATTTTGTCATTTATTGTCAAATAACTAATAAAATTTAATCAGCCCCAGCCATGTACCACAAATTTGACCAATCTTGTTCTTCAAATCTCTCGCCATATTAAGAATGAGCGCGCACCTAGCGAATAGATGAGCATGCGGATTCATGACAATGTATAGTCTCTGCCGAATGAGTTTGTTATTTGGATGATAGAATTGAGTACTATCCAGTTAATTATGGAGGAATTAAAAGCAACGAATTCTGTCGTAATTGTGAGTTGAAATTTATCCCACAGCAGTTGCGTTGTTTTGTAGATTATGTTACAATTATACCCCGACATTTATTTATATTATGATGCGTTTATAAAGTAATTGTGTGATCATTTTCCACTCTAGAGAATTAATTTCGAGAATACGTTTGTGATTAATCTGAACTGTAAACACTAGATAGACCCAACGGATAGTGTACAGGTTTTTATGGGATATTTTAATGGTGGCTGTAATTTACCGTAATGCTGTAATTATAGGATAGGTTTATATTCACGCATATTTCGCTGTCAGGGCTGACCAGATGTGCAGCACATTAAGCATAATTTCAGTATATTTTACTGCAATGATCCATCATTCCATATCCTTGTGACTGAGCGAGACTAGCCTTAACTGCAAATTCTATATAATTAAAAGGCAAACTTGCAGTACTAGGGTCCCTAAAATAACTACATGCTGCATACGAGTGTGGTGTGGCTGATTACCCTCACAGCTACATTGAATATAAAATGACAATATAATTTAACAGAAATGACTACTACCAGTGCATTGCTGAGGATGACATCTGAGTTTCCAGATTATTATTATTATAATCATTATTATTTTTATATGATAACTCATAAATCGCAAGTTGATATAACTAAATACATCGCATTTGCTCTAGTAGCAGCTTGGCTTACTCAAGTGATGTGAACAGGCAAGTTTTTAATTTCTTCCTGACACTTTTGACAGAAAGTTCCGTAAAACGGAGTTCAGCGGGTAGAGCATTTATTACCATATGGCCGGATGCATTTTATACTCTTCTACGTGTCACAGTAGCCTTCCCGACCACAGTCATTAAATCGTAGCTTTTCCCAAACGCAATGAGATTGGCCACAATGACCAGGAGCTGGTGATGATAGCGCACAGTAAAAGATAACTGAGTACAAGTATCACACGTTTTGAAAACCTAACATAATCAAACACAGCAGTAGTTTTCATTATTAAACCTCATTATTCTTTATTCTCGTGTGTGATGTTTGTAGAAACCGGGTCAGATGGATGTCTTTGAGACGGAACTTCCAGAGGACGAACAACACGGACAAATCGTCTTTGTAAGAAGCCATCGCAGTGTAATGCACTGAGGACATTTATGTAGCACCAGTTCTAGAATATTTCAACCGCAGTGTAATTGTAATTTTTAATTGTAATATTCTAGTTAGCTTAATTTATATAACGCCAATTCAAGAGTGACCCATCAGAGGTGCTCATGTGAAATTGTATTACAACTGAGTGTTTCACAACTTGTATTTGGCTCTTGAGATACACTATGTTAACATTACTAAGCTGTTGTTATTCCTGGCAATTCAGCCTAAGGACATTGAACATGGTATCAACTGTCATATGTGTATGGAGCTTCATCAGTTGGGCTCTAGAAATATATGAGTGCCCTTCTGTGGTGACTTTTCTAGATACCTGTTAGCATAATTTGTTTACATAGGAGCATGCAACGCTTGGGTTGGGTAGCCGGTGCTTTTGTTAAGTACTTCAGAACCGCTCAGGAACTCAATTCTCAGGTGTGTGGTTCACTTGCCTAAATATTACCTTATCTTACTCATCACTTCCTAGGGATTTGTTATATGAATCCTCTGATGATGTATCTAGTCTGGTTTCTGGACTGCAGGGTGACACTTCTCAGAATGACTGCGTAGAACCAATTGGTGTCAGCATTCAGCAAGCCTTTGATCACTTCCAGGGAAAGACCTTAGAGGCCAAAGAAGCTGGTAAGCACTCGTGTGTCATTTACGCTGGGATTTGTTTTTTATGTCAGGTGACATTTAAGTTATTTTCCCCTCAAGCCTTAAAGCAATCAAACAATCACTGTTTCACATACAAATAAACACTATAATTGGTTAAAAATAAAATGCATAATTTACGTTACAGTAAACAAGATATTTGCTTAAATAAACACAATTATGTGTTACAAGATATTTACATACACCAAACAATATTCATATAAAAAGAGACCTGATCATTGCATAGAAATGCATGCGATATTTACGTAAAACAAAACATGCTATTGATAATACTACTAAAATACTTCCATTGGTTGATGCTGTGTGCATTAGATCCCGGCGCTCTAGAAGTTTCTGATTAATAATTATGTGTTATTTGTTTTTGAAAATGAGTTGGTTTCTTTTGCAGACTTTTCGGATGACATCAGTCGTGTTCGATACTCAGGCTACAGTGCCAACACTTCTGCTCTGGTTAGATGTTTTCTATGTGTGGTTTGGATGGTTTGGATTTAAAGTCTGGATTTGAAACTGTTTGAGTTTAATTCAGTGTTTGAACTTTTGGAATTTTAAGTCTTTATTTTGATCTGTATTGGACTTTTAAATTGTGATTTTGAATTGTATGGACCGTTTGGTTATGATTTGAACTGATTTGATTTTGGGTAACCGAATTCGGTTCAGGTGTTGAATCTTTTACTCCTTATTTACTTTGGTATGACATTTTAACTCGTTTTTACTTTGTTGAAAGCTCTTTTCAAACGTAATTGTTGACTTTCAAACCACTTTTAAAATTTGGTAGTGGCTTTTGACCTGTTTAAACTGTTGTTACGCTTTGGTAATGGTTTCAAACTGTTCAAACTTTCTAAACCTTGGTTATGGTTTATGAACTGTTTATATTTGTTTTTAGCTTTGGTTATAGTTTGACTGTTCATTTGGAATCAACCCAAATGAGTTGCATTTACACTTGGTTTGTTTTGCATGTGTTGTAAGGGTACGGATGTTGGCCAAGGCTCAGAAACTCTGGAACAACGCTGTCAGAGGCTGCAGCAGGAACTTCGAGAGCTGGCAAAAGAAGTAGAACTTACAAAGGTACTTTGCTAATTATGTAATCCTATGGTGATCTGAATTATTTTCAGTAATATAATATTACTGAAAATAATTCACAAAAGAATGGAAGGCACAATTGAAAGAGAACTTCCGGTGAACCAGGCAGGGTTTAGGAAATCTCGTGGAACTCGAGACCATATAGCCAACATGAGGTGGATAATGGAGAGACAAAGGGAGTATGGACAGGAGGTTCACATCTGTTTCATTGACTATAGCAAGGCATTCGACTGCATTAACCATGATTTAATGTGGAAAACCCTGCTTGAAATGGGAATTCCGAAACACCTGATAATGTTACTAAAGGGTTTATATGAAGACCAGATAGCGGTGATAAGAACAGAATACGGAGACACTGACAATTTCAGAATCAAGAAAGGAGTGAGGCAGGGATGCATCTTGTCTCCATTCCTGTTTAATCTATATGCTGAAAGAATAATGAGAAAGGCAGAACTGGAGGGGGCAATTGAGGGAGTAAAAATTGCTGGAAAGACACTGAATAACCTTAGATACGCGGATGACACAACATTAATGGCAAAAAGAAAAGAGGATCTGGCAGAACTGATAAGAAGGGTCAGGAGAGAAAGTGAAAAAGCTGGTTTATACTTCAACATAAAGAAGACAAAGGTCATGACAACAGCAGATTGGGATAGTTTTGAGATAGACGGAGAGGAAATAGAGGTGGTAGAAAGCTTCACATTCCTAGGATCACTGGTTGGAAAGGAGGGAAAGTGTGATCCAGAAATAAAACGAAGGATTGCTATAGGGAAAGCTGCAATGACCGGACTGGAAAAGATATGGAAAGACAAACATGTGAGCATAGAAACCAAAAAAAGGCTCGTGAGAGCACTAATCTTTCCTACGGTACTGTACGGTTGCGAGACGTGGACAATGACAAAGAACATGGAAAATAAGGTTAACGCTTGTGAAATGTGGATATGGAGGAAGATGCTGAGAATATCTTGGACTGAGAAAAGAACGAACGAATCAATACGAGAGGAGATTGGAGTTGAGAATGAAGAGTCGTTAAAACAAACTGCGACAAGAATGAAGCTAAGGTTCTTTGGACATGTTATGCGATCTGATGGTCTGGAGAAGGAAATGATGCTGGCGTGCGGTGAGGGGAGGAGAAGATTGGGTCGCCCAAGGAGGAGATGGATGGATGAGATACAAGATGTAACTGGCATGAATTTGGCGGAATTGAGAGACTTGTCATCGAATAGGAGACGGTGGAGTGTGTTCACCAGGACGATCGCTAGAGCTCCACGAGCTGACAGCACAAGGTGACAAGGTGATGGTGATCTGATCCTTGGCTGAGCTAGTTATTGGCTGATGTAATCCACTGATTTGAAATTTCTTTTTAAGCTGATCAGTGTAAACTAACCCTTTACTAATTTCAGTGTGATTTACAGATTTTATTCTAGTTATAGTTACAGTTATAGTTAATGGTTTTCAATTTAGTTATAGTTATAGTTAGTATTATTTTTTAGTTGCAGTTATAGTTATCGTTAACGAAATCATTTTATTTTCGTTAACGAAAACATTTTAGTTACCGTTATCGTTAACGAGAATCACACTGATATTAAGATGCGTTACACAATTTGCTTAGAGCTTCGAAAGGCTTTGAAGAATGGGTGCATTCAGCTTCGTGAATAGGGCCTACACAACGCTCCATATTCACCGACATCCAAGGCGAACATATAGGCTATTAGTTGCAGCTCACTTTCACGTTCTCATGTTTGTCAATATTGCACTTTTCAATGAATCAACATTTCAGTTTTTGTAACGAAAATAGCTATGAATTTTCGTTAGTGTTATTTTCGTTATAATTATAGTTATAGTTAATGATATTTTTTAGTTACAGTTATAGTTATCGTTAACGAAATCGTTTTTTCTTCGTTAACGAACATTTTCGTTAACGAGAATCACACTGGCTAATTTACTCAAATTCCAGCCACAAACCAATTCAATATTGGACATCCTGTTGAACTTTAGTCTGTGCTTAAGTTATGGGGTTGATGGCTGTATTGACCATAAGATGATGATGATGATGATGATGATGATGTGGTTATGGTGTCCAGGGTGACAGCAATACTAATCGATGATGACGAATATGATGACGAATGATGGGATCTAATAATGATGAATTGCTGATGATGGTAATATAAATTCCTGATCATATTGACGATCGTGATTTTTCTGCTGTTGATCAGGAGAATGCAAAGCTCGATCCTTCATCGATCAATCTGTCTCCGATGGATCTTATCAACCAGACGGAATATCTCAAACGACAGATGGTCGATCTGACGGCTGAAAACCAGCTCGGTGTCTCAGGCTCGGCGACTCTGTCTGACCCACAGGGGGCGCTCCAGAGGTAACTGTAGTCATAATAGAGAACTGATTTGACAACACTTCATCTAGACAGTGCTTCCCAGTCTTTTTTGGCTGCGGAACCCTTGTGATCGGAAATAATTTTGACGCAACCCCGACCTAAGCAAAACATATTCTGATATACACAGCGCCTGCGGAGGAGACCAATATAAGATCTTAATTGACAACAGTGATGGGAATCAGTTTTAATCCATAAATGTTAGATTGTGACTTTTTTACTGAAATTTTCATAAGGAACCCTTATGCAGGAGTCTGATATGCAATGTACATATAACAACACATTCAGACAACTTTTTATCCAATTTCATCACGGAACCTTAGTCTTTCCCTCATGGAACCCTAGAGTTCCACGGAACACACTTTGGGAAATGCTGTTCTAGAGAAACTGCTCAGGAATATTTCCCACCAAAAAACACGAGACAACGTTCAAAGAGAATTTGGTGTATTTGCTGTAAGGTCAGAAGTCTAATGTAATCTAGACTTTTATAGCACCATATGATGGTTACTGATCGCTACAAATGAGATCATAGTTGATTATCAACGTGTTGGATCTGTTGGGTGAAGATATGATTAGTCAGGGAACGAGAAATCAGTACAAGGGGTAGGCAATTTGAAAGAGATAAGGGGTAAGTTAAGACTTAACAACATTAAAGAGCTGACCTTTGGATTGACCTTTTGACTACTCACCAACTTCTAACTAGTTTCTTACCAGTTTCTCTGGATTTTGTCCAAGCACGGCTTCAATCCGTTCAATCCTCTGTTCAAAGTCAGCGATCCTGCAGCACACAAGAAATCATGATTTGTGTTAGGATTTAACGTATCAATAGCAGTCACTGTGGATATCGTACTCTCTACCTTGGTCTCCCAGCGGCTCGGATTGGGTGCTTGGACCGGGTCCTGCGCGCAGCGGCACGCCTTATTGGTCGCATCCCGAGATTTGGCCATGTCACCGAGTACATGCGGGATGTTTTGCATTGGCTTCCTATCCCGCAGCGTATTGCCTATCGGGTCTCTGCCCTAGTGTGGCGCTGCCTTGTGTGTGAGGCCCCTGTGTATTTGCGAGAGCATTGCCGCTCCACCCTGAACATCCAGCGCCGTGGTTCCCTGCGCTCTTCTAAGCAGGCTGAGCTTCTAGTTCCCCGCTCACGGACTGCCCTTAGGCAGCGCCGTGATTTTTCAATCGCTGGCCCTGCAATCTGGAATGGGCTCCCTGTAGCGCTTCGCTTGGTCCCAAGCACCCATTCCGCCACATTTTATTCAAATCTCAAGACCGTGCTCTTCAGCCGGGGTTGGGTCGGGAGTGCTTCTGAGTAGATAGCCTTGAAGAGGCGCTATATAAATTCTCCATATGAATATCAGTTTTTCTACAATTGTTGTTTGTGTTCAAGTGGGGTTGATATTCAGTCAATAAATGGTTTTATTTCATTTTCAAATGCCAATGGAAAAGAGCCAATCTTTATTTAAAGCTGAATCAATTTTCACTGTAATTTTTTAATTTCTCTTCAGGCGACTTCTTGCTGAGCTGAACGGATTCCAGAAGCCAGCTTCGTCAAAGTCACAAGCGACTCCAAAAGCGATTCCTGCGACTTCGGACGACTCGGACCACGTCAACTATCAGCTGTTCTACCGACCGGAACAAGCAAAGTTCTGCAACAACGCACGAGTAGGTTCACTCATCCATGTCATGGATTGTTATGTTAATCACTGTCATTCTTATGCTAATTGGTACAAATTTTTATGCTAATTAGTGTTATTATGCTAATGATTACTATTGCTATTTCAGTCATTATTAAATATTATTGGTATGCTAAGTTTAATTAAATATTGACCTTGGCAAGTTACCAATGGTAGCAATAATACCTTCTTATTTTGCAATCATTATATATAATGATTGCAAATATAATTTTATAATATATTTTTGTAACTAATTTTAGTAGATACAGTGTGGGTATTTGTAGATTTTAATTTTTTCTATTTTTGTATTCTCAAAAAGTGCCATAAATGTTCTTTGATTGAATAAAAAAAATGTAAAATGATGCATAGCTTGGTTGCATTTACCTGCATTCATGAATATTCATAATGGACAGTGTTGCCGATTGTGTTCTCGCTAAATTCACTTGATCGACATTAAATCCTAACACATATCATGATTTCTTGTGTGCTGCAGATCGCTGATTTTGAGCAGAGGATTGAACGGCTTGAAGCTGTGCTTGGACAAAATCCAGAGAAACTGGTAAGAAACTAGTTAGAAACTGGTAGGTAGCCGTTGGTTACTGGTCAGAAACTGGCTACAAACTGGTTAGAGACTGGTTACAAACCGATCAGAAACTGGTTACAAACTGGTCAGAAGTTGGCGAGGAACTGTGAAAGGACTGTTAAGAAACTTAAAAGCAACTTTTAAGAAGCTCATAGGAGACTTGCAAGGTAATCCAGCTGAAGTTATGTTATAGACAATTTTCTATTACCTTAACCGACATTAGATTGCTGTTGTTAGTATTATTATTATTATAAATGTAATTTTTCGCTGTGTCTTAGGAAGGTTTAGATAAGTGCTGAAGTCGAGGCCTGAATGAGGAGAGAGTGGAAAATGGCTGGAAAATCTGGTCTGAGGAATGTCCAGCAAGGTCTCGTTGACATGTAAAACGCTGTGAAATGATGGAAGGAATCGGAAAGGAAAGCAATGAAAATTATGCTTTTTATCAGACGTTTTTAAAATGCTAGAGGATCATACCTACCTCAGGGCAAAATATTAATAATAAAGAATGATAATTACAATCCTAATTACTATTATTTTTATAATGAAATTACAATGTTTTTTGTTTTATAGTCACTCCTGACTTCAGAAATGTCCAACAAGAATTTGATGGTTAGTTGAAATACATAGAGAGGTACCTGACTTTATGGAAGCACTGTAATCATTGTCTAACCTTGCCTTACTTGACCTCTCGTTTTCTTGCATCGGTTTACATTGTATCTTACTGCCTTATGCATGCAAGTTGACCAAGATTTGGACTTGCCTTTCTTAAGACTTGGAATTACCTTTCTCGAGACTTGGAATTAACTTTCTCAAGACTTGGAATTACCTTTCTCAAGACTTGGAATTTACTTTCTCAAGACTTGGAATTAACTTTCTCAAGATTGGCATTGACTTTCTCAAGACTTGGAATTAACTTTCTCAAGACTTGGAATTAACTTTCTCAAGACTTGGAATTAACTTTCTCAAGACTTGGAATTAACTTTCTCAAGACTTGGAATTAACTTTCTCAATACTTGGAATTAACTTTCTCAATACTTGAACTTGCCTTTTTCACCGTGCTGATCTACCATATGCTGCATCTTTGTCTTAGTGGACTGATCTTCTAGATATTGACCTGATTACACCATGGGTTTGGTGTGCTGTTGGTTGGTGCCCTGTGCTTTAACAGATGCGCTTGAAGCTGTTTGCAGATCGATAGTTTAGGAGTTGGTGTGCTGGACTGTTAACTGCGAGGTCGGGGTTCAAATCTCCCGTGCAGAAATTATTTTCAAGAATTCTGCCCCACATTCCTGCTAACCAACTCAGCTACAATGAGTACACACTGACTGTACACTGTCAGTGGGAAGATCAGACGATGAGGGAAAGGACTGTCCACCCAACCTCATATGCTGAGGCTAAGAAAATGAAGTCGCTAACACTGCATACCATAGCTGCCTCAGGGTTAGCTTAACAAACAGCTCTTCTTACATGACGCTTGAATCTGTGTACAGAGCGCCCTCTGTCTGTTGATGGCAAAGACGAAGGTCCTTGATCCGAGTCAGCTGGATCTTCTGGAGCCACGTCTCATTTCCGTCTACCACAAAGTCAGTCGGACGGCTGAGAAGAAGGAACCGGAAGACCAGATGGAACGTCTCACCAGGGTCATCCATCCGCTTTGTTTCTCATTCATAAATATACTAATTTATTATTTATTATTAATTTATTATTATTTATTTATTATATTATTATTATTAATTATAATTATTTGTTTTTTTATGCTAATTTATTATTTCCTTATTTTCCTATGAAATTATTATTTTATTGTTTGTTCTATGATTAATTCCTTCTTTGAAGTTATTTATCTGAGTGATTTGGAATTCAAAGCAGAAAACAGTTGAATCCAATTCAATCCAAGCGTATCTGAGGCATCTTTGGATGGTAGCTTCAAGCGAAATTGTGGGCAACAATGTTATCTGTTGGAATCCAATATATTTATGTATTTACATATGTATGTATGCATGTATGTATGTGTCTATGTAATGTATGTCTATGTGTTTGTGGCTATGTATTTATGTGTATGTATGTGTGTCTATGTCTTTATGAATGTATTAATCTATATAATGTGTGTATGTCTTATGTTTAATACGTATGAGGAGACTCTATAGCATCTTTTTAAGAAGTATCTGTCGAAAGCACTGCGATTGGTTGGGTTGAAATAGGTCATTGCCCTTCTTTCCTGAGATGGGATTGGCTGCTCTTATCTCATTAGATCAGCGCCCTCTATGAATCGGTTCGCAAGTGGGACTCAATGGCAAATGCAGTTCCTCACATTGTCGACCGCCTGACTGTCTTGAAGGAGGGACAGCTGCAAGGTACCATTGGTCACAGTTGACCAGTGACACGCATGACCGAATGTTGTCACGCTTGACGGATTCTGTGCCGTGATGTTTTGCATGTGTCAAAATTATTTAAACTGTTGCTGCTTTTGTGTTGTCATCGATTAGTTTTTATTAATAATACATTTTTCAATTTTTTACAAAAAATTCTGTAAAATTTGTAACGGCATTGGAAACAGCTACATCTCATAAAATTGTTTAGTAATATTAACTGTGAATTAATTAATTGAATTACATTATTGATTACATTAAAATTAATAATTGAGTTGAATTGACCTCAAGTCTTCTTTTTTAGCTGTGGCTGTACTGGAAGCGCTCCTGAGTAGATATCTTGAAGGGGTGCTATATAAATTCTCAGAATGAATGAGTGAATTATCTAAATTAATTTCATTTATAATTTATGATTAAATAAAATTAAGGAAGTTAAATAATGTAATTAAACCAATTGGGTAATTTGCTATTTCTGATTATTAGGTTTTAAACTAAGTCTAATTATCATTACAATAATTAGTATTAATATTTTATTATTAATAATCTTTATATGTGGTGTCCTTTGGTGTGTTAATTGCTGGATTTGCACATGAGGTTTTTTAAATTGAAAACTTGTCTGATTAATAATACTAATTTAATTTGTTTGAAGTTTAGTTTAGTTGAACTGGTTAATTCAAGTCATCTGATTAATAATTTTATTATCATATTTATTAATATATTGTTTTGCTATTTAGTTTTTTTATAATATTTATTATCATTATTGCTATTATTTTGCATCAGTCTGAAAAATTATCCATGTTACCCAGAAGTCCTTTTGGGATTGAAGAGTATAGTATTTATATTATTATTTTTTAATCTTTTATTATTTTGTTATTGTGAATATTGCTTTCTGAATTCCTGGCATGTCCTGCATTTCTTCTGTTTAGTTCTTCTGTTCAATATGGAAATCAGACACAATATGTCACCAGACACCTAACACTAGTATCTGCATCTGCGCTGCATGACTTTTTCTCAATTTATTTTTTTTCTATTTTGTTCCTTCTCTGTTTTGTTCTGTCTGAGGATAGTTGTTGATTTTCTGATGTCACATCTGCGCTTGAGACGAAATATCTTTTCAACCTCTGAGGATTGGTGTTGATGGGGGCCATAAATGACCGTATGCCTTAGATGTGATCCTGCATACCTACCTTCTTAATTCGAGCTGACTTCATCTTACCATAATGTGGCCTTACATCACCTTATCCTTACCTCCATAACTGGTGATCCTTGTGGTAGAGGCATGTACCGGTATTTAGGTTGGGACTTTCTTAACGTTATCCTGAATACCTTTTCAATTCAACCTTATCCCATAATACCTTAATGTGGTCTTACCTTTTCCTTACCCTCGTCAGTTGTCATCTCTCCATGTATTTAATTTTGGGACATTCTTGACTTTGTCCCCAATTTCGGAATATTTTATAATTTATTCTTTATTTTGCTTCAGTCCGGATGAAAGCGTTTGGTGCCAAGATGTTCCCTTTGTGGAGAGAGGATTGTTACCTGTGTTCACCTCATTACCTTGCTGTAAAGATCCAGTGCCTTACCTTAATACCATGTTGTAAATATACGTTAACATACCTTGTAATGCAGTGGTTCTCAACCTGTGGTCCGCGGACCACTGGTGGTCCGCGGCCATCTGCCTGGTGGTCCGCGAGCAAGGCCTACAATTTATATTTTTTACAATGACAAACATGCAAACAGACAAATTTTGGCAATTTTTCATTTTTCGTTCCTGTATTTCAACCGCTTGAATCGGCTAGATGGCAGCATGAAACTAATAATACGCGGATTTGGCAAAAACTTCTTTTGTATTAATTTGTTTTTGGTATAATTTTTAGTGGTGGTCCGCGACCGAGACACAAAATTTATAAGTGGTCCTTGAGTCTGAAAAAGTTGAGAACCGCTGTTGTAATGGACCCTTTACCTAAGTTATGTCACCTGACCTTTCCTGGCCTTACCTTTACAGGTGTGTCAGCTGTTGGATTTGGTAGCCAAGGCGGACAACCTGTCTGGTAACCTGCCGAGCATTGTTGATAGACTCTCCACACTAGGTCAGCTGCACGAGCAAGGTAGGACTTTCTCAGGAAGGACCACTGGGTTTCCAGAGCTCTGAATGGAGGGAACATATTTTGGGATTGGGCTCAGGGTTTTCTGAGGCATAGAATGGAGGGATGGGGGATGTTCCTTGAATGAATAGGGTATGATCCTGGGATAAGATCAAGGTATCCAGAAGCCTTGAATTCCTTTGGGAGTGGCCAAGAGCTGTTTTCAGAAGCCATCAAATAGATGGGTGTTGAGCAAGTCCTGTATGTGCAGTTGTTAGTGCAATTGAACCAATTCAGTTTTGTCTGAACTTGATATTCAGAAGCGCACACATGACCATATAACAGAACATTTGTGAGTTAAGGACTTGCTCAAGGTTCTTATTCAGCGACCGCCTGAGTGGAGGACTCGAACCCATACTCTCAGTATTACAAACTGAGTGCTCTATCCATTCAGCTACCGGTATCCCACTTCCTATTAAGTATAGTTTCTCATCAGTTGCATGTCTGTCACATTTTGCTTTGTTTCTCATATTTAATCGTGAGTTGAAAATGCATGAACCGTGTGTTGTGCTTTTCTTGACTGAGCTTTGACTCAATGTTCTCAATGGTTTTGTTGTGTTTAGTTGGATGGAGTTCAGTCTGATCAACATTGACTCATTTACAAAACACTTCCTTATTAGTTCATTCAATATTTTTTGTTCATTATTTCAATCATTCGCTGATTCGTTTATTCCTTCATTCACTCAATAATTTTCTCACTTCTTAGTTCACCATGGATTCATTAACCCATTAATTCACCAATTCATGAATTCATTAATTCACCAATTCATTCATTCACCAATTCATTCATTCACCAATTGTTTCATTCATTCATTCACATCAATTCATTATTTTACCAATTCATTTATTCATCAATTCATTATTTTACCAATTCATTTATTCATCAATTCATTATTTCACCAATTCATTTATTCATCAATTCATTATTTTACCAATTCATTTATTCATTGATTCATTCATTCACCAATTCATTTATTCACCAATTCATTCATTCACCAATTCATTTATTCAACAATTCATTCATTCACCAATTCATTTATTCACCAATTCATTCATTCACCAATTCATTTATTCACCAATTCATTCATTCACCAATTCATTTATTCATCGATTCATTCATTCACCAATTCATTTATTCACCAATTGTTTAATTCATTCATTCACATGAATGTCATTATAAAGTCATGTACCTAAGCACTTACCTGTGTATGTACTCTGATGCCTTGTGTTGTAGCTGTTCATGTGAGTGACACATTGGTCAACCTCGACCTGTCACAGCGTCAGATGAACGAACAACTGTCAGGAGACACGTCGATGCTTAAGCAGGTCAGTCCACAGACATTTACCTCAGTGGAAATAAATAACCTAATAATCATAGAAAATAACAAGTATTTATAGAAGATGGTGATGGATGAAAACTATGATGAAGATGACATTGGCAGTGCCCTATTGAGGGGTGTCAACTCAAGAAGGGGCACAGATTTTGAGACGGATTGATTTAATTCGTAAACTAATTACTTTATCTTGAAATATAATATCCATTTAAAATGAAAAAATGTAATAAAATTAAGTAGCAACATAATTGTGTATATATATTTATATAATATTAATAGATAGATACCTGACAGTGGAGGAAAATTTGGTTGTTATTGGTAAGTTGATCTTTGGGGAGGGGCGCTCGATTTACTCTTGGCACAGAGCGCAATTATACGTTCGTGGATATCAGTGCATATTTTAAGGAATTTTGACTACTGGGACAAAATCAGACTTTTTCTACAAATTCATCTCCAAAAAAAGTTGATGACCTTTTTTTAGTCATCACCTTCTTTTACAACTTTTCTCGGGTCTTTCAACCAATAACAAAGGGGTCATTCAACAATAATGTCATACCTTTCTCGTTTTACTGCTGGGACAAATCTTTAAATTCTTGCAACATTTTTCCCACTAGTGGTACTTTAACCATACATTGCCTGAGACAAATCGGTCTGACTACTGGGACAAATCCTAAGACTACTGGGACATTTGTCCCACTAGTTATACAGTTAAAATATGCCCTGGTGGATATTGGTGGTGGTGATGAAAATAGTGATAATTATGGATGATGGATGATAATGGTAGTGGTGATGACGCTTGTCGTCACTGTATTAATGACAATAGCGATGATGACACAGTTTTAATGACTACAATGAAGGCGGTACTAATGATAAGAGATGTGATGATACTGAGGTGACATATGTTGTCTTCTGTCTTTAGTTCCAGGAGGTTTTGGTCGGAAGTGCAACCATAACAGAGTCCAACACACGAAGTCTCAATGATCGACTGAAGGCCGTAACGGACAAATGAAGGGGAAATAGGTCCACGGACGAGTCCAGTATTAGATCAAGAGGAGTTAGGTTGGCGGCTGAAGCTCAATAGGGGTATTATGCCCAGGGACGAGTCCAAATTTTGGGTGGAGGGAAGATAGGTTGGTGACTGAACTCGTCAGACTTTCTTTTGCTGTAGGAATTCTCTGGCTTTGTTTAGAAAATCTGGGCTTTACGAGGCACCTGTTACTCTTTAAGTTGTTGTTGTCAGTTAGTTGTTTATAAGGTTTTCTATGTTATTTATATGGTTTAGTCCGAAGAAATTGTATCGGTGTTGTTCAACTAAAATGATGCTATGCTAGAAATTATTGATGGATATTAGTGATAAGAATAATAAAAAGTTGGTGAATTAATTAAGTGTGTGACTTATAATGATGTCATTGTAGAATTTTCATATTTTCACATTGAGAAATTTTTAGTAATCATAAAGAAAATAATTTAGAAAATGAGAATAAAGATAGTAACAAAATAATATAGACTGTCAGTCTAAAACTGTTAAAACCACATGGTTAATTATTGTAGTAGTAATAATAGTAGTAACAGTGAAAACAATAAGATGTTTAACCTGAGGTAGATTGATCGCATAGGATTACTTTGGAGCAGCTAGTCTTTGCTGATGGTTTTATCATTGGAAGAGATGCTGCAAAGATGCTAATAAGAACTCCATTCTTATTAGTTTTATTAATTTACTGCTATTGGTATTATTATTACTATTGTTACTAGTTCTATTATTATTATTATTATTATTATTATTATTATTATTAGTAGTAGTAGTAGTAGTAGTAGTAGTAGTAGTAGTAGTAGTAGTAGTAGTAGTAGTAGTAGTAGTAGTAGTCTTTTTACTAGTAGTAATAGTATTAATAGTGGTATTAGTAGCATTATTTAATTATTTTTCATTACTATTTATACTAGTATTTTTACTAGTGGGGCATGGCGGGATTTCCCGCATTGATCCACCCTTGAGTAGTCGTAATTGTATTTGTATCTCCAAATTCATTTTAGTGTTACTTTTACTTTCATCAATTAATTAATACTTTTACAATTTTTATCTTTCAATTGCATTATCATACTAGTTTTAATTTAATTACTAGAGTAGTTAACCTGATCAATAGTTTTAAGTTGATGTCTCATGCCACAGCATTATGGCTGGCAAGCGAGGATCCGGTGCAGTTTTCCCATTGCGTCGCTTGTGGACCCCTAGCGACAACTGAAGCCAGATCGACGACAGAGGGCGCTGTATCGTGTGTCGTCAGGTCGACACCAGAGGGAATCAAGTGCGTGTGATCGACTGCAGGGAGCAGCTGGCTGATCTGTGGCCCTACAAGTGCGACGACTCCGTGACCCGGATAGGGTGGGGTGGAGGCTAGGGAGGCATCTAGGTTCCCTGTGGGAAGATATTAACAAGTGAGGATTCAGATATGGATCTGTATTCTAGTGTATAGATGGATTTGATGGTTAACGGATCAGGAAGGAGATGAGGAATAGGTGGAAGAGGAGAAATTGGAGGAAGAAGCGGAAGAAACGGAACGGATAGGAGGAGAAAGAGGAAGAAACTGAAATGGAGAGGAAGTGAAGGAATATGGAAATGAGAAGGCAAAGGATGAAGCGGGAAGATGAAAATAGGATAATGGATGGATCGATGTATGAAGGAATGGATGGATGGATGGATGGATGGATGGATGGATGGATGGCTTTCGTTTAAATTGCCTTATTGTTCAGAATCATAACTCTGAAGTAAAAGGCAGCCCTGGATGAATGTTTGACCTAGAGGTCATATGTCAATAGAGGGTCAGGGCAAGAAAGGACAGCAAACAGAAGGACCAAGTTGTGACGATTGGATTACTCGTGTCTGTCTGTCTGTCTGTCTGTCTGTCTGTCTGTCTGTCTGTCTGTGTAACTGAAAGAATGAACAATTTCACATGAGAACACAGGCCGTGTGAATGCAAGAAGAAAGAAGAGTGATAGGAAAGATCGAAGGAAGAATGAACGATTGAACGAAAGAAAAGAAAATGAAGAATGGAAAAAGAAAGAGAAAACCAGCCAAATCGGCATCAACTGCTCCAAGAATAATTTGAACTAGAGACTGTAAGACAATGGCTTTCCATCGACGCTAAGAATATCTGTCGAAGGGGGAAGGGTGGATTAGCAGCCTTGCCCTAATGCAACAACTTCTATATACATTGTAGAAGTATATAGCAGTTCTTGCCTAATGGAAGCCCTGGTGAAGTAGACAGGTTATACGGTTTCATCGTCCTTTGTAGCTCGACTTGGTTAGAGCGAGAAGTCGGTTCCAGGTTACTTTAAGAGACTTAGGAAACTTTACCCGGTGTATAGGGAGTCATGTGCCAAAGGTCGGAAAATTCCCTCAACGCTTTTTCCATATGTCACGTGGTCTGTGGATGCATTTAGCAGCTTTTGGTGCGGATGCAAATGTATGTTCCTTACTATGGACTGTAATATATATGGCATGATGGATGAGTGGGTGGATGGATGGTTTCTATGTATGCAGGTATACTTGTATAATTATGCACTTTTATGCAGCGCAATTTAAGAACCCCTCAGAAGCGCTATGATTTGATAAATGGTTGGATGGATGGATGGTTAGATGAATGGATGGTTAGATGAATGGATGGATGGTTAGATTAATGGATGGTTGGATGGATGGATGGTTAGATGAATGGATGGTTGGATGGATGGTTAGATTAATGGATAGTTGGATGGATGGATGGTTAGATGAATGGATGGTTGGATGGATGGTTAGATTAATGGATGGTTGGATGGATGGATGGTTAGATGAATGGATGGTTGGATGGATGGTTAGATTAATGGATAGTTGGATGGATGGATGGTTAGATGAATGGATGGTTGGATGGATGGTTAGATTAATGGATAGTTGGATGGATGGATGGATGGTTAGATGAATGGATGGTTGGATGGATGGTTAGATTAATGGATAGTTGGATGGATGGATGGATGGTTAGATGAATGGATGGTTGGATGGATGGTTGAATTAATGGATGGTTGGATGGATGGATGGTTAGATGAATGGATGGTTGAATGAATGGACGGTTGGATGAATGGATGGATGGTTAGATGAATGGATGGTTGGATGGATGATTAGATGAATGAATGGATGGTTAGATGAATGGATGGTTGGATGGATGGATGGTTGGATGGATGGTTGGATGGATGGTGAGATGAATGGATGATTGGATGGATGGTTGAATGGATGGATTGGTATTTGAATGGTTGGATGGATGGGTGGAACGAGAGGTGTGCGGGTGAATGGATTGGTGGTGGAATGAATGTGTTGGTGGTTGGATGGATGAGTTGTTGGGAGGTGTGCTATTTCGGGTGGATATATTGGGTAGATAAGTGGATGGGCCGACACATGGGTCGGTGGGTAATTGGTGATGGACTGACCTATGCAAGGATCACTATATCAGATGAAAGACGATCGTTTGTTTACTTCAATTATCTGATGACGGCGCCATAGAAGTTCTCAGGTCACCACCACAGGCACCACCGCCACTAACATCACCACCACTAACATCACCACCATTAACATCACCATCAGTAACATCACCACCAACATCATCACCACCACTAACATCACCATCATTAACATCACCACCAACATCATCATCACCACTAACATCACCATCATTAACATCACCACCAACATCATCACCACCACTAACATCACCATCAGTAACATCACCACCAACATCATCATCACCACTAACATCACCATCATTAACATCACCACCAACATCATCACCACCACTAACATCACCATCAGTAACATCACCACCAACATCATCATCACCACTAACATCACCATCATTAACATCACCACCAACATCATCACCATCATTAACATCACCATCAGTAACATCACCACCAACATCATCACCACCACTAACATCACCATCAGTAACATCACCACCAACATCATCATCACCACTAACATCACCATCATTAACATCACCACCAACATCATCACCATCATTAACATCACCGCCACTAACATCACCATCAGTAACATCACCACCAACATCATCATCACCACTAACATCACCATCATTAACATCACCACCAACATCATCACCATCATTAACATCACCGCCACTAACATCACCATCATTAACATCACCACCAACATCATCATCACCACTAACATCACCATCATTAACATCACCACCAACATCATCACCATCATTAACATCACCACCAACATCATCATCACCACTAACATCACCATCATTAACATCACCACCAACATCATCACCACCATTAACATCAACATTAGGCCTACATAAAAAGCTGACATGCATCGTCTAAGAGATGACTGGGACAATCGGAGCAATGGATGAAGAAGACTTCAGCCTACGTAGAACGTCAATTGATAGATCAGATCTCAGCTCTGTCTCTTCAGCTGTCTCTGGATTTGTCTGTTTGTCTCTCCATGCCTCTCTGTCTGTCTCTATGAATGTCAGTATTGGCCTGTCTGCATATACCTGTACGTTGTCTTTAGATCTATAATGTTTTTCTCAGTACGCGTGTGTATTACTATAAGTCTGCGTGTCTGTCTCTTTCCCTTTGTGTCTTTCTTTAATATATTTAGCTGTGTGTGCCTGCATCATCTCTTCCCTTGCGCGATTGTCTTTCTCATTATCTGCCTGTCTCTATGTGTCTTTGTATCTGTCAACGC
>OY744611.1:1374529-1377029 GCA_963556255.1 Allolobophora icterica | reverse complement strand
GAATAATAAAAAAAATAACATAATAGGCCTATGTACCTGTAGTAAGAAAATGTATTAAATTATATAAAAGTAGATTGCATTTAAGTGTAAAAACAACATTATTCATAAAATAAAATTCATCATTGTTAGAATATTAATGCATATAGGTTTTCTTGTGCAAATGTATTTTGTTAACGCACATGGATAATGTTGAAATTGTTCCTTAGCTGCTCTGCAGTTTCGCTTTCGGTTTCGTTTAACTTTTAGTTTCGCTTCAACCATGAATTTCATTCTCTTTTAGACGAGGGCGTGACCGAGACTCTTCTTATCGGTTAGCGAAGCTGTTACAAACCTCAGTATCACTTTCACTTTCACTTTCAGCTTAACTCTCACTTTCAGTTTCACTTCTGCTTTTGTTTTAAGTACCAGTTTTATATCGCTTACAATTATCTTATATATTTTCAGCTTCACTTTCTCTTTCGTTCTAATTATCAGTCCACTTTCGCTTTCAGTTACACTTTCATTGTCACTTTCGGTTTCACTGTTTATCTGATCTGGCGTGGTGCCAGGCGCCCTCCATTCGCCAGACGGAGAAGGCGTAACTGAGTCGTTCGTGTGCAACATAACCGCAGTCGGTTGAAGGTACCTTCGCCAGTTCGACGTCGTCGCTCCTGAGGACCTGGTAGAGGAAGTCGATGTACCTTGTAGCCAGCTTCAGAGTCTGAATTTTGCTCAGCTTGTCCGATGGTAGGGTCGGGATGATTCGCCTCAGCTGCGAAAAGGCATCGTTGAGCGACTGAGTCCTTTGGCGTTCGCGAACGTTCGCCAACACGCGCTGATTATGCAGGTCTCCGAGGTTCTGGAAGCCAGCGCAGATTGATGGCAGATCGGAAGTTGGGTGTTTCGTCCGTTTACGGGATTTCGGAGCACAGGCTGAAGAGTGGACCGATTGGAACTGTGGTCGCTTTCTCTTACCTCTCCATCCTCCGACTTCCTCATCATCCTCGTCTTCCTCTAAGTCCGAGTTCCTGTCTAGTGGCGCCACCTCTTGACCACGCGAGTCATCACTGAAGGAGGAGCAGGAGGAGGAGGAGGAGCGAGGAGAGAGCGAGGGCATTTCCGTGATGGGGTTCGAATCAGGGTTGGCAAAGATGTGGAGAGGAAGACGATGATTTGACGGAGGATGCACAGGATGGGGATTTGGAAGAGGCGTTGGATGTGAGGAAGATGTCCGATCTTCATCCATATGAAGAACTGATTCAGAATCGGATTTATTCTCTTTCTACAGTTAAACTACATTTACAGATGAGTGTACACATCATTTATCATTATTATTATTATTATTATTATTATTATTATTATTATTATTATTATTATTATTATTATTATTATTATTATTATTATTATTATTATTATTATTATCATTATCATTATCATTATCATTATCATCATCATCATCATCATCATCATCATCATCATCATCATCATCATCATCATCATCATCATCATCATCATCATCATCATCATCATCATCATCATCATCATCATCATCATCATCATCATCATCATCATCATCATCATCATCATCATCATTATTATTATTATTATTATTATTATGTTTATTATATTATTATTATCATCATCATCATCATCATCATCATCATCATCATCATCATCATCATCATCATCATCATCATCATCATCATCATCATCATCATCATCATCATCATCATCATCATCATCATCATCATCATCATCATCATCATTGTTATTACTATTACTATTATTATTGTTATCATCATCATCGTTGTTATTACTATTATTATTGTTATCATCATCATTATTGTTATTACTATTGCTATTATTATTGTAATCATCATCATCATTGTTATTACTATTACTATTATTATTGTTATCATCATCATCGTTGTTATTACTATTATTATTGTTATCATCATCATTATTGTTATTACTATTGCTATTATTATTGTAATCATCATCATCATTGTTATTACTATTACCATTATTATTGCTATCATCATTATCATTGTTATTACTTTTACTATTATTATTGCTATCATCATCATTATTGTTATTACTATTACTATTATTATTGTTATCATCATCATTATTGTTATTACTGTTACTATTATTACTGTCATCATCATCATTGCTATTACTATTACTATTATTATTGTTATCATCATCATCATCATTATTATTACTATTACTATTATTATTGTTATCATCGTCATCATTGTTATTACTGTTACTATTATTACTGTCATCATCATCATTGCTATTACTATTACTATTATTATTGTTATCATCATCATCATCATTATTATTACTATTACTATTATTATTGTTATCATCGTCATCATTGTTATTACTGTTACTATTATTACTGTCATCATCATCGTTGCTATTACTATTACTATTATTATTGTTATCATCATCATCATCATCATCATCATCATCATCATCATCATTATTATTACTATTACTATTATTATTGTTA